>JARKHS020005550.1:0-385262 GCA_030143305.2 Amblyomma americanum
TGAGGCTGAATACATTGCGAGCCTAGAAGATCCCCGTGTCAGAACTCCTTCTGTAGCCCTGCTGGCTAAGGACTTACGTTTCCTGTTAGGAATGAGTGACAATGGTTTTCCTCCGTGCTTCTGTAGCCATGTCTATCAGGCTTTGTTTTTCTAGTGTTGTTATACTTACCGTAAAGTTACCTTAGTGTTACAATAATAAAATCTTCAGTTGTTAGTTGGCGCCGGTCTCTCGTCTTCCCCTTCTGTGTCCGTGTGAAGTTTGCGCCGTTTTCTTTTGTGTTTGAGCGTGAATCAAAATATTACAAATTTTAATGCTCTGCCCGCATTCTCTCAACGCTGCACGCTGAATGCCGTCGCCTGACTGTGGACGGCGCGAATCACGCTGCGACTGGAACGCACCAGTAGCAGCTCGCGCTGTTAAACAGTAACGACAGTGGTTACGAAATCAGGCAGACAGTATGGGCTGAGAACGTACTGGATGCCTTTGGGTGCTGCGTTAAAAGAAATTTGGTACAAACTACAGAAAAAAATTGCAATGTTTAAAAGGAAACCAAATGCACATTAACTGTTTATCTCACTATGGACATCCGAACCATAAAGAGAAAAAATCGGAGAAGGGCGAATTGAAAGGAGGAAGTAAGAAAGGATCTAGAGCGTATTGGAATGCTTCGGATAAAACTCAATCCCTTGCACTGACATTGCGTAGCAGACGGACGACTTTTGACATCTCGTCTCCATCGAAACGCTACTGCTGCGGCTGCGATTTTTCTAGCGTTACCGAGCTCCGTAGCCGAACGATGTGACAACTAAGCCGCCTCGGCGATGCAGTCATGCATAAAGAAATCCTCAGGAGGAAGCATAACTGGATGGTCTTTAAGCATAGCAATAAAAGTGGTAACAGGTGTGTCAAATGACAGCCCGAGGCGGTTTTTTATTTTTGAAGACCACAGAAACTTTCTCTCGCGTTCCATCGACTCTGGCATTCTTGAGAGAAAAATGAAAGGGAACTCCATCAAAATGGCTTATTAGAGCCGGCTGTCATCGTAAGGTGGCGCTCCTTGTTGAGTCTCCTTTCCGCATGTTTGGAGCTAACGCATTATGGCTTCTGCCCTGGTGCTGTACTTGCTGATGGCGATGGCGAAGTGTGGCAGCAGGTATGGCGTCAGCGCAAACCTAGAGCTATGCATGATCGCATCGCCAGACAATTCCAAGCTCTGCCCTCTTATTAAGATACTGTGTTGTCTTGTTAAGATCATCGGAAACTCCCAGGGATAAAATTGATGCCGTTGGCAGCCGCCTATTCCAGCCAAGCATGGAGAGATCGTCAGAGAGGAGTGAAAATTAGCCCTTTTCTTCCAACAGAGTATTGCACACTGTATAAATGCAGGCGCGCGTGCACCATGCAGCCTCTTGTCCTATATGCAGCGTCGGGAGAAACATAAATCTTAGTCACATAATCAAAGCTTCAAAAACAAAAAATCGCAGTAACGAAACGTTACGAAATGTGCAGTTTCTACTAAAATAGGCACGCTTTAGCAGAGGAGCCTTGAACAGTTTTATTTTGCCTCCAGAATACCTAATATATGCCCAGAGAATAAACGCTCTTCCCACATAATTAACACTTACTGAGTCCGATTCAACGCTTTTGTCCTGAACATACGAAAAATATCAAACATGGCATTCGAAGTTGATAATATGGTTAAAGCGTGCTTGCATTCTGAATGGGAATCGCCAACAGTGAGCTATGCTTTAGCGGCAGTAGATCTGTAACCTAGTACGGCTCTCCGCCCATAGGAATGTGTCCAGAAGAGACGCGGAGTTGATTTGGCGTGCAGCGGCTTAAATAGGAGACCACCAAAGTAACTACTGGAGCCCGCTTTTCTTCTTAAAAAGGGTGCCGCTGAAGAATTTATTCTGGCGTTCATGTAAATGTTTTATGCCACTACTCAACGGCTCACCCTCGCATCTCCATGTGAGCTAAGAATAAATCATTCACAAGCGGCGGAGGCCTCAAAGGATTCAAGGAATGTGTTGTGCACGGGGTCATTACTGGGTTATTTCTCCCCGCTGTACACGTGGCAGGGTTCGTTACCGTAGCCCGTTCTCAAGAAAGCGAATGCAAATGTAATCGCCTGTTCGTACCCTCTCCCTCGTAGTCTCACTCGGGAGGAGGAGGTATCCGTGCGCCGGATTCGGGCAGAAGCGGCTCTGACTCCCTCTCTGCGTTACCGGTGGCGTGACAAACGTTTAGAAGTGACTGACAAATGTGCCCATTGTGGTGCTGCGCCTGAACTGTGTGACGAAAAATGCTTGCAGTGGGCTGCCTTGGCTACATTCTTCGTCAGGCGGTAGGCCTGGGATGGGACGTATCGCAAGTCGACACACGATAATCGCTTTATCGAGAACGTTCGCCACTTTTTAAGCGAGGCTTGTTTACACTCCTTCTGCTAACTTTCTCTCCCTTTCTCATTATGCGTATTGGCAAACATCTCGAATAAAAAAAAGTCGCGCTTCATTTGACAGTTAAACTTATGACCTGTATTGCACGACAAATAGCGAGGCTGGTGGCCGTAGCTGCTCTTGTCCTTTGCTGCCCGTATACCATATTCATTAGTTCCATCTCATTTCTCGAGCATATTTCCACAATGAGTACTTTGAGTGCATTTTGTCTCAATTTGGCGCATTAATAAAATGCAATACCATAGTCTAAGGAAATGTCTTCTGATCCACACTGAACATGTGATGAATTTTTTTAAAAAAGGGTGGCGTGGCATAACGCGGGAGAGACGCTGCCCCTTAGTTTTCTGCCAGAATTTTCGTCATTCAAAACATCTATGACACTCAGTTGATCCAGGATATTCATAAGCCTAATGTCATTTTTGGAACATGACGTGTCTAGTTTGTCGTGAGTTTTGTGGCGCTCTCTCTTAGATTTAAGGTGAGCAGGGCTCGCGCGACCCTTCTATTTGGTTTCCAGAGAGTTTGTGGCACGAGCACCAAATGATCACTTTGGTTTCCTTAAAAAAATGATGCGTCAGTTACGGGGTTAAGTCCCCGTAAGAATGCAACGTCGTAGAACGCAAATCCTCACTGGTCTTGCCACTATATATCTGTCTGCGTCTGCTCTTTCCGGAATTGTGTTGCTGCTACTTACTCCACAGTCGTTCGCCCCTCAATCGAGCTTCTTCGATCACACAGCTGAACCATCGGACGGGAGTGGACCGGCTGAGTTTTCAACATCTGTACACTTCACATTCATTTCTCACAGTTGTATCTTTATTTGGATGGACAGGTTCAATACTGTATCATGAAAAGCGGCCACGCATTCGAATTTGCGCTTGCACGCAAAGGTGCCTACGTCTTCTTGGTTGTGACTCACTTCCACACAGAGAGAAATCAAAGTAGACGGAGACATTCAAAGTACAGCGCGAGTGACTTGCAGTTTATCATGCGTGACGTTAACTTGCAGCGATTGCGTAGTGGGTGTATTGAAGCTGCCAGGGAAAGTGCTGCGCCACTGGTTCAAATTCCACTCGCGACAGTGAAGTGCTTAACTGCTCTTATGATTATGTATCGTTTGGCCATACGATATGTCCAGCTCACCGGCGCACTTGGCTATGTCACCTTGTCTCATGATGTCACACTCGCCTGCAACAAGACAGTTTACCGCCATATCACGTGCCCCTGTGTCGTCATCGCCATCTCGACGTATCATCGAGTTTTATTACTAACCATGCCGTGTTTTCATGGCTAAGAACACTGTGTTTTAAAGACATAGCTTTAAGGGCGCGGTTATGTAGAAATTCCGCGTTTTCGACGTTGGTCGTGCGTTGGCCGTCCGTTGGTCATGATTGTAACACCTCGGATTTGTAGGCTGGTGCAGCAGCTGAACGCACCTGATTTGTATAGTGGTATGCGACGCCATGTCGTGTCTCCAAAGTGGTATGCAGATTTCTCCAGGCCACTTAATGGCGCCATTAAAACTATCGCGTCATATCCTTAAGGCGAAGCTCAAATGTCCTTCGAATTTTTCCTAGCACACCTGCCGATTCGGTTTTATCAAGGGTCTCACGGCGTCACAGTGCCCGTTTAAAAGTCGGCGCTCGAGCATGTAACTTTACTTTATGACGTCATCAATCTCGTGATCAGTCAAGGAATTTCGTGGCAGACCGCTCCGGGTTTTATCTGCTGACGCGGGATCAAATGCTCTCTCATTAAAATCAATGATTATTGGCGATGCCCGATTCTTCATAAAAAGTATTAAAACGTTATTAAAACAAGCTGTGGTGTATCGGGCAACTAGACGCGCCTTGGCATCTGTAACGTTGAGCGCGTTCCGCACACTAGATGGGCAGCGCGCCCACCCTGCCAGCCTTGCAGGTGGCAGTTAATGCCTGATCGCGAGAGGTTGGTCACCCAATGAACGCTGTACATGCGCTGCTCGCCGCACTCCTCCATGGCGTCTAAGTCAAGCGCACGGCTCCGGCTTTTATTCGCCGCAGATTGACGTCACAACGGCAGTTTCCATCGCACATCAAGCAATTTTCACCTGTTTATTCTACCTCAAAATAAAAAAACGAAGACGGCTTTCATCACAGCCAACCTGTTTCCTCAAGGAAAAAGTTCGAACTATCAGTTAATGGTGTTATTTTAACAGACTGGACAGAATTATTCAATTCCCTGCCGAGGTAACGAAAATTTTTATTTTGACTCCGCCTGGAGAATAACATCGTCGCTAAGAACGTTGACCCAAAGAGGCCCCTTATCTACTCGTAGTTACTACAAGCCTTCGAGAAGAAAACATGTAGACTTGACATAGCTAATCGACCGCTAGGCACGTACAACTTACTAAATATCTGTAGGCTGTATTGAAGAAAAATTTTACTTGCATGGCTGTTCTTCGGCGCCAGACAACTTTAAAACACTCCGGGACTGCCGGAGATGAAAGACAGGGCTGATCAAGCCAGCAAGACGTGTCAAATATTTTGAAGCAGATCAGCATAGGCATACTTGGCTCTATCGCGGTGCCGACGTTTAGAAACAAGCTGATAAAACTACAAACCTAGTACATGAATCGATATGCCTAAGTAAAACCTCCGAGGAACGGTACAGCAATTCAGGTCCGGATAGTTTGTGTGCCATCATGCAGCAGTACACCACCCAAGTGAACTGCTCATCATAGGCAGGAGAACAGCATTCTTGGCACAGTTGACCAAGCCATTTATACTGCCGTCCAAGGAAACACCGCAAATTGCAATTTGCCAGCAAAGAACGCACCATCCACCTACAAACAGAGTTCCAGAGCGCCTGGAGAAGACGATTCGCCTACTTGCCACGTATGTCACCGCGCAACACATGACTTGAAACGCTATCCTGGAATACATCATTTTCGCCAACAACGCCGCGGTTCAGGCGGCCCTGCTATGGGGCCATTAAGATTGGCCCATGGCAGGGAAGGCAATCCAGACTGGACGCTATCCTGGCTAATGTCAAGGCCAAAGGTTGCTGCTACATCGCAGCATACATGCACGACGCGAAGAAACTGCATACCTTGTGAATCTGCGTAATAAAATCTGACAGAAAAGTGAACCTGAAGGCTCCTATTTACCACTGAGGTTTACCATTGGCGTTTCCGCATGTTCTGCAGTAAGATTTGTTGGCATTGTTGTGTTGGTGGTCATTGTTAAGTTCGCCGAACTCTCCGTGGGCCGCAGTCGGTTTCGTGTTCGCGGGGAATGCCGCAGCAGTAGAACCACTTAGCTTCAGCGGGAGACCCGAGGGGGCTCGGTGGCGGCTATGTTTTGATCCGCGTGTCGCCATCAAAGGGACCGTTCCGTCCATGTCGCCCTTCTCGCAGGCTAAGGCAGGCACGGACACCGAACGCGATTGGCCAGAGCAAGCTCTAGATCCAGAGGTGCAAAAGACCACTTGGGACGACACAGTCGAGGTTAGAGTGACACCTAGAAAGAGTCGTCGCCACCGAGTGTGCCCTAAATCAAAGAAAGCCGAGTCCCCTCACACAGAGCCTGCGGGTCCCTCAGACGGTAGCAGCACGAAGGGCAAGGTGAAGGCGTGCTTCTCGGCCACAGGAGGCGTTCACGTTATGGAGAGGCAGCGACAGGCGGGAAGTGGCGGAGCCGGTTCAGCGGGAACAGCAGTGGGCGTGGAAAAAGAGGTGTGAGCGAAATCGCGACGTAAAAAGATTTCGCAAGAGACTTGAGCGTCGCTCCAGAGAGAGAGTACCTGGCAAGCAAGAGTCAGGGCTAACTGGTCGCAACAGACCAAACCCGCCACTCACCTGACCCGTTCAGCGTCCACTAGTGCGTGGTTGATGCATTGGTCGCTTGAATTGCAAAAGTATGACCTAGAGGTCGTGCATATCGAAGTTTCAGTAAACAAGTGCGTTAATGCACTTGTTGCTCTGGTACATGCTGATGCAAGAAACAATAGCATTAGGATAATAATGGTTTGTGTTTGTTTGCGTCTGTGTCCTCTTCTACAGCCGCAAACGAGTGATCAATTGGTACGTTTAATATTGTGTGTAAAACTATTTAGCTTGCTGTGGCGGTCGCGGTGGGAGGTCAAGGTTAGGGGCTCGCCTGGCATTTGGCATACAGAGAACGGACATAGCGAGTTTTGCAACGTGCAGATTGGGGTCCTAATCTTGTGTGCGCTAAAAGAATGGATGTTGTGTGTGCGCGCGCGCAGTGCTGCTTAGAACTTTGCGGCTGAAATGGAATTTTACACGGACAGCAAGCGTCTGCGTGAAATTCTTGGTTGGTAGGTGTGAAGTTCGCGGAACTTTCCGTGGCGCCAGTCGGTCTCATGTTCGCGAGGAATGCCGCACCAGTGGAGCCACAGAGACTCAGAGGGATGCTCGAGGGGGCTCGCTGGTGGCTGTACTGCGGTCGGCGTGTCGCCAACAGAGGAACCGTCCCGTCCCCGTCTCCCCTTCTTGCAGCTGATGTCTTTCTGTCCTTCGTGCCGTCAAGGGCATAACCCGTCTTGAAGAATCCTAGGCGGGTACGGCTGTCGACATGTGTGTGGTGACAAAGGGTT
This sequence comes from Amblyomma americanum, assembly GCA_030143305.2. Lineage (NCBI taxonomy): Eukaryota > Metazoa > Arthropoda > Arachnida > Ixodida > Ixodidae > Amblyomma > Amblyomma americanum. The sequence continues at coordinate 7,060 of JARKHS020005550.1, forward strand.
GCCAATACTTCAGGCATGCGAGAAAGGCACCTCCTGGGATCAAGTGACTGTGAAGCGCTTATTACTTTGAGGACTGCTTTTTTTCTGCAAAGAAGCGAACGTCTTGAGTGATTGTTCCTTTGGCATTCGTTTGTCTGGGATGCACGTGTGTGAAAGAGGAAAGAAATGTCACGGTTAGGAATGCAGTAACTTTTGTGCGGTGGGGAATGGTAGGGGTGTATGTGCTGTTTTTGTGTGGTTACAACCTCTCCTTTTCCAAATGTCTGGCTGGTCGAGGGAATTTCAGAGTTTTGGTTTTCCTTTAACCGACCGTTGATTAGTCGATATTCTTTCCCCAATATGTGATTAGTTGGCGGAAACCTTATTTTCCTTCCCTTAACCCTTGATTGGTGAGGATTGTCGCTTGTTATGTTATTGGTTCCTGTCTCCGCTAGTGCTGGAGACAGAGGGGTTAAAATTAAGCGTTATCGGTTGAACCGGGGCGAATTCGTCTCATCAACGGTTAGCCACGCTGTTAATAGTTTTCTCTTTGCTCGTTTCTTCTTGCTTTGCTTATGTTGTGAATAAATAAAAAAAAAATAGAGGAAGCTCAACTGTCATCAAGAACCTACCAGAACAGCTAATAATGGTTTCTTAGACGTGTTTCAAATATCTCCTTAGTCACTTACTACACCATATCTAGTGCATTTAAAGAGTCACATTTGAGCCTTCATAAGATCTGTCCGCTTGAGCTACCGTGTAATACTTGGCGTGCACAAGCTACTCACGTTAAGGATGACTAGCAGAAATGCGATTCTTTCTATGGCTGTGGCGACGGCTTTATCTGCGTGTACACCCTGCACCCAGAGTGATTTGGCGAAGGAGACAAGCGTATCGTAATGTGTGCGTCGTTTTAAATAACAAACAGTAAAATGATCAGCATGTTCTGGTTCTCTTAAAAAACTCGTCGTGGAACTAATTCTTTTGGTGTTAATGAAAATGTTTCATGCAACAATTCGTCTGCTAAATTTTTTATCTTTCTTTGTATCAAGCAATAAACCATTTCGAAACTTGAACGCCGGGCACATTCCAATGACTAAACTGACGCCTCTAGGCTCACTGATGAATCGCATAGAGCATTCTTAATGCGAAAGTAGGAAAGAAATACGAATCTGCACTTTGCGCTGAGCACGCACTATAGAAAATCTATAGGTTATTACGAAAGAATCTATAGGCCAGGTCATGTGATGGGACTAATAGAGTTGATATTATGTTTCTGGTAATCTCTAATGCCATAGGACTCAAATATGCCCTTATGTCGAGCAGCGCAGATTATTTTTCGTTCAGGCGTATATGGGATGTGTTTAAATTTCAGAGCAGTTTCTGCCGAAAGAGAATAAAAACAAAACTATCCGACGTTACCGCGCTGCAATGCCTTCCACACGCTCACCAGAAATCAAATCAAAAAGTCTATGAATAAGGATTGCAGATTTATTAGTTCACCTTTGACTTTCATCGCGCTGTCAAGGGAGTTTAGCGGCCACAGATGCCGAAGAAGTTTATTTATTCGTTTCTGTTCTTTCGCCTTGTTCGATGAGTTAAGCAAATTCTATAGTATGGTACGAAGAAGTTCCTCGCTGAAATATGATGAAAATATAAGAAGTAGCGTTAAATGCGGCGTGCTCATCGTTTTTTTTAGCTTGCCTCCAAATATATTTCGATAAAGTGGGTTTTCATTTTGCTGCAGCTAAGACATATGTATTTAGTTTTCTTGAAAATTATCGTACAGTACGCACACGGCGGAACTTATATTTTTCAATAGCTTTATGCACTGCTTTTATAACATTGGATTGCAGCCAGTCGTTTCCATTGTAGCCTGTTCACACCAAAAAGGCTCTCGGCAAAATCGTTATTTATCCAGATAGCTGGTTTGCTAAGCTTTGCTCCATGATAACCTGACACCAAAAATATATAACCAATGCTTCGCTTTACTGCCGGCGATTCATGAATCATTATCAGTGAAATTTCTTTCATTATCCAGGAACATCCTGATATATGATAAAAGGCAGAGATATTGGTTTCACTTTAAGGGTTCACTATAGGAAACCTGACGGAGCTGATCACACGTACCTCCCTCCGTGAGCACGCAGCCCATCCCAGAGATCAGAGGACCACCCCGCGCAAGCCAGCAGTTTTCGCAACTCGTGCAATATTTGTTGTCATCGGGTGGCATGCGTGGTCATAAGACGCCATGTGGACACTTCAAAACGCCTCTCAGATCAACAGCGCACCTCTTTTTAGTGGTTACATAAGCACGGCAGCAGTCAAACAGTAGCTGCACACCTGGACAGCACTGAAACAGAAGGAAACTGAAGAAGAGATCCAAGTGCCGTGAATCAAGAAACAGATACCATTTACTCGGCTATCTATGAGTTGGTGACAAAGGCAGCATGTATCGTAAGCGCAATCATTTTTTAAATTACAGCACTCTGCATTTCCAGTTTAATTCTTGTGCCTCCGGCATCGGCCTGTAGCGTGATCCTTTCGATCCTTCGGTGGACAACGTCCATGCGCGTCTCATTTTCTATACCAGCAATACCTAGCACACAGCCAAATGACGCTGCTGCCATTCGTTAAATGGCCGCCCAATAGCTCGCCTGTGTTCATCTGTGTTATTTCTGTGTGCTGATGTTACGCTGTCACTAGCGTGCCTGTTCAATGTCACTAGATGTTTTGAAGTGAACCGCGGATATTGAAGAGCACAGATTTTACTTGGTGATTGAAAAGCGCGGACATGCCATTCTGATGCGACGAGAGGTTTTATAGAAAAAAGTGTTATTCAAAGCGTTCGACCACAATTAAATGAAGGAAATAGGGTTGAGTAGGTGTCACAGAGGAATACATGAAGGTTTTAAAGTTTGTGAAGAAGTCTTACCGTTTTGTTTAGTATGCTTAACGTGTCAAAGCGACTCAGGCTATGAGGAACGCTGTAGTGGAGGGTCCTGATAATTTCGACCACCGCCTTAGGTGCTTTAACGTGCACAGACATCGCACAGTACACAGGCCTATAATATCTCATCTCCATCGCAATTGCACCACCGCGGCCAGGAACGAATACGTGTCTTTTGGGTGAGCAGCAAAACACCATAACCACTGCGCTGCCGCTTTGGCTGATGTCGTACGTGCTGCAGATACGTAGAAAAACGTTGAGCGCAGGGCGAATACGCATCGAAGATGGATACGAAAGCTATAATGTTCGTCAATAAGGCCATTGTCCGGCAGACTGGCTGGCAAATGAAGTAGATTCCGCTTTGCTTTTATCGGCTGTGTAACAGACCTAAAATACAGTTACAGTTCGTGCTACTTTTGTAGAAATTTCCATTTTGTTATCTTAACATGCCCGATTATCTTCTGAAGCCGGGAATTTGGTCAATATATATGCATTCTAGCTGCCGTTGAGAGAATGTGTACTGATGGCTTTTTCTAAGCGCTACCACAAGCTGCTTGTGGATGCGGCGTTAGGACAGAGATGCTGCTGAAAATATTCGAAAGGTCGCGGAAGTCTACTGGAAACCTTGTACTGATGCTAAGGGTAGTATAAATGCGTATGATGAGACTGCAAGCTTCAGAGAGTGCGGATTCAGAGCTGTTATTTATGTGAAGTGTTTGTTCAAGGCGTGTTGCACAAGAGCATAGCAGTGAGAAGCGCAGCGGTGTAGCGTGATCGTCCAAAAATTACTAAAATAATAAGCCGGGGATATAAGTATCGTAATTTTGTTGGTGGAATATCGTTGTAAAGCGCTAAAGAATTGTCCTAACCCGGGTAGGTGTTGCTGACACATTCGATCAGTTACTTTACCTTGGTAAATGATAACGCGAAAAAATCCACGGCGCTTACTAAGAGTACCGACAGGCTGTTAAAGATTAAACTTTAGGGACTTAAAAAATACGAAGGGAAGTACAAAACGACCATGAATGCAAATCGCCAGGCAGACATAAAAAATGAAAAAAATTGGCCTCAAAATCTAAAGAATTGAATAAAACTCACTGAACATTTAATTCACTACAGATAGCGTACGCATTATATTCATATTTAGAGGCAATTGCACTTAAGGACTATTCTGTTTTGTACAATTTTAGCAACGCGCATGTGCCGTAAACTATGTAGTCTAAAATTTCAGCCCATACTTTCAGTTTATGTGTGAGAGATCGCGGTGTTCGGCATGAAGCTCCTCCCCGATGTGACGCAGTTTTTGCGTATGGAGCTTCGCCCGACAAGAATGTGTAGCTGCTGGCGGCGGTGGTAACTTATAGTTCTTGGCCAGCCATACAGAAGAATCATTGTTCCCGGAGCGTGGGGCGAGCGCTGTTTCTTTAAGCGATTGCCTCTAGAGTTGGTGATAAGACGTGGTGCGCTTTCGACGTCCTGTGTGGTCAAGCGCACCAATACCACACTGCTGACCAAGAGCGGAAATTTATAACCGTAACCTGTAACAGCACATTCATATAAGGCCAATCGCCACAGGCAACAGCTGCGTCACATCACGGGGGAGCTTCATTCCGAATGCCGCGGTATTGCATGCGTAGTCACACAGTTCGGGCTGAAATTTCAGACGTGCATATCTCAGGAAACAGGAGCGTACGAAGTTGTACACATTAGAATAGTATTTTAATGCTACTGCCTTTAAGTTTCAAATATAAACGTAATACTAACTGCTGTGAATAAGAAGTTAGTTACTGATTGAAGTGAATTCCTGACCTTATAATGGCAATCTTCCTCACTCTGTGTGTCCACCTGGCCGCATAACCAATTTACATTTATTGCTTTTGTGTACTACCCATGGCACTTTTTTTCTTATCCGGAGAGCTTAGTGTTAAATATCGTGCATAATAACCACTCCACATGCTTTAATATTTTTTGTAAATCCAACCAAAGCTTATATCTGAACGTAGTTGAGAAGTGAATTTTAAGGGACATATACGCGCTGTTACATTGTTACGTGTCAGCTAGCCAAAGGACGAGACATGATGACAGATGGCGGTGATGCTATATAGTGGCTGCTGGCCTGGCGCGGAGGCCCCTTCGTGTGCCGGACTAGAAGACGACGAATTGACTTCTGGCACGGGATCGAGTGCTTGCTCCTGGCCAATCTCCTGCCGTGTGCATCTGCCATTAAGCCTGAGTTCATCATCATCATCATCCTGGCCAGCAGCAATCATCTGTCATCATGCCGCGTCCTTTTGCTTGCCGCCACTAAGAATATACTGCGCAGAAAAAAAAAGTTTGTTCCAGTCAAGCACTCACTTTTCATCACTTGCTTATCCTTGGCTGCAAAGTAAACAGGTGTTTCGCTTATTTTGGCCGGAAATATAAATTTACTGTCGCCTCCTGGTTCGATTGTTCATAGTTCGCTTACAAAGAAAATAATTTTTTCATAATGAATGTCAGGTAAAGAAATGTATTCTGCCGTCGCAGTAACACTTTCCGTCGCCGTTCCGAAGTGAAAGCTCTAAATCCCAGCTGCCTGGCCTATCTTGTATTCTTTTTCTTGTTGTTCTGATTCTTAAGGCAAGCGGTAGACATCAAGGAAAACCACCTTCAGTTTTCCCACTTTAGAGCATGCGTGATTCAGTAATTTTGGAGCTCGAAATCCTAGAATAATATCGCTATAGTGCCTGTAGCCTGCACATATATTGATGATGCACCGGTCGAATGGATAGATAAATTTAATGGGCGTAGCCTTTAGGTAGGGAATATGCAAGAAGCCACAACCCCAAGCAAAATTAGATGTCCAATTTGTTAATGCCGATGTTAACTTGGCAAAAGTATGCGACTGTAGAAACGTTTTCTAACATTTAGCCTGTACTCCTCACGACGCATGAACTACGTCGAAAGAATAAGATAGCGCTTTCTTAGTCATTAAAGCGTCGCCAGCCAAATGACGACTGCAGGTGAGTACCTACGTAGCTCACAGCATTTTTGCAGCATTCTCCAGGGTGCTGAAACATTTTGCTAAGAACGTCCAATCGAACAGTCACTTTGACTCGCAGTTCAAAAGCGACCTCCTGATCGACGTCGAAATGGTCGCCCTTCTGGAAAAGAGAATTTCCAGAAGAATACCAGTGTTATGAGCAGACTTATGGTTGTTGCGATGCGCGTCCTTTCTTTCAATCTTTCCTTTCGTATCTCTTTTAAACCTTCTGATTTCCGCACGTGGCAGCGATTGTGGCTCAGCTTGAGCCAGTGGACAGGCCCCAAGTTGGGATGAAGGCAGCCCAAAGAAGCTTCAGCCTGAGCTCAAACTTGCCGCTGTATAAAGTCACAGCTATCGTCGTCAATTGGTTTCGCTTGAAAGCTATATGCTCCGGCTATTTCATAATCTACCAAGCGCCTTCTAGTATTTCCGATGTCGGCTGCTCTCAACACAGGCATGATAATACATTCAAGTCAACAGGACTAACAATGCTGTTATTGCAACCAACTACGCATATAATGTGCACTAGTGACATAAAAAGGTTACTGCTCTCTACTTCTATCCCCTGTTTTCTAACCTTTAAGGAATTTTCTACACTATATGTACCGTTTTTAGCTTTCCACCACACCACTATACGAAGCACTCAATTCACAAAAAGAACTCAACGCCAAAGAGCTTTCACCAATTTTTCTTTAAAATTATTATATAAGAACTTTATGGACTAGTAATATGGTGCGCTTTTTTTAATCGCCTGATTTTGCGATTAAGGTAAGTTGTCGAGGAGCTATTATGAACGCAATTTTTGAGCTATGATTAGTCTGAGGTATATGGTCTCTATTGTTAACTCAAACATACCGAAACTCGTACTCGAGAAGGAATCGGTTTATGGCTTATGAGGGTTTAACGTCCAAAAGTAAATCAGGCTTTTAAGTGTGCCGTAGTGGAGGTCTCCGCAAATTTCGACTACCTGGGGAGCTTTAACGAGCACTGACATCAAACAGTATACGGGCCTCTAGAATTTTGCGTCCATCGAAATTCGACCGCCGCGGCCTGGATCGAACCCGCGTATTTCGGGCCAGCAGCCGAGCGCCATTACCGCAGAGCCACCACGGCGGACGAGATGAAGTCGTCGAAGCGCAGCTTCTTTTATAGTGCCCCGTACTGGCATCATCACTGAAAGCGGAGGTAAATATGCTATCTTCATTTCTGTTCCCTATTACATTATTCCTCCAAGACATGTCTTCTAGGCTTTGAAGCTCATTCGGGTTACGGAAGAGATATGCGCATGTTTGCAAATCTAAGATAATCGGACAGTGTGCGTTTAGTCGGTTTAATCGCATGTTGGATACCTTGAGCTTGACGCAGGATAGCCTCAGTTGCTTATGCGCCATTAAGCCCAACACAACAACAACGCATGTTGAAGGCTCCTGCGAGGCTCAAGGGTGGCGCAGTGAACGCCTTGTTTTTTGTCCTAGTTATGAAAAGCGGTAGGCTAGCGCCGGCATACAGGAATCGCAACCTGGGTCGTATAACGCTGTGATAAACCAAAGACAAGCAAAACCGCAGACAGATCCCCCATGTTCAATTAACACGCACTTCTTGTAATATGGGCCCTGTATGATATCAAAAGCATATAATCTTCCGTAGAGCACGAAGACCATATGAATTTTATCACGAAATGGTCTTAATTACAAAGCACGGCAATGCCACCAGCAATTCGAATTAAAAGGTGTTCCTGATTACCTTTCACCTGCAACTGTGCCCTGTCCAGTTCCTTAATTACTTCTTGCCAACCTACGGACAATTGTTGAGGAGACATTGGGTCCGCCTGCCTCGTCCCTTATTGATTTGCATTTGTTGATTTTCCTTCTGGAGGTCTGTGATTGCTGTACAGATGCTAATGGCACTTGGCATTGCTTGTAAATATACTTCTTATACACTCGGGCACCGCGATTCCTGCAACCTAACACGCAAAGACGATTTGACATTTGAGAGCAAAAAAGGTCCCTAGTAAACTTACAAGTCATAATGTCACATCTAGAGGGAGAAATTATTGTTTACCTGTTTGAATTGAAAATGAGGAACAAAATTCTTTGAACATATAAAACGAAAATTTCAGCGCTACTCTTTAATGCTAGTGTGCTGTTCACATCGAATGACCTTGGAGAATAGGGCAGCCACTGGTCCTGAGTAGAAGCGCTCCTAATTTGCAGCTTAATTGATGTAGATGGACCGCGATGACTCTGCACAACATGCTATGATAGTCAGATCAGGACATTTTATGGCAATTTTTCGGTGCTTATAGCAAGACGTTCTTTCAGGCAAATTTCAGCCACTTTTTTGGCCACGCAATTTTATTAAAGATAACCTTGCTTCTTTTCTAAAAAATGTCTTCGCACGCCCCCCCCCCCCCCCCCCCCACTCAGCATGTCATATACAGAAGCGTGCCTTTAAATGAACCGCAATGAACCAAGTTTTTATGTCGAACTTTAGTGAGCGAAAACAGTGAACACTACAATACCGTCATTAACTGCGAAGGTACAGGGTGCAGTTGAAAAAGCTGGTTACTCATGACTTAGCAGAGAAAAGTGTCGGAATATATTAATTTTAAATAACACTCCTTTTCTACATCACGCTCGTGCTTTCAAGTTGATAGTAACGGTGTCTGATCAACCCTATGTAGAAGCAACATTTTCGAGCATTTTTATAAATCTTGAGAAGAGAAAAATAGTCCTTAAGAAAAAACTAACGCCGGAATAGGAAACACTAAACATTCACATTTCATGTCGAAGAAAATGCGAAAAATGTGCTGCTCATGAGCTGTGACAGTCCACGCCACTGCGCTCTGCAAACTAAAATAATTGTGGCTCACGGGAGCAATGTGCGACAAAAATGTGAAAGTCATTCTGTTCCAGTTTATTTGTCACTGTTACAGTTTATTTGTCACTACCGGCCTTCTGGCATCACGCTGCATAAATGAGAAAAAGTTATCTGGAAAATAAAGCAGTTATATTTATTGCAATTTAAAATGTGAAACATTCTATTTTGCTTTATCTCAAGAACAAAAGAGACACTGAGGCTGACATTCACCACTTGCTGTGGGATTGCACGGCACTGAAGCCAACTAGAATTCGCCACCTGGCAGCAGCGGGTCTCCACCCAGACAACCCGTCCTCATACATTGATTGGACGCAGGGGCCACATCACCGCTCCCTCCTCGCCTTCATTAGATTGGCATATCTTTCCTGCTTTATTTAATACCCACCAACTTTTTTCTTTGCTTTCTCTTCTCTTTTCTTCCTAACCCTCCTTATGCCCAGAGGCAATAAACATCGCTATCAAAAAAAAGAGACAATGCACAGGGGCAAAAAAATGCTCGCCCATTTCTATTCAAGGTATCATTCGATTTGGTATGATTGAACAAGAAGTTGGTTCCTTGGATATCTTGGCAATATTCCAGATCCTAACTGAATCACACGATAGGTTGGAAAAGTGGGAGGCTTTCTTTAGGCACGTTCGTAAAGAAGAAAAATCCAAAGAATTTAGGTCACCTGTACCGTATCTGACGCTCTCTATGGTTGGAACCGGTTCCATTTTTTTTACATGGTATTGTTGAGTCATCACCTTTCGGTATGTCCAAGTATATTCAACTGGATTGCAATATGAGATAATCCTAATCCGACCAAGTGATACAACTTAATACTTCCACTAATCTGACTCAATCTATTTTATAAAGTGGGCCTGCTTCCAAAATTTTGGGGCTCCTTTGAAACTTCTGTGGGTGGGCCAAGTTTCACATTTTTGTGGTCCTCATATTTTTCAAGTCTGGTGGTTCTCTGTAATTGATCCACTGGCGTTGATGCGGTGCTGATGGCGTCATCAGACTATCAGTCGTATTCAGAGATAGCCGGGTGTAAAGTCATCATCATCATCAGCCTGACTACACCTACTGCAGGGCTGAGGCCTCACCCATGTCTCTCCAATTAACCCTGTCATTTGCCAGCTGTGCCCCCTCTATACCCAAAAACTTAGTCTCATCTGCCCACCCAGCTTTCTGCCGCCCCTCTTACTGCTACTTTTTACTGTGAATACGTTGACACCACATGATTTGTAGCCAAACCATCAACTTTCAGATAGGTAGTCACGATAAGTATGACTCCAAATACGTGTGGATGAATTTGCAGTTATCCATCAATATATTTGCACCAGCTTCGAAACTTTCCTTTCCGTCATCTATTAGACATCTTATCAGACCACGGACCACATATTGCCATGAACACTAATCTATCTGCTAAACGTAGAGCACTCCATATTCGGTATGTTTCATAACATGTGCAAAAAAAAATGATTGGAAACAGGCGGCAAATTCAAGAATGGCATGTGAATGGTGGTAGCAAAATAAGGGTGTTAGCCGCGTCATTAATAATATATATCCGGCCAACCACCGTCATAAGTGGACAATGAAAGGCTTACAGCCGTATGTTGCCACTTTGTTGGGTGGCAATGAGTAATTGTTCCCGCATTTGGTTTCAAACCATGACGGACGATTCTCTAAACACAGTGCATACATTTTGAGTGTTTTTGGCATGCACTGCGGACATCAGCCAGAAGAGATGTAAGGAGAGGGGCAGGGAAGACAATCTCTCTTTCATTTTGCCATTTGCTCCTTTCGTATCTTTTCTCTTGAAATGGATCTTACAGCTTCACATTAGGCTGGCAACAAATAAGGAATGTGTAGGAGATCTCATAGCCGGAATGTTGCTGCCGCCACCCAGCACTTGCGTCTCTTGTGCAAAGCATAGGAGAATGCACATATCGCATTTTCAAGTCAGCTCAATTTAAAACCAATGAGGAACAATTGGTAAACCTAGCACTCAGCCACAATTAATATAGAAAAAGAAAGCAATTGCACACTTCGGCTAAACGCAGGGGAACACAAGGCGAGGAACGCAGCTGTTCAGCAGGATTTAAGATACGCAGGCATGGATTGAGAAACTGAGAGTTTGGATCTATAGGACTTTTTTTGTTCGCAAGACACGCGCCAGGACAATGCCTTCAGTAAGCGTAGGAAAAACCCACTGTGCTAGCCATCAGTCATAGCCGGCAAGGGCAATTTATTTTTGTACGTAATTTTATTTCTGTTAGAATTTTTTCTGCAGATATCGGTCTTTTTTTCAATAAGGAAACTGCGAAAACTTGAAATATGAGATTTTTCTATTAAAGGTCTCAGTGAGGGGATGCAACCCACACCGGCACAAAGAAAGAACTGTTTCAGCGCATCGTGCTCTTAGAAAGAATTATGAATATGAAAGAGCAAAGGACAACATCAATTGTTAACAATATGATCAATATCCTGCGGCGTTAAGATAGGCCCAGAAAGACATCTCGTGTCTCAAGAAAGCGCACGCTGCCCCGCATATTTCCCGCGTGAATTCGCGGCTCTAAGCCGACTGTTCTGGGGTTTTCGTGACAGCTTCTGGATAAATCTAGAAAGAGGCAAAAAATAGCTGGCTGGAAAACGTCTAACAACCCAGGAAATGAAAGCAAGCCGCCATAAAAAGTAAAACAGGGCCACGGTATATTGAACCCATTCCTGTTACAGACCCTCTGACCTAAATCGAAGCCGCATTCTGGTCTTTCCAACCACACAACACGTCCTGCGAAGGGCAATGCATTCTCGAGCAGCACCGGTCCCTCCTCCCTCACCGCTTCGGCTGCTTTAACCACATAGCACTGATCGGACATCACCCTGTTTGTTTCTTCTTCCTTGTCCCAGGACATGTGGTCCACCACCACAGTCGATGCATGGTTGCCCGTCCAGACGCTTTGCTGTTTTGGTTCCCGCATCAGTTGCTTCGTTTCTCTTCAGAACTCGCCTCTTAATCCGTAAGCAACCGTCGAGCGTCAGTACGCGACCCGTTGCCCCCTTCCCTCGTTGCCAGTCGCTGTCATCTATGCGCTGTTGAACTAACTCCGCTGGCGATGCTAAGTTACGTTACCGTAATCCAGGGGCACTAACTGCATGCTCTCCGTAAAATTAAAGGCTTCATTTTTCCCTGTATGTGTAAAAAGGTCACCATTGAAGGAATGCCAGCGTTCGCGCTTGTCGGCACGGAAGCCACGGTTAGAGTGATGCATTAAAGACACTGTGGCTCTTGACGCAAATGGACGAGCGTGACTCCAATTGACCTTTCACCTTGTATAATATGCGGATTGATGGCTGTGCGTGTCCTCCTGCTTTTGCGGGAACGGGAGTTGTAGGAACTGCCGTGTCTAAATGCGAGCAGTTTGTATAACAAGGAACTGGTTCCATCTAGAAGATGTGGTGTACGCAGATGGGGCAGACAGCAAATGTCGGAGGTTGAAGAGATTGTCACGTGATGTCCATGTTTGATTTCCTGCCCCTCTTACACTTAAATGTGCAGAGCTTCTCGGGTTCTTGTCCGTAAAAGGTGCAGCGAACAACGTAAAAACAGTGGGATATGGGTGCCCTCGAACCTTATAAGCGCCGATTGTGTCTCCCGCTGCGGCGGCCGATGGTCGTATGTCACGATTTCAGGGTTCCCAATAGGTGGGCATTCGAGAGGCTTTTTTTTTATAGAAACTTGCTTTATTTGCCGTCATTTTGCCCTTTCCGCGTTCGCGTCCGCATTCTGAGCCCTACCCATTGTTTTCGCAATTCTCGGATGCCTTGAAGCCTGCGTAGCTTTTATATTTTTAAAAGAAATCAGACTTCGTTTCTGACTGCAGTATTCTACAATTTCATGCTTAAAAGACACAAAAATTCTGCTTTCCGAAAATAGCTTATGGATTTCCAACTGGAGCCCGTCTCAGAGAATGGCGCGGAAATTATTATTCTCTTCCCTTCTAATTTTCACTGGTTGCTTTGTTCATCACGCCATTGCTTACAATAAGCTTAGGTTTACGTTTGTGGTGGATTAACGTCCCAAAGTGACTCAGGCTATGAGGAACCGCGTAGTGAAGGGCTGATGAGATTTTGACAGCCTGGGATTCTTTAAAGTCCCCTGACATCACGCAGAACATGGCCCTCTAGAATTGCGCCTCCATATAAATTCGCCCGCCGCGGCCGGGATCGAACCCGCGTCTTTCGGGTCAGCAGACCAGTGCGATAACCACTGAGCCAACGCAGCGGCTACTTAAAATGAACTCTCTTGAGATGCGCACAAAATGTGGAAACGGGGAAGTCACGTCAGTACTCTTATTCTCAGAAGCAGTGTTATATTATAAATTCAGAAATGCAGTCCCAGCCATAGGCTGTGCTTTCAGAGCTTGAAGAATGCGCATTGTTTTCCTGGCGCTGCAGTAGTTCCCATCGGGAGGAAAACGTAATCGTAAGACGCCGGCAAACGTGTTAAATCGTCTTTCGGAAAGCACTGTCACAGGATCTGTAGTTGTTACACGCAGTTATTTGCAACAAAGCGACAGTAGTACGTGTTACGGAGGCACTTTTGGTACATCGAACATGTTAAGGAAATGAGTGATAAATTTACGAAAAATGCAGAGATATACAGAGTAGATAAGCTATGTAGTGCTCTTGAAATCACTTGACAATGACCACTTACGAGAATCAAGACCGCTGGTTGTTATTTTTATAAGCGCGGATAAATCTTGACGTGTGCGTCCAGCTGTTTATAGGCCGCAACAGCACAGTACTCAACAAAGCTGTAACGAGCACGCAATGCATTTTAACAACATCTCATTATTTCAGTGATGGAGAGCCCAGTACGAATTGTACTTGACGACTGTTTGCTTACCTGTTTCATTACGTCTTCCGTCCTTTTATGTATCCACAATCTGAGCCTGTAAAAAATGCATTGAATGAATTTATTACAATTAATACTACGAAACAGGAGGTACCGCAAGTGCATGTTGTTTTTGGTGATATTATCTTCTTTTTTGTGGTACAACAAAATTGCCACCACTCCTTTTCATTTTGCCTTTTTTCACTGTTTAGTATCATCTGTAGTCACATTCCCCTCCAAACAAAAATAAGCAGAATAATTAGTCTGCGTTTCAATGCTGCAGACTTTAATAACTTAGGCCCATAGTAGTACAGGCTGCTTAATCGAGAGGCCTCGTTGATGATGTTACGAGGAAAATTTAGGGCTAATATTAAAAATCCTGTTTGGGAGAGTTGTCGCATATATCGATGCTGTAAAAACTTTTTGTGCAAAGAGACACAGACTACCACAAAGACGGCACACACATACAAGGGCTAAGTGGCAATTTTTTGCCATTTGTGTGTGTGTGTGTGTCTCGTCTTTGCCATGTTGTTTGCATGCTTCTGCAAAAACTTCATACAAGGACTTATACTGAAGCTCTGCACAACTATCGGTACTGGTGAAGCGTATACTTGACAACTGCGTTCTAGACTAGATGAAGATATGCATTTAATACAATAAAATAACTCCAGAACTGCCTCGCAGATACCAGCTGTGTGCAGAATTTTGCACGAGCCAGAAATACAATCGGTGCCATCGATCATTTACAGAGATTGGTTCTTGCTCATAGTCCCTACGTCTGACAGTGCAACCGTTTCATGCCATTTCATGATATTTGCGACTACAAGGCATTTCATACCGGAATTGAGAAACAGGTCTATCTATACAACCTTTGTCCGTAAAGTTCCGAGACAGAGTCCATTAAAAAAAATCTGTTTAACATCGAAATCATTTGTGCAGCACCCCTTCGAAACAGTCTCTCTTGCAGTGTATACACAGGATCCAACCCTTCTTGAGCTCATGGAAGCAGTTGAAAAACGCTTCTTTTTGCAAGGCTGTCAGCTCCCGTGTCATGGCGTTTTGAATGGCCTCCACGCTCCCCATCCAGTGACCTTCTAGGGCTCTCTTCACAAGAGGAAACAGGAGAAAATCGCATGGGGAGAGGTCGGCGAGTATGGCCGATGGGGAAGTAGAGTAATGCTGTGCTTGGAAAGAAATTTACGACGGTGAGAGCAGTGTGCGGCCTTGCGTTATCGTGGAGAAGGCTCCATTGTCCAGATCTCCATAAGCCAGGGCGACGACGTCGCAATGCATCACGCATATTTTGGAGCACGCGGATATAAAACTCCTGATTGACCTCTGCCCTTGTCGGACGAACTCGTGGTGTATGACACCTCTGGCACCGAAAAAACTATCAGCATTGTCTTTGTATTGGCCTTCTGTCACCGCACCTTTCTGGACGTCGGAGAGCTTGTGGACCGCCATTCGGTGCTCTGCCCCTTGGTTTGAGGATCGTATTGAAAACACCATGTTTCATCTTCAGAACTCATGCTGTCGACTAATGTAGCATCCTTCTCTGCCTCGTGGAGCAAATCAGAGCTCACTGATGCTCGCGTGTCCTTCTGGTCCTGTGTGAGGGAGTGCGGCACAAGTCTTGCATTCAGCTTTCGTTTCCCCAAGTTCTCACGCAAAATTTGGTGGCACGTTGTCTTCCTAATTAATGTCTAGAGCATAGGATAGCATGCGGACTGTAATGGTGTGATCTTGCTACGATTTCCCTGATCCGAGCCACGTTTTCCTCATTTCGTGAGTTTGAAGGGCACCCCTGCGTTGTGTCGTCTTCCACCGACGTTCTCCCCGAAACGAACCTCTTCTGTCACTCAAAAACTCGCGCCCGCGATAATGTCTCATTGCCGTAAGCGTCACGAAGGAGCTCATACGTCTGTGTGGCTGTCTTGCCAAGGTTCACACAGAATTTTATGTTTACACGCTGTAAGAGGTGGACGTTCATCAATCCACAATTACTCGCAGTTGAATGCGCAGACGTCTAGTGACAACGTATTTTTTTTAGATGTGGGGCCATCTAGCGGCTGTCACTCAAATTAACATAAATAGCTCAGGCTAGCCTGAAAAGATGGCGCTACACATACGCACCGAATAAAGCCCATTGATAATTTGAAAGTAGCGACACTCTCCTCCGCGCCGCGCTTTCCTCCTTGATTCTCCTCACGCGGCGGCTGTGAGCTCTGCGCACGACACGCTTTTTCTCCTTGGCGCCCGCCGGCCGACCGCAGCAGTGAGCGAAGCGCGTGTTTTTGGGCCAGCTCTGCGCTCCAGGAGTGCACAAAATCTTTGAAAAATTGCAAGAAAAACATTGAGAATGCCGAAAGTAACGTTCATGAAGAGAATGGTTTCTTCTTAGAACTGTGTGAATGGGGAATACTGACGTAAACAAAGCCTTCCGGCGAGCTCGGTACTGCAGACATCTAAAGTCACATGATAAGGTGTTTTAGTTTGTGCTCCTGATTTAGTACTGCCTCTGACTTTGTCTGTGTTTGTTTGTTTAGAGCGTGAACTCTGTCGCCGCAGTAAAACTTCGGAAAACGACCCGGGCTGGTGCTCTGAACTTCAAGATCAGAGAAGGTCAAAGCGGGACTTAGTCTGTTTCGCTACTGTCAAGCTATGAGTCTAGGCATAGTATATGTCACGGGGTAAACCGTGAGTTTGGATCACTGGTTAATTATATACTTATTTTGACTAATTACTGGAAGCCAGATTAGTTGATATTTAGTAAATTGCAATTAAAACCCCAATTTGCGCTGCAGCATCGAGTCATATACAGTTGGAAAACTTAGGCCAACTGTAATGGCACCGTCCTAGTCAGCGATCCACATTTAATCTGCGTTAATTAGTTAATTTGCTACAAAACCAAACAATGAGCTAGACGATGAAGTCGTATACCTTGCGACAGGAACAGCGCAGCACGAGACAAAGAAGGGACAGGAGAGACACGACGCTTTGTCTCGTGCTGCGCTGCTCCTGCCGCAAAATCATGCACCAACCAGCCCAACTTTCCACCTTGCTAATGTCATATACCGTTGAAAAGCTTAGAATGAATGCAAATGCTCTGAATTAGTTTTACGATACCTATTAATTAGCGTTATTGAGCTATATGCAATCTAAACCACCCTTCGCATTGTAGTATCGAGTCATACACCTTTCGAAAGCTTAGGTTCAGTAAAGCACCGAGTAAAGCCCCTTGATAATATGAAAGTACCGCCAACCATTGAACTTTGCCGCCGCCGCGCGACCTCCTTGCCTTCTCCTCGCCCCTTGCTCGCCCCTTCCCTGAGGGTCGGATGTCCGCCCGATTTCCTGAACGACGATTGGTCTCCCTGCCGTTGCCCTTGCAAACGCGCGGGTCCGGCGTATTGCTTGTGTTTTAATTTTTCCTCCACTCCATTTATCTCCTACGCTCGGCGAGCGAATATTACAGCGCCGCGCTTTTATTGCAACGTGCAAGAGCTATGGTGTGCTGTTGCGCGTACAACAGCAGCAAGCGGTCTGATGATGGTTATGCGGTATTAATGATACCATATATATTCTCGTTTTGGGATTGTCACGTTGTTGAGGTCGGTGCTTTGTGGTGTCTCTCCTCGTGTCCTTGTTCGTATTTGCGCCGTGAATGTAAGCATAGAATACCAACTCGCCCGGCAACTCATTTTAAGGATTAACCATGACGTCATAAAAAATGGTTGACACCGTTGGTTGGAAGGCATCATTCGAGGGTTGAATGCTGCTTCGTTTTTAGGTTATTTTGCATGCGAGGCCAGTACGGAACGAATCTCCAAAGCATCCGCGCATATCATCTTCTCTGGAAACAACGACTTGGCTCAAAACGTGCTAGTTCTTGCACCTGTAGCGTCGTCTTTGTAACAACAAATAGGCAATTGTTAACAGGCAGTCTTTTGGCCTAAGATCGCATTGTCCATTAACTTTCGCTTGCATGAAACTGCTGCATAGATGTACAAAGTGCACAGGCCTGCTCACTGGCTCAAGCCGAGCCACAATCGCTACCGCGTGCAGATAGTAGGAGAGTTGAAAGATGGCATAGAAAGACAGGATAGTAAAGACGCGCATAACACAAGGCCGATCCCGGAGGCAGTGCAATACCGGGCCAACCTGTGGCGGGAGTGAAGCAACATTCAAACTCTCCGCCACATTTAGAAAAATAAGTCCAATTGGACCCGTATTGCCATGAATCAGCCTCGATGCAACCTCGCGGCAGCTAAGCGAAACGCACGTGTGTTCTTTTACTGAACACGACCGAGGTGTGCGCGCGCCGACTTGCGTGCTAAGCGGTTTTGCAACAACGTGCATCATGCGCTGCATGCACGTCTTTACTTTTTGGTTAACATAACCGGCTTCCAGTACTAATATAACTTTATTAGTAGAAAGGAAAGACGCCGGTTACGGGTCCGTCGAGAGCATGACGGTCGAGCGATGCAAGGTGCCGGCGAGTGCCGCCGTCCCCACCTCCGTCGCCGCCTTCTCGTGTGGCCACTCACGTTCCATGAGAGTCGGCGGGCCCGTGTGAGGCACTGTTATCATCGACGAGTAGAATATTTGAGTATCGCCGTCGTTTATCGCAAAGTGCAAGCCATCGTCGCGAAAGTCGTCGTCTGCTTCCATGGCGGCTGCAGCTGCACCATTTCGGCACCGACCACTGTGGAGGTGCACAGTTTTCCTGCACTTTCCTGAACTAGACCTGCACAATGTCTGCACTTTTTTGAAACGAATGGCGTCATGCAGACGGCGCCTTCTTGCAGCGCTGAAACGAATGGCAAAGTGCAGCACCGCGAGAACCAGTTCACGTAGTGCAGGCGAATCGAACGGACCTGGTGAAGCATGGCTGGGTCAGCTGGGCGTTCACATGGTTGTTGTAGCCATGCAAACGGCGCTGCCAGCCTTGGCATGAACGAGTTAGAGAGAACAGGCAAACATGGAGCGCAAACTTCCGCCACGTGCTAAGATAGGCTATTTTGATTGGTCGGCCTTGGTGTCGTCATTGGGAGAGTGAAATGAGAATGGGAAGCTGCGCGAAAATCGAGTTGAGGGCAGCATTTTGTTTGCTCGTATTTTGAAACTTCTTCATTGAATAACTCCCGTTCCTATGCATCGATTCACGTAATTCTTTTTCAGTCAGCATCTGTGCGACAAAAAGAAACCATCTGAAGCGTAACCGGCATCCGTTCAAGCGGTGTTTCGAAGCCCCTTTATTGACAACGCAGCGAGCCATGGAATGAATATAATAGGTGTAAAGTTAAGAGACCGGAAGCGGGCAGAGTGGTTGAGGGAACAAACGCTTGTTAATGACATCCTAGTCGAAATCAAGAGGAAGAAATGGGCTTGAGCAGGGCATGTACTGCGAAGGCAACATAACCGCTGGTCCTTAAGGGTAACGGAGCAAATTCCAATTCGAACCAGGGGTAGCAGAGTAAAGCGAGCTCGCTTACCGCTACGCCGCAAACTAACACGCTCAAGGAGTGCGTTATTGCTTTTAAATATGTACACTGGGGCTTAAAAATGGCAGGAAATTGTGCAATAGAGAAACTGTCAGGGGGTTAACTTCATTAAACCGATTATAGTGCAAAAGCATGGTATAGAAACGCCCGAACCAATATTAGTGAACGAAGAAGACGGTGTACAATGCTAAGCGCGAGAGTGGGTTGCACTTTAACACGAGGTGTGTGCGGGTGCGGTGATATCCTAGTGCTCTCGCGCAGCGGCGCGCTTCTGATCTGCTCGCGCCATAGCAGGTTCCACTCCAGTCTTGGACATCGATTTCATTGCTATTTTAATTTAGCGAGGCGTCGCTGTTGCCAGGCAACGGCACATAGTCCAAAGATGAGGACATTCAAGATACATAGATGACAAGGCTCTTGGTTGTCGGTGAGCTTATGAGTGCTTTCGCACTAAAAGTATAGGCACCTTTGATGCGCTATCACGCATCGGTTCCCATGATCGCTATGACGTTATATATATTCGCACTATGCTCCATTCATCGGAATATTTGATGGCATAAACGTTGTAGTAGGCGCGAATCGCCTGCTTTTTGATAATCTGGCGTGAAATATAGCGGTAGACCATATTCCACTGCTGATTTCGCCTATGCATGTAGGAGCATAAACACAATAAAAATTGGAGTCATGCTGAATAAGTATACCTCACGCGAGTTGCCTAAAACCACGGACCACAATTTTTTAGCGCGATCACTGCCGCCACAGTCCGATTCCGTAAGGAGCGACACTGTGCACATCTTGCATTTATAGATGAGCGCACTGCGATAATCAGTACAAATATAGCGTGCTCTCTTTTTTAAAACTGCTGATGGAAATACTATAGCGATGAAAGAAACTGCAATATTAAGAGCACATGTGTCGTGCGGCGTGTTGGAGAGGGGACTTTTCTGCCAATATAATTTGCAGACCGTGTACGTGTTGCAACGAAAATTTTGAATGATGCATGTTTGAAAAAGTGGCTGCTCATCATTGGAACTCACGGTTCGCAATGCTTCTAGCGCAGCAAGTAATTCCGCATTCATGGTCTTGTTTAACTAACAGCAAAAGCCGTCTGCGTTGCGAGTATCAGGGTGCGTCGCAGAGCTTAAGCTAGAAACTAGCAAAAGCGCTCCAGCGTAGGCTTTATAAAAAAACGTGTTCTCGTGTTGAACAGTTGTCTTAAGGAATCAGTGCCTCCTCCAGGTTAGCTCAGTGGCGGCGGCGTTCTTTTGCTGAGCAGCAGTTTAACGGGTCTGGTCCAGGCGCTATGCAGAAATTTGGATTGAAGGCACAAAAAAATGTTTATATGCTCAGGTTTTGGTATGTGAAGCAAAGGACAAGCTGTCGAAAGTAACTTCGAGCCCTGTATATACAAGAATTCGATTAAAATTCAGGTAATACGTCGATGATCAATGGTGCATGTTAACGTGTATCCCGAACTGTGCAGTAACTGAAACCCTTGACAGGATCATAACTTCCTAGGAAGAAGGCATATATTCCCCCCTTAATCTCAAAGCGACCACGTTTAGAATGCCACTCACTCTTAGCAATAGCAGCCAACAAATCGTTCCAACATCCTAGAGTAAAATAGCCTTTTAAGCTAGACGCATTACAGTAATGTGCAGGTATGTCTCCGCATAGTAATTCATATTTATTATTTTATTTATTTATTTACGGATACTGTCAGCAGTAAGGCCGTTACAGGATGGATGCATGCAACCCAAGAGGTACACAGAGCCACAAGTACAAAGTTTATAAAACTTATATGAAATCATCTTGCCAGCAGATAAAACCACAAGTGCGTGAGAAAGGTAAGTGTTCATAATAATACGCCTGGTTTCAGACCAGCGAGGATAGGAACCGCAAGTAAAGAACATAATTAATGAAAGCAATGGCAAATGGTTTCTATAGGCTTAAATAACGGGACAGATGAGTTTCAAACTTGTGTGGATTCTCCGCTTGTAAAATATCCTGAGGCAAGGAATTCCATTCAGCTATGGTTCTGGGGAAAAAGGAGTATTTAAATGAATTGATTCGGACCGTCATGGGTGTAACCTCATTTTTGTGAGGAGATCCCACAGCTCTAGAGGGACGCTGTTTCAAGTAGTTGCTTGTGTTCAAGTTTAAGTAGTTATTGTATAACAGATGAAACATTTGTAGCCTGGCAGCCTTCCTTCGCTTTGAAAGTTGAGGCAAATTTAGTTCACGAAGCATGTCAGTCACTCAATACGTAAATCTGTATTTTCCTTTTTCAATCCTGTCAATTTGGTTTTTCTGATGCGGATCCCATATGACGCTCGCATATTCCAGTGTCCGTCGTACCATCGCGAGATAGGCTGTTAGTTTTGCTTTTGTGGAAGCAGGCTTCAGTTTTATTCTGATCAACCACAGTTTTGTTTCGGCCTTTGAGCATATGGTATTGATGTCTGTATGCCAGTTTAGATTTGAAGTAATAGTGACGCTTAGATATCTGAAATGGTGGACTCAAGTTGTATAGTGCGCATCTATTTAATAATCAAAAGAAAATATAATTTTGGTTTTATTGTAAATTATAACAAATAAAGTTTTGGCATAATTGATTTCCATTTTGCATAATGTGCACCATTGATTCATAGCGCCTAATGCCGAATTTAGTAGTAACTGGTCTTCTTGGCTTGAAATAACAGAGTAAACTAAACAATCATCCGCAAAAAGCCGGACTGTAACATGAGATGGAATAGAAGCTGCGATACCATTGACGTAGCATAAAAATAACAAGGGACCCAGCACAGACCCCTGAGGGACTCCCGAGGTTACCCCCAGGACGTCTTATATAGCGCCATCTAATTCCACGAACTGGGTTCTGTTAGTTAGATAAGCCTGTATCCAGCGTACAATATTCCTGATTATGCCAAGCTCGAACAGCCTATCAATAAATAAGTTCATCATGTGGGACACGGTCGAATGCTTTAAACATGTCCAGGCAAACTGCATCCACTTGATCCCTGTTGTTTATTGCTTTGGAAAAATCGTGCACCATTTCTACAAGCTGGGTAACAGTAGATAACCTCCGTCTGAAACAATGCTGATTGGGATTTGGCTCGTTGTTGCCCTCAGTATAGTCGGATAAGCAGTTTGCCAAGACATGCTCAAGTATCTTTCAACAGGCGCAAGTGATATAAATAGGTCTGTAATTATCGGGAATGTGCTTGTTTCCAGATTTCTGTACTGTACTATCCTAGCCTGCTGCCAATCATTTGGTAAAGAATGCTGCTCTAGAGATGCCTTAAATATGATGAGTAAATATTTAGCTATCCATTCGGCATATCGTCTAAGGAACTCATTTGGAATAGAATCTGGACCAGAAGACTTTTTCGTGCCTAAATTAAGCAGGAGGAAAAATTTGCATTGCTCAGACAAAGTAACATCTGCCATGTCTGACGGCGGTATGCACTTTTCGCTACTAGAATTCTCAGGCAAAGATGTAGGGCGGCTGAACAAAAGCTGAAAATAATTATTGCACCTGTTAGCACTTTCTAATTGATCAGTGATAGCATGACCATCCACTTCAATAAACCTCCGTTGTTCATACGAGGGTGAAAGGTGACGCCAAAAACGCTGTGGGGAAATTTTCATAAATTGTGTTAGCTTTTTTGAAAAATACTGCTCTCTCGCCATCATCAACATCTGTTTAAGCATCAAGGAAAGGCGCGAAATTTCATTTTGATTGTTTTCTAGATTGCGTTTTCAACGTTTTATCTTGCGCTTTATTATAATTTCACAATTTATCCAAGCATTTTGCTTTCTGACGGTTTTAATTCGATGGGCAACGGAATTTTTCAGGCAAAAGTTGACAATACTTTTAAACTTTGTCCACAATGTGTTGACGTCATCCTGCACATCAATTGAGTCTAAAGACATTTCCAAATAGTCTAAGATGTTTTTATCCTCAGCTCTTGAAAAATCTTTAACAAAAATAGTCCGCCTTTTTTCACGTTTTGGAGGTCTAAGTTGTTTTAGGCTGACTTCATACACACCCAACCTACAACGCTTCATACATGGACAAAATGATGCACATCGCACGGTGTGCACGTACTGTTCTGCGGCTGTTAGGGTTTGCTATATATCCTGGTTGGGAATGTTTCACATCTCATTAGCAGCCGCGTGGCCAACACGCTGAACAAGAAGCGGGGCACGCTTCATCATATCTACGGGAAAAGGTTACAAAAAATGCTGTAGCCAATATAGCGGCCGCCTTTTTCGAGACAGTCTTATTATGAGCAAGGGCACCATATGGGACCTGAACCGTCATTTTCGTTTTTGACAAGGCCGGTGACCCAATCTTCATGTTAAGGAAAGCTGTGAATTTATTATAATGGACATTTGAAGTCTCACACACCATACATCATGAATTTGGGATGAAAACCGAGGCAGCGCATGCACAAGCACTGAATGCCACAATTCGAATAAATAAAGGTGCAAACAAACACCACCCGGAATGACGGCAGAAGAAAGGTACAACAAACAGCAATTGGCACATAGCTTTGCAAACATACAAACTAATCAGCTCTGTTTACAAATTTAAATCAAAAAGCATTCCGAGGGAGGTAAAGAAAATTAGTCTGGCACAAGCTCCTGTTATACAGAACATCATGTCTCCGGAAGGTGTAGTGAGAATTGATTGAAATAAGGAAAACCTAATGCGATATACTAAGCGGCAATCAGGCATGACAATGACAAAAAGAATTTTATGCTGCAGAAAATATTTTGCTGTGCGGGCAGTTCAAATGACTCCCGCCAAAACCCTAATGCAAAGTGGCAGTAGTTGATATGTGACGGAAAACAAAGAATAATACACAATTATTTGAACATAGAGTGGGACAAGATTGACGAGCAAGAAAGCCACTACTAGGTATATGTTTTGTGTGAATGGCTATATGCTTAGTCCACTTCATGCAGGGATCAAAAACAACTTGGTGTTCAAAATATGTCCAGTATTTCGACTGCCTAGCCGGAAAGTAGAAGAGGTTAGTTTACAATGATCTGGAAGTTTGCAAAGTCGAACAATACGCTTTAGACTTAGTGTTCAGGGCCAGACTGTTGCACTGGGAATAAGTGCGTTGCACCGGGACCAAACGTAGCTAAATTAAAGAGTTTTGAAGTCCTGGGAAAGCCTTCTGATCTCTTGTAGATAAATAGCCAGCCAACAGTACTAGAAATAGTGTTGCCAAAGTTCATCATATTTTTAATTTATTCTATTAGAGCTCTCATTATCGCTTTCTGTTTGCTACGCAAGGCGCCGCCTGACGACGGAAGAGAGATCCTAGAGGTGTGTTACAAACGTAATGAGACTCGCAACGGTTTGCGTGAATCAAAAACGATGCTGTCGCCCACTTCACATGGTATTTAGGCTGGATCGTGCCCAAGACTCGGCACCAGTTTGAACTTGCTGCAGTTGCACAAGGGTGTTGAGAGCGTCTGAAGTGAAGTTGTGTGTGTGTGTCAAATGCGTTATGAATGCGGACCGGCAAAAGTACCAGCAGCGCTGCACCATAAAATGTTGTGTGAAACTTTCAGAAGCCGCTACTGTGACCTATGAAAACTTGAAAGAGGCTTATGGAGAACATTACCTATCCATCCAGGGCAAAAAGGTTCAGACGACACAAGTGGTTTTGAGCAGACTGTGAAGAAGTGGATGATGAAGCTCGTGCGGGATGACATTCAACCTCAGGAACGGATAACTGTGTGAAAAGAATGAAGTGTTTTGTGAAGGTAGATCGGCGACTGACGGTGATAGTGACGTGTCATAAGTTGAATTTGAACGTATTCACAGTCTGTTAAATCTGAACGCAAGAACTAGATGTGCGAAAAATGTGCGCGAAGATGGTTCCAAAGAATCCCACGACTGAGCTGAAAAACAATAGAAACGGTGTGCCTTAAAAGGGAGCCACAATTCTTCAGTCATGTTATAATAGGTGACGAGTCGTGAATTTTTTAGTACAATCTCGAGAAAAAACGCTAAAATCAGGAGTGGCATACAACAAACTCGCTCCCTCCAATGAACGCGAAAATGCGGAAATCAAAAATTAACTCGATGCTTATTTTTTTATTTTACAGTTGGAGGATCTTCGGGGGGGGGGGGGGGGGGTGTTCAGGCTTTAACAAGTTGCCGAAAATTATACCCCAGATTTGTGGCGTTCAAACTCCCGGGTGCACGATAAAGCATCAGACAGCCTACGTCCGCTGCGTTGAAGGAGTGACATACGAGATACCTCTGTCCTGTGGGGTGTCATATATAGAGAAAACGGAGCGATGCATCAACTACCGCCTTAGGGAGCACGGCGAAAAGCTAGAAATTATTCAGAATAAATATGCTAGTTTGGTCGTACATGTTAGCACGTGTAGGTGCTAACAGAGAAGGAAAAATAGTGCTGTGTGTAAGTGATGCTGCGACCGACATATACGCGACAGAGTTTTACTTTTTATGCAGACACGAGAATGCGTTGCGATAAGTGACAGAAACGATGGGCCCAGAAAGGATGAAATTGGGCGTACCTCATTGTCATAAATTCATGCTCTTCTATTTTTGTACATAATAATTTATGCCAGCACGCACACTGTCGCAATAAAAGAAATACAAAACTGACTACGCCCGCCAACATGCGTTACTGGGCGATCGCCCAGAAGGAATTTGTGCCTCCAGGACAAACTCTCGAACTTTTTATTATGCAGTCCTTGAAAGACTGAAGAAGCGGGTGGCACGTGTGCGACCACGTATTGCATGGACATGAATGCTTCACCACGAAAATGCACTCTTTAACACGGCAATGTTCATCAATGATATGTTGAGAAGAAATAGTAATCTTGTGATTCTTCAGCCTCCCTATTCACCGGATCTCACTATGTGTGACTTCTTTTTATTCTCTCTGCTCAAAACCCACTATAAAGGGTATAACATTAGCACTCTGGATAATATCCGGAAGAGTGTAACAGACGAGCTCAGCGTATACCAGCAGAAGACTTCCAGACCCGGTACGATGACTGAAAACAACGTCTCTATCGCTGTGTAAATGTAGAAAGGAACTATTCTCAAGGAAACAACCTTGATACTTAAAAGAATAAAATTCATGGTTACAAAAAATATCTCTTTACTTTTCCAACACATCTTTTATTCTTAGGTTGACGCCTCCTAAGATAATCTACAATTCTGTCTGCATTCCAGGTGCTTTAACAAAAATTTTACTGTCTTTTTTTAATGAGCGCATCTGAGAACAACGGCTTTCTGCTGTGCCATGACCGCTGAGTGCAGTTTTTGCTCTCTCCGCCGCCGAGTGGTTCCATTGTCTGTGACAAAGGCTCACCAAATGAACAGTTCTTTTTCTGCGCGACGGCGGCCTCCCTGTTAGTTCTGTAGTCAATGCCCTTGCCGTTTGGCGCTGCTATGTGAAATATGTTTTTGAAGCTAACAACCGTTTATTCTGGTTGCCAACTAGCCGGCTACTAAGCAGTAAATGTTTCGTCACCGAATCATGAAGGCTTTACTTGGTTTTCAGAAAACTGAAGAAATACTATTGCACTGTAAAAAGATGAAAAGTGGCCGTGTGCTTATGATTTTTGACACAGCAGAGCATAATATATGCCACTGACGAAAATGAGAAAGCGCGCTTTTGCCATTCCGGATATATTACTTTATTACCAGAATGCACAGAATTACGTCTCTTTTTTTTTTTGTACTCGTCTCATCACCTCATTCGTGTCGCCTGAAGTGCAAAACACTTATCAAATAACTATGTGAAAAGGTCCATAAACATGCATCAGGCATTATATGCGTGGAACCATGTCTCTTCCGCCAATCATGAAAGAATATTTAACTTGGGGCTCTTTAACGCGGCGAACATATTGCGATTTCGCCTGTCCTCTGTAACAGGCACATTCCTCTGTTTTGCTTCGTAATTTCAAACGATGTCCTCAATTGAGAAAAACATGAACGCTATCGGTGCTCTTCATATTGTTCACAATATTCGGTGCCTTTGCAGGTGTCAAATATTTTATTAGAGTGCTCATTTGTTGAACATATCTGCCTAAATAAACCAGTTTCGCTTGGAAAAACCCTTGGAAAGGTAAAAAAAGTCAGAGCACACCTTGCTCTAACGAATTTAAAGAAACGATGACGCACATCTTTTTATATAACGCCATATTTAAAGCCCTGCACACTAAACAAAGAGTGCATGGATGGAAATCAAGCTTTTCTGAATGCGAACGCTCTGGCATCTATAAAGTCACCGTCGCTGAAATAGCGCAGTTTCTGCTGAGCATGATCTCTTTGCGGCTATGTTGCTCTCGCATGGACCATTAGAACGGTATACTCACGACGTTTTCCTTGGGTGTGCCTAATGAATTCAGTTCGTACTACTTAACGGTTGCCAGTAACTAGCGAGAGAAAATTAGCAGACGGTTTAGCATGGCTAAGCGCGGAATATCGCGTGACAGCATTTACCCTAAAGACCTTCTACCTAAATGCTTTACCCTGAAAGCATTTACCAAAAAGGCATTCATCCCAAAGGCCATCACCTTAAGTCATTTATCCGAAAGGCCTTTGGGTAAAAATTGACTGAAGCCTTATGCTTGGCGAAAGCCTAAACGCTTCCGTCAAGTTGAAGGCCTGCTAGGAATACACACTTGCCAAGTTGCCCAAAACGTCACAGTATGTTGCCCTAAGTCGAGGTGCGGTAAACAGGCATCTTGTAAACTTTTGCTGCCGATAGTACGTGTGAATACGGCTATGTGAATAGCACTCATTTCAACAAAAATTCGCGAATTGACCACATCTGATGCGCAGGAAAATAATAGTTAATAATGACAACTTTCGCTCATTCTCTACCTGGCATGGGAAGTAGCATGAAAGTCGTGGGAACTTGTAGCCTTAGCGTTTGAAACGGTAACTTTGGGTGTATGCATACTTGGCGTACGCAACCAATGCTGTGCGACTAAAAGAGTACTTAAAACAGGCGTAATTAAATCACTGCATTCGCTAGCTACCAATTTCCCGCGCTGTTATTCTAGTCATTTATAGAACTCAGTTAACTACCACAAAACATAGATATGAATCTGCCCTGCATCGCTCGCTTGAAAGCCGTAGCGGTCAGCTGTACACCACCGCTGCTTTGCACGGCAAGTTACACGCAATTCAGTTAGATTGTACTTCCTAATGCCTGCTGTCGGCGCGACGGTGGAAGAATATCTGGCCCCATCATCCGCTAACGCTTGAGTCATTTTATGATCGAATGGCTTCAGTACTGCCTGAAGCTTCATCTCTCGGACAAGATCTTTCATAGCGGAAAAAGATTAATGCAGACGATATACCGATCTGAGACACCTGCGTCCTGCCCGTGGATGCGACTGCGCATACCAGTGCATCGATTGTTACCAACCTTGAGAATAGGCTGGTGCCACCTTCACTAAATGAAATCACGCTTCATAAAACCGCCTATACTACTGTGCAGTTGTGTTCACTGCTTTTAGGTAAATATGAGTTTGCAGGCAAGGTGGTAGAAGCCATAGGCTCCCTTTTTATATATAGAACCTGCGCTGAAGTCTCCCCACCTACCACCAGCGCTTCCAAGCGGTCATCGCCGCACGTTGATGTAGGACGAAGGTAGCTACCGCAGCTGGAAGTGCGGAATGGCGACCGAAAAAAAGACGAAAACGATCGATATAATGCTACATTTCAAGTAACGTAATGAAGAGGGCTTCGATTCAAGTCGTTTGGCTCTTGTGGGAATCCAGAACGTCACCGTTAACTATCACATTTCAACTGTTTCGCGTAGCATGCCTGGCCCACGCCCATTTCTTTAATTTCGACTTTGATATCATAGGCTCACGTTGGTTTCCTGACCCACTTTCCTCTCTTCCTTTTCACGCTACAGTTTTCACTTTCCATTCTACAGCTTGCTGTGTTATCATATGTTTTAATTAAGCATTTCTTTGTTAGCCTCCAGATCTTTGCCCCATTGCTCAGTACTAAAAAGACAGCTGTTATACGATTCCCTTTTGAGAGAAACTGGAAAACTGCTATTCCCTAACTTAGGGCACCTGCCAAATGCACTCCAACCCATTCTCTTCCCCCTAACTTTTTCTCTACCATAGTCAGCTTCAGCGAACCTTATCTGCCATAATTAAATGTGTTCCTTTATCACTACCAATGCTCGCAAAGAGAGCCTAGTTCTCTAAAAAAAGGAATAGAGATTATAGCTCTTCAATACATACATGGTTTTTTGCAGAGAACACACATTAGTATGATCTGTATGAAAGTTTTAAACGTCGTGGGTACGTGCATCGCGCATAGCGTCCGGCCCAACAGAAAACCAAACTGCGAATATAAAAACCATCGGTCTGCCCCAGTTGTCGGATATATTTGTTTTTATGGAACCTCCAAAAGTTATCTGATTTAAAAAAAGTATCAGTTTAGAAAAGCAGCCTGAGTCGTGTATCACACATACGTCAGCGATTTTTCTTTTTTTTTATTACACAGCTTCAGGTGTGAAGCGCTTTCCTCACGCCACGCACAGAATGCTTAAAATCATTGCACGCATTGCTTCTTCAGCGCTGAGCAGAATAAGAGTTACTTCAGCAAGGTTTCCATCCCTAGAACTTCTCATGGCCTGACTTCTCGCTCGGCTTGTAGCATTAATATATTAAAATATAACTTCTTGCCTTCGTTCAATAAACTTAAGAATCCACTGCTTCGAAGCATCCCTTCTCTAAACATACATAAATTCTTTGAAGCCATTGTCCTATGCTGTACTTTTTTGTTTCTGCGAGTGTTGCTACTGTCTTCGAAATTCGCACATCATTTTTCTCCTCCCACTTCTGCAATACCTTTACCACGCTAGAGTAAGTGAAAATTTATTGCAAAATAATTGAGGTACCTATTGTCACGAATATACCCGGCATTGAGACGATAAAATGACCTTTTCCACAATAAACTTCTCTAACGTAGAAAATACATTGTTCTGCGGCGTTGTTTCAAGAAGTTCAGAAAAATATCAAGCTCATTCCTTTAGTGGTCTCCTTATTTAAGCTTCTAGACAAGCACTCTGGAGCCCACCCTGTTCTAAAGTTACCGCCGCTAAAAGATACCCTTTGCTGGCTACACGGTATGTACCGGTTCCTTTGTCGGTGGGTACGTTCGTCTTAGAAAGTTATTGCGCAGGCATATTCCTTTGGCATACTGCAGAAAGGAAGTGAGAATTTCTTAATAATTGTCATTTAGCCGAAAGAAATCACCTGAAATCACAGCCGCCTTAGACAGCGATGCTACTGACGCTACAAAATGCGACAACACAATAAAACAATTCCTGTCACTTCGAAAAAACTTCACACTTATAAACAACGGTTTATTAATCGCACCACTTCACTTCTGACTGCTTTAAACTTTGAGCGATGGCACTCCGATAAGGACGCTACATTTCTTAAACGTGGAAGTATTTTGCAAGGTGTAACTAAGTTTCATGATGTCCTGCCTGCCTTTTTTGCCACGTTCGAGTTGTTCAATAGAAATTTCGGACCAACTGCTGAGTACAATCGGCTGCAGAAAAGGAGTATACGATGCAAACTTCGACTTTACTGCTTCTTACCACTTGGTCCCACCTAATGACAAGGCAGGCAAAACGAAGACCGTGTTTTCCTGAATGCATATCAGTATCTTCATCAAGATCCGTCACACTCTATACTTAACATAGTCAAAACGCAGGAAACATATGATAGGAACATAGTCAAAACAATATGCACCGATTTGAAACTTCGCCTTCCAGCAATATTGGTAGGCCGTAGGTCATATGTATTCGAAAGTGCCTGCTAAATTTTCTGTACCCATTTTTCTCTTGTGCTATTTTTTATATGTATTTCCTCCAACTGAAGTTAAAAAGACCACAAACAGAAAGAACTGAAAAACACCTTTCAGACTCTACTAGGTTGCTTCATCAGGTATGACTGCAAGCGAGCTACGGCTTGCCTTTTTAAATCCTCGTTTGGTCATCCGCAGGGTTCCTTGCCGTGTAGTGCATACGCAGCTTTCATGTGGTAAATTTTTGGCCTACCAACACGGCACATAGCCTCAAAGACTAAAGTATGGCGATGAAAAATTCTCGCGTCTGTTTAAACAGAGAAATAAATACCAGCAATAGTAACGTAAGCACGCATATAGGAACCTTGATGGATTAATGGCTCTTTTTAGCGGTTCAAACAGTAAAATCGACAAACCAGTGTGGAAGCACGCATTGAGATTCTACACCGGGCCTACCGCCTCACAGAGGACTGCATGGAGCATGATCATAATGCAGAATTACTGAAGTAACTAAGAAGAAACTATTCAGGGAAGAACGGGGAAACTATATAATTCATCTAGAAAAGCACAGACCAAGGAAAGCACAGAACAAAAAATTCAGAGAAATATTTTCTCACTCTAGGGCTAAAGGAGAATTT
Organism: Amblyomma americanum; assembly: GCA_030143305.2. Taxonomy (NCBI): domain Eukaryota; kingdom Metazoa; phylum Arthropoda; class Arachnida; order Ixodida; family Ixodidae; genus Amblyomma; species Amblyomma americanum. The sequence goes on from JARKHS020005550.1 coordinate 38,779, forward strand.
GGGGAACTTTACCCATTACTGAAACAGCTGAGGATAAGCGGCACATCGCAATGCATAAGCATGAAGAAGCACTGAAGCATGGTAGAAGTCGAAAAGCTGCAAAAAAGTGCACGACGAGAAATAAGATATAAGTTCAAGTTGTCTAAGACGTCCAAACGATCAAGGTTTAAATATCGGATTGCAAATATCTGAGCAAAAGGAAGAGCTTTTGGCGAAATTGTGGCAACGTTTCGTCACCTCAAAGAAAGCAAAACGCTAAAACGTCTGTGGAGAGGCCCTGAGATTTTAACACAAGCCCACCTAGCGCTCAGCAGCCGCGGTGGCCCAGTGGTTATGGCATCTGAGGAAAAAGAAGAATAACGTTAAGCCTCCCCACTAGACAACTGAAAACCTTAAAGAAGCCAAGAAGAAGATGGGACACAAGCCCATAGCCTAGATTTAAATACTAAATGCGCATGGTCAAGGTTCAGCAGCGAGGAGATAAAGGAGTCATTTAATTTACATGTTGAAACCACCACCCGCCATTTAAGCTGCAAATATGAGCGAGGATTGTTACAATCTAAATAGCGAGCTTAGTACCAAAATCTGGTTCGCAATTACTACAAAATAGGAGGCTGTATTGCAGCAAGTTTAAGAAAAAGGTTTGCACAGCATGCTCAACCTAAGTGTGCTGTCAGTAACCGCAGCTCCTGTGCCCTTTACGATGATTCAGAAAGAAACTTTTGAAGCAAGCACCTGAAATGTACTGTTTAAGAGGAGGTTTGTACACAGTGATTTCACAGATGATGCATTGCTTGCAGGTGTACTCTTATAGAAATTGTGCAATAATGAATTGCAGAAGCCCTGTTTTGAATTACTAGTCTGTCGAGGTCGGTCTTGTGATTCATGTAATATGCCGAAGGTTGAAGATGTGATTGCAGTTATGTTCTCTGGACGCATGTAGTTCGCGGATCTCGGTGTCATTCCGCGTTCTGGGCCTGTCTGGCGAAAACTGAGAAAGCGGCACGCCTGCCTCCTTCCCTCTCAAGAGTAGAAAGAGAAAGCATTCGCAAGCGAGGAGCCTTTTCTTTTTTCACATTCAATGCATTCCCTCTTTATGTGAGAGAATGAATTTGAAGTGTAGGGTCGGGATGCGTCTTTCGCTCTTACATAGCACAAACCGCTGCCGCTCAAAAAGAGTGACGAACATAAAGCGGAATCCGAACCCTTCTGCCCCGCATATTGAGCACTGCGCTGTGAAAACAAATACGAAGCGGCTGCCTATATTCTTGTTTTAAACTTTAAACATGATTTATACAAAGTGTCGCCTCACCCTGAGGCTGTTGTCCACTGACAAACCCACCTACAGCGGCGGCGGTAGTGTGCCCTGTTATACAGTTAGTGCCAGTAGTGGTTGCACGAGGGCTGAAAGAAGCTGCCCTGCGAGAGCCCTTTCCGCTACCTACTGGAGACATGAGTTAAATTCTTGAAACAGGAGAAGGCTATGTAGCTTAAATTGGAAGCAATATCAACACTTTGCTAATGGAATCAGGAGAGTACATAAGACTTCTATCTTCTTGGCAGTCTTCTACAGTGCAGAAAGTTGCAGGCGATCGAAAGGTTTGAAATTAAACTTAGTACGGCCCAGCCAGTAATCGGAATGAAAATCGTATCTTTTTAAAAAAAGAAAAAGCAGTGTGGGCCATAGAAACAGCTTAAGCCGATGATCTCTGAGCAAAAATAGGGTGGAATTAATGAGCATGAACGGGGCCTTTGATGACAAAATCAGATAATAGACGTTTGCATACGGTGACGGAATAAATACAAAAGTGGTGTTTATGCAGTTGAAAGACGCGGTAACTGTCTCACTTTCCAACCGCGGCTTGAGAGAAGGGAGGATAGTGGGTAGTGAAAAACTATAGAGGTACTCTAGTTGAGGGCTGATAATAATAAATTTTACCACCTCGTGATTTTAAGGTGCGCTGACATCGCACAGCGCACAGCTGACATTTGCTGACATTTGACATAAAACGCAACGTTATTTGGGACAAGAAGAACGATAAATTTAACTAAAATAAGCAAATTACTGCTAGCTGCAACAAACTTAAAAGGGCTGCAAGTTGACTTTGCACACAATTGTTTGCATAAAGTGTCAAAGGGTTAAAAAAGATCTGGCTGAGAAAACCATAATGCATGAAATATCGGATAGTGCTGCGTGCAGCGCTAAACTCTTAAGGCGAGGGGACATTTCTAACGCAGGCTTTTCGGCGTCGTACTCTAAAACAGTCCGCAATCACGTTACCAAACTGTGATAAACCTGCGAAGAAAACGGAAGTGACCGTTCTTCAAAAAAAAAACCGAAGCAGTGCAAAGCCCTTAAAGCGCACCGAAGGGGATCGAGATGCGATAATAATTGTATGTTGCAAAGAGTTCGAAGCAGCGCAGGGCCGTTCGCTCCCACCAAGCATTCGTGGCAAGAACGACGCGTGGCGCTGGCCAACTAAGCCATCACGGCCACGATATGCGGGCCTGCGAGATGGAAGTCACTCGTGATAGGCGCCAGGAGTCACTTCTTTGTGATACTCCTGCTAGCGCTGACCATCCACATTGCCACAAATGTTTAATCGCCATCAAAAATTTTAACGCGTTATTTTCCAACCTGTCTTGAAAAGTGATGACTCGTTTGCTTGAACGCTGAATTATATTACTGATATCGGGAGCTTTCCAAACGTTGTGCAATGTAAGAGATGTAAGTCCAGATGCGCGGAACTGCCCCGTCGACACTTCATTTTGCTCCAAGTGCGAAGGCTTAAATGTTTTCTTCGTCCTTTTCTAAGCCTTGTGAAAGAGGTGCTTCTCTGCAGTGACTAATGTACCCTTTGTGGCAAGAGTAACCGGGTAACAGGGCTTTCATATCAGCCGTATAGGCAAGCCCTTACGACATCGCTAAAGAAAAAAAGGTGTCGAACGATAATGACAAGGCTCTTACGGTACACATGAGTGCAATAAGTACTCCCAAACACGGCCCAGCGACAACTCCATTGGATACTTTTCACAGAGACTCTACATAATGTAGAGCGCATACAAAGGACGAGAAAGAAGTGCTATAGGTTATTCTGGAAGGAATATTTTTTAATATTCGTGACTACCCTCGACTACTTAGAAAATGAATTCATTACTTCCATAATCACCCTTGACTAGTTTGGCCAAATAACATAATTCCACTTTGAAATCTAAGGTTCGACGAAATCTCGTCTGGTCGGGGTTAATACATTGGCGAAGATAACGAAGCGCCGACCAAAAGGTGTTGTCAAGATGGAAGGACGTTTCGACTTCCACACGGAAGTCTTGTTCACTGATGGAAAAATTTCGCACACAAACCTTAAGTACGTTGTGCTAATCGTCGCAGGCATCTAGCGTAGGAGGGCGGTAGATTGCCGATGTTACGGTTGAGCGTCTGATCAGTTGTCTGCATAAACAAAGACTCCAGATATTGGCGTGACATCCAGTTTTTCTCACGGCCGATAATTGCCGCTTCTTCCCAAGCGATATCATGCTTCGTGTTTTCAACGTGTTCAGCCAGTGCGTTGGAACAAGCCTTCTTTTTCTTGACATCATTCTTGTGCTCATTCAGCAGTCTTTCAAAGTTTCCGCTTTCACCTATGTAGGAGTGATCGCAGTCTGAGCAGGGGATTTTATAAATTACTCCGGGAAACTTTTCCTTTTTTAGCTTGTCCTTTACGGGCCCCAACTCGTGACGAAGCTTGCACGCAGGCACGTGAGCTATATGCACATCGTAGGTGCGAAAAACGCGGGCCAATGACTCGCTCACTCCTGGCACATAGGGTATTGCAGCTCGGGCACGGCAAGGTGGGTGAACGGGCTGAGCTGGTCTCGTTGTCTGCTGTATTACAGCGTTCACGAAGTGCTGTGTGTAGCCACAATTGTTGAGCTCGCGTCGCACTTGGCGTATGTCAGAGGCTTTTTCTTCGGGTTTCGAGCATATTATTTCCGCACGACGGACGAGGGTAGAAACGACGGAGCGCTTATGGCACGTAGGATGGACTGAATTAAAGTGAACGTATTGTGCGTGTCCTTCCTGTACACCTTGAATGATAGGCGGTCATCACGTCGCTCCACCATGACGTCCAGAAAAGGAAGACGGCCAGAAATCTCCTCCTCGACGGTAAACTGGATGGAATCTTCCATGCTGTTCAAATGGTTCGTGAAAGCAGCCAAGGCATTCTTTTTGATTATGCAAAAGCAGTCATCAATGTACCGCAGAAAGACCTTCGGGCGCGGCTCGAACGAAGCCATAGCGCGGCTTTCCAGTGCTTCCATTGTGAGGTTTGCGGTTGTGACCGAGATAGATGCTCCCATGGCAGTGCAATGAACCTGCTTGTAGACAGTGCCCCGAAGGATGAAGTACGTGTTCTTCAAGCAAAACTGCAGAAGCTTTAGCAGGTCCGATGGATCGATGGGTGTCCTAGCACTCTGTCCGTCGTCGTCCCGAAGCGCTGAACGGCATACCTCCACCGCCAGATCCTCGGGGACGCTGGTAAACAGTGATCTGACGTCAAATGACACCATTATCTCGTCGCTGTCAATCGTGATTTCGCGTATTGTTTCAGTAAAATCAAAGGAGTTGCGTACGAAAGTCGGTCTCTTGCCAACGAGTGGCGAAAAAACTTTGTGCAAGTAGCCTGAAAGCCGGTACAAGGAAAAGCGGGTAAAATCCACTATTGGTCGCATTGGAACGCCTGGATTGTGGATCTTCGGGAGGCCATATAAAGCAGGGGCAGATCCATTGTGGCAGAGGAGCGTGAAGTATAACGACCTGTGCTGTGGTGGAACAAACTGGAAGACGTCTGTCAAAAGCCTTTGCAACTCTCGCTCTACCTTGAGTGTAGGGTCCCGCTTGAGTCGCATGCACGTGCCATCATCCTCCAGAAGCTTCGTCATTTTCTCAACGTGGTCGCTGTGGTTTAGGATGACGGTGGCGTTGCCCTTGTCAGCAGGTAGGATTACGATATCCGTATTGCTCCGCAGGCTCCTGACTGCATCACGCTCCTGAGCAAGGAGTGGGGTGGGGTGCCGATGTGGCAGCTTGGCGAGTATGCTGATCGCACGGGTACGAGCTTCTTCTCGGCGATTGTTTTCCACACGTCCCACAGCCTGTTCCACGGCACAGATGATTTTTCCTGCGTCCGGAGCCGCTCTCGTATTGAAGTTCAAACCAAGCTCCAGAACGGCGAGATGTGTTCGAGTAGGCCTATACGAAGACAGATTGTGGACGGTGGGGGTAGGTCTGTTGGCCGGACTTCCTTTACGGCCAGGTAGCAGTCTGATTAGCTTCTCTTTGTATGTGCTCTCACGCTGACCAGACTGTAGACTAGCTACGAAGTTCGCGTGCAACTGGATGCTGACGAACTCGTTCGGACACTGGTGTTCAAGGCGGCGACGGGCAAAAAAGGCTTGGTTCCGAAGGTGCCTTATTGAGTCCTTGCACTCCAGGATTCTGGCTTGAAGCAACTGCCGTTCTGCTCTTGACACCACGCTATGACCAAAGGGCGTATCGACCGATCGTAGCAAGCGGAGGGACTGCGGGGTTAGGTTCCTGGCTTTGCATATGAGGTTGAATTCTAGATGAGCCTTGAACGCAGAAAGCCGGACGGTTAGCGAAACGAACTGGCGCACTTGAGTGATGAAATTCTGGCCATACGACCGTCGTAGCATGATGAAATCTAAGGTTCGACGAAATATCGTCTGGTCGGGTGAATACATTGGCGAAAATAACGAAGCGCCGACCAAAAGGTGTTGTCAAGATGGAAGGACGTTTCGACTTCCACACGGAAGTCTTGTTCACTGATGGAAAAATTTCGCACACAAAGCTTAAGTACGTTGTGCTAATCGTCGCCGGCATCTAGCGTACGAGGGCGGTAGATTGCCGATGTTACGGTTGAGCGTCTGATCTGTTGTCTGGATAAACAAAGACTCCAGATATTGGCGTGACATCCAGTTTTTCTCACGGCCGATAATTGCCGCTTCTTCCCAAGCGATATCATGCTTCGTGTTTTCAGTGTTCCGCCAGTGCGTTGGAACAAGCCTTCTTTTTCTTGACATCATTCTTGTGCTCATTCAGCCGTCTTTCAAAGTTTACAGCACTTCGTGAACGCTGTAATACAGCAGACAACGAGACCAGCTCAGCCCGTTCGCCCACCTTGCCGTGCCCGAGCTGCAATACCCTATGTGCCAGGCGTGAGCGTGTCATTGGCCCGCGTTTTTCGCACCTACGATGTGCATATAGCTCACGTGCCTGCGTGCAAGCTTCGTCACGAGTTGGTGCCCGCAAAGGACAAGCTAAAAAAGGAAACGTTTCCCGGAGTAATTTATAAAATGCCCTGCTCAGACTGCGATCACTCCTACATAGGTGAAAGCGGAAACTTTGAAAGACGGCTGAATGAGCACAAGAATGATGTCAAGAAAAAGAAGGCTTGTTCCAACGCACTGGCTGAACACGTTGAAAACACGAAGCATGATATCGCTTGGGAAGAAGCGGCAATTATCGGCCGTGAGAAAAACTGGATGTCACGCCAATATCTGGAGTCTTTGTTTATCCAGACAACAGATCAGACGCTCAACCGTAACACCGGCAATCTACCGCCCTAGTACGCTAGATGCCTGCGACGATTAGCACAACGTACTTAAGCTTTGTGTGCGAAATTTTTCCATCAGTGAACAAGACTTCCGTGTGGAAGTCGAAACGTCCTTCCATCTTGACAACACCTTTTGGTCGGCGCTTCGTTATTTTCGCCAATTCCACTTTGATGCTGGTCTTGGTGTTCGTAAGTATTGGGCTAGCCGCGTCAAAAATAACTGTTCGAACGTCTTGCAGGCGAAAGAACTGGTTGCTGTTAATTCAACTTCTTCACAACGTATAAAACGTAATCTGACATAAGCGTAAAGAGTTATTAATTAATATCGGGTCAAAGAGAAGATTAGCGCATTATACTTATTGTGCAGGTGTGTTTCAGATAGTGAGTTCAATTGGAAACAAGAATCTAATGAACTGATATTTTTTCCCTTTCATTCAGCGCGAACGGCTGCGACACAAAATTAAGACCCTCTAAGAAAGCGAAGACACCATGCGTTTCACAAGTAAGTCCTTGGATTCCATGTATTCCTAGAGGCTTCATCCGTCACTCGCTGTATCTCATCTTCGGCAGGTGACCTCGGCTGGCGATTGCTCAATAAATTTAACAAGCTCCCAATAGTTACAAAAAAGTGTAAATAAACAGTGCACGCGATACCAAGTTTGGTCCTCTGAAGTGCCATGATTACCAAACGGACACAGACCGCTAATAGAGGTATGCTTAGACTTGCGAATTAATACAAATATAGGCCAATTCCAAAGAGACTATATATTGTTCCAAAGAATGCAGATCAATTATAAAGAGGAAAAGAGGCATATATGAGAGGCCGCAGTGTCATCTACCCACTCTTTAAAGAAACCATGCTGTTGTGACCTCAGCAGAGTGTTTTTGTGAATAGAAAAAGAAGAGAAGACACTGGTGCCGGAATATTGAAAACAAATTTGACATACTTTCGCTAATGAGCGGACAAGGGAATGGAAAGAGGTCGTGGTTAAGGCACACATGACGGAAGCCAACAGTTACTGAAACCAAGGAACACAGGGGATGTCTTTTTTAAATTTTCAGTTCTCATAAATGGGGTATTAATAAAAGAAGAAGAAAAACAATCGCATGCCACCGGTGGGATCCGAACCCACGGCCTCCGAATTTCGCGTCCAGTGCACTACCAACTGTGGTACGGCGACAGCGTTCGAATCTGCTCCTTTTGGGAGTGTTTACGCGTATGTGTATTGTAAATGATCCTTGAGAGTGTTCACCAGCGCCAACCTCGTTCATAGCGGCGGACGTAGTACGTCCTGTATTACCGCGAGTGTCACGCAGGAACGTGGTCGAACGACGAGGGCGGAAGCTGTGCAAGAACCCTCTTATGCTATATATGGCATCAAGACTGCCGAATTCGAGGCTCTCGATGAACTATTTAGCACACAAGGTAACGAGCAGCTCTTTCCACTCCGCATGTCATAATGAACAAAGCACTTCTTTCCACTTGGAGACTGGACAGCTGTCACCCGTAGCTCAGCGTAGAGGACGCGAAATTCGGAGGTCGTGGGTTCGAATCCCTCCGGCGGCATGTGGTTGTTTTTCCTTCTGCTTTTATCAGTATCCCATTAATAAAACTACAAAGTAGAAAGACACATCCCCTATGTTACTTGGTTTCCATAACTGTTGGCTTCTGTCATGTATACTTTCGCTAAGGCTGTTAATAAATAATAGAGACGAAAAAAAACAACTGAAAGCCAAAGATTAAGTTGAACTGATGATATTCCACGGAACTACTTGGTAAGCAAAGAAAGGCTTCCGATGGTGAAGCAATAAAAATGAATTTTCGATCAGCGAACGTGAAAGTACTGCGTCAGAGCTTCAATTATGAGTTGCGAAGTTGCGAAGCACAGCAGTCAATAATCTCGAATCATATCGACCGAAGCGAGCATGCGCGCACACTGCGTATCTTCCATTCATATCTGCAGACTATTTATGGAACATAATGTCAAGAATGAAGGAGTTCACGCCACCTGGTTGTGATGCCATTAGCCTCAGATACTTGTACAAAACCTTTAACGTTTTGAAAATGGTCGTTTTCGACACACTAAACTTTATATTTACTATTTGACAAATACCTGAACAACTTAATATATCGACCGTCAGACATGCCTACAAGCACGGAAGGAAGAGTGATTTTCCTAATTATAGACGGATTGCAATACTCTCATCAATAGCACACAATATGAAAGAGCATGTCGCATATATAGGCAATCATTCTGTTATAAATACTCGTTGCACAGTTATTCACAATTTGGCTTAACAAAAAACAAAATACAGCTATCCTTCTGGAAGAACTTTCTTATTATGTTTCCAACCCAATAAAAAATAATCTTGCGCCAGCCTTATTTCTCGACTTAACCAAGGCATTTGATACTATAGATCACACATTACTGTAAGAAAATGTAACCTCACTTGGTTTCCGTGGTCATTTCGAGAAGTTTTTGTTAATTATTTTTAGATGGCCTACATTGTGTTATGCTTGATAGTACGTACTGAGACCTGAAAGCAGTTCAATTCGGTCTGCCCCAAGCAAGTACGCTTGCCCCACTACCTTTTAGCGTAGATGTTTCTGATTTGGGTTTACTGCAGCTTAAGTCAAAATCTTTGAATACGCTGAAGATACAGCGTTCGCACTTGTCAATGATTTTTTTTAAAGGTGTTCCTAGGTTTCAAACTGATATATCTCAAGCAGTGGACGGGATTTCGAAAAAATTCATTTTTAAAACCTACACAAAACAAAAAAGACATGTTTTAAAAAGCCCCATAATTTTGTTTCTTTGAATGAACCGCTCTACCTACACTCGTCTCAATGCTACCCATGTGACTGTGAAGGCACGCAAACATACAGAAGTGTTGAGTATCTCGACATTCACTTTGACCAACACCTCACTTGCAATGACCGCATCGTCTACCTCTAAACTGATTAGGACCATTGCGGCCATAATGTCTCACCTTCGTGGGAAATTACAGCTTCACCTTAGACGAGCGATTCACACATCATTAAAGCTACCTATTTCACAGTATATTACTGCATGCGATAACTGCTGAGCATAGAAGAAGCAAACATTGACGCGGTTTAACAAGAAGATTAGTAAATACAGTAAATTTTGGCGCAAAATTACACTGGTATTATATAAAAGAAAAATGCAGTGAGTTAGGCGTCATTCGCAAACTGTTTTATTTTGTTATGCTGACACGCTGCTATTATCCGAATGAATTAAAACGGCTGTGAAAAAGCAGGTTACATTGAGATTAACAAAACGCTTTTTTAAACCTCGGGTTCATAGAGAGTATGCTAAAAATATGCGAAATTACTTTGTGCCCGCTGTATTTCATGAAATTCCTGATGGTTTTGTCTTACAGGTAACAAGCGTAAGATGATTCATTTAAGAAATTTGGCTTTAAAATATATCGTCTTTTGTCTAGTTTGAGTGCGTTTGCACCTGTTACAGTGTTTTATTGTCGGTTACATTGCCATGTATAATTACCCAAAGAATATACGTATAGTTGATGTATTAATTTATTTTCTCTAATCCAAAAGAATCTCCTCCTGCTGCCTCATCAGCCAACACGCATTATGTGCTTAGGCAGGACACAATATGTGAATGTGCATCCATTACTGGCGAATAAATTGCTGAGCTCGGAACGCTAAACTAGTACGAGAGGAAGATTGCCCAACTTTACTTAAATTTCTTTACCAATGTAAGCGTCTTTTACTGTCAAACATAAGTCATAGTAGTCACGAATGGCCGCTCGACGGCAGACTAACCAAAAACAGTAGCCTAATTTAGATATCCTCAGTGTCTAGCTAAGACCGTACACCTCGGATAGTTGTCGACAGCCAAAGCTTACTGGATATCAGTGTGGCGAAAGAACTTAATTTCGGCGCACTCTGCTAGTCAGTCACCTGATATGCCACCAAGCAGGAAAGAATGTGCACTGTTCGTTCCGTAGAATGAAGTGTAGGGAACTGGGTCACAGCGGAGCGCTGCAGTAATTTTTCTCCAGAGGACTCGACCTTCGTACATACCTGCTGGCTGCTGCACATGATGTATGATGCTAGAAGTGAAATCATGACATGGAAAAAATACCGCGTTTTTTACTTCTTAATTTTTGATGCAAAAGCCTTATATGGCTCATCAGCAAAGAAGCCCGGAGTCGGAATAAGCAGCAGTAGTGGCCTAAAAAATCTAACATGACGTCACTGTGGTATCGAAGAAAAAAATTTCGTCCGAAGCAGCAAAAAATTGAACCCAGGACTTCCAGATTCTGAGCCGAACACAGAGCCGCGCTGCTCATTGGCGAACAACGTTGTACCTACTAAGTGTATCGCCTTACGACTGTGTGCTAATGAGTATGTGTGCCAATAAAAATTCAGAGAAAAGATTTTAAAATAAATGATTTCAAAATAAAAAGCAAAAAAAGACAAAAGCAATGTTTTGCACTCAAAACACCTAAGTAGTCTTAAGATCCTTCTGGAATTTTTCCGCGTATTCAAAGATGAACGCACCTTTTATAATGAGGAGTGCACGTGGTTGTTCACGCTGGTTCTCTACCTAGGAAATGTTCTAGTCATTTTGCTTTTTGCGGACCATTTCTCAATTTTGAAGAAAAATATGTTACGCCCCAACGGCTGTCGGCCATAATTTAAGATTCTCGCTACCACAGGCATTTGTTTTTCAGAGTCTCAAATTTTAAAGTTGCAGGTGCTGTACTTGTAATCGTAAGAATGCGGAATCGTCGTGTTTGAAACAACGCGGCGGATTGTGGGACTAAGATAAATAACCTTATCCGTTAAAGACAACAAAGGAGGAACGGGATTCAGTAATTGATCTCACGTTATAACATCCGCTTTAAACTGAACTGTGAAAAAGTTAGGCAGGGTTTAAACACGGTTATACGAGTGGTTGAGCGATAGCTCTGGCATTGCTATACAGACGGTCTGGACTCTTCTTCTTTCATAGCTAATGAGGCAAGCGCGGCTACGCGACGTTTATGTACGCACCACACGTTGACGTCATGTCACGGGACCTGGCAGCAGCGCCACCTCAAAGAAACACATTTAAGATGAATTGTCAAAGATCAAAGGTAAAGCGCAAGGGTCAAACGGCAGGCCACTATGGTGGGACGAGGCTTCAAGGTGTGTGTTTGATAGACATGGTACACAACAGCGGTTTAACTTCGTTGAAGCTATTATAGTGCAAAAGCATTCCCGAATCGCCAAGGTCAAATTTCGACAATAGCCCGGGACAAATTTGAAGGTCGCCGTTGTCTCTGGTACGCCGAATTATAGTTATGAGAAAAAAATTGAGTTTTCAACATATCCCTGAGTAACTGTTTGGAGACTTAGTTCTGCAGGTTCTGCCTCCTCGCACTCTGAGATCTCACATCCTCATGAGTTCAGTGGGCACGTTTTGAGTGCGCTCATCAGAGAACGAAGACTGCCAATGGATGGCTATAGACGACAGTACCCACATGCCGCGTTACAAGTGGATAAAATGCAATTTGCCAAGACATCAATAAAGTTTTTCTTATGTAGCGCTCCCGACATGTCTCTTATCCAACAATAAAACTTATATAGGGATCCCGATATAATCTTTCACTACACACAACGATATTTAGGGCGATATTTTGTTCTTGCTAAAAATTATTTTGGTAAAAATTATGTGATTTCGCTGAATTCCACAACTAAAAGGTTTTGGGCAGCTTTTAATACGCACCATGTTATTATTTTCCAGCTTTGCAACAAAGGTTCCTGCTTCTTGCCTTGTAGGACATGTAAAGGCAGTCATTATTGGTGTGACGGCTACTGTGACTTGTAATGAAGCATCCAAATAAAATAAAATAATTACCGCTTGGAAATGAGGTCAACGCTTTTGGTTTTATTCAGCTGGTTCTTTTCAGTGAAGACATGACTTCCATGTCGAATATCTAAACCCAAATGCGGGGTGACTTCCGAAATACAGCAACTGTCGAAACAACAGTTGCCGAAAACTCGACACCTGCGCCAATATAATATGAAAGACCTACCCTCTTTTGTGAATCGCCATGCTCTGATGATATTTATATTTGTGTGTTAGGCACAGAACCGTCTTTATTAAGGTAACTACTTTGGTTAATATTTTCCTGGGTAATATCTTGGAGCAGATGCTCGCTGGAATGTTTCCTCTAACTGCATGCTAACTTTCCTTGATTGCTTATTCCGCGGTACCTCCTCTGTCTTCCTCATTTACGTTGTTCCACATGGTTTGCGTCACCTTTGATCATGTTGATGAAAATTTCTGTCCTCGATATGTTCCGAGAGACAGCCCTAATTTCCTCGAGAATGTGCAGCTCTGTTACAGCAGACTTATGCAAAGGAGGCAACAAACTTGCCATATACACTGCGGGTGTAGATTTTAAACTTGTCTCGTGCGCTAGCTCTGAAATTTCTTCTTGCGTCACTGAGTTTTATATTGTGGTTTACAGATAATAAGATATGACATGTAATAAAATTTTGCACTTATGCTTTTTAATGTGAGCAAAACTCAATTTACGGAGTTCTGTCACTTCCTCTTCTACGCAAACCAAGGCGCTCAAGAGCAGCTCTCAAACAAGGAATAAATATCCTATAAATTTACCACTCGGGCATTAAAATATATAGCTGGGCTTGTTGGTGCGTTAACACATTGAAATTTAGTGCGACACACGAGGCGAGGATGTAGAAGGAAGACGCAACGAGCGCTGACTATATAAAAATTGTGCTTGTCAGCACTTGGAAACGAAGGCGCTCACAGTGCTGCCTGCGTGCTATTACGCCGGGGCCCCAACATTAGGAAGAACATAATTATTCTGAACGACTACAAAGTTACAGGGATTGACTTCAACATGTGAGGTTAATGAAGAAAGTGCACACCGAAGCGCACAAAATTCTAAACAGGGAGCGAGGGGTCATTTTAAGGAAATTGCAATCGAAGACTTGTATAAAACTTCTCATATACAGACATATATTTCCAAATTCGTACGATCCGCACTGTGCCTTCTGCGGTGAAGCGGCTGACTTATACCATAAGGTATGCACATGCCAGAAAAGCCCAGCTATACAAAAGAATCAATAACCCAACAACTAAGGACTGGGAGGCGGCGCTGTCCAGCTCACATTCGGACGACAAGCTTTCTACGCAGAACCGAGATGAGCAGCGGCAAAAGCTAATAGCCTCCTAAAATGAGGGCCCAGCCAAACATTTTATGCATTCAACATTTTTTAGCTCTTTCTCGCTCTCGCTCTCCCTCAGCACTTGTGTCTTCGCTCCTTGTCATGTATGATATTTCGCGCTGAACATCAAGGCGTTCGAGCATTTATTTTTCCCATCAAATTGCACGTATACTATCACGTATCATGTTGGACTTAATTATAACATTATTCATTAGTTGTCCGCAGAGTGCCGCTGGCTCTACTCCTCAAGCTGCCATGTTTTGAACGTATGTCGTTCGATTGAGGCTACGCTACCACTCTACATCTGCCTCCGATCTTTTATGAGACAAAGTAATAGCGCCAGCATTCTTCACCGAGTCCGCGGCAGCGTACGGGCGTCAGGACCAACACCTCACACTTTCAGACGGTTTCTGTTCCGAGTTGAGTCGGTAGGCATAGAGTGTAGTGTCGAGCGTCGGTGCGTTGTTCGTCCTTAATGAGTAACTGGGGCAAGACGTTGGGCCTCTATCTCGTCCTGCAGGTAGCCGGGGACGTCTCGATTGTACACGTCAGTGCATCCCGCCAGCACTGCATAGATCGCGGTCTTCGCCTCCCTGCATTATAGGGCCCGAAATAGGATTGACCGAGTCGTTTCCTGCACAACTGTGTTGTAGGTGAGAAACCACATAGGACAAGGTGGCGTCCATGTGTTGTGTTCTTGGTCGACGTACACGGAAAGCTTCTATGCGAAGGATTTGTGTAGACGCTTCGCAAGTACATTGGTCTACGAATCGTATGCAGTTTTTCTCTGGAATGTTGTGTAACTTTAGTACAAAATAAAATCGATAATCTCGGCGGTAATTACTGTTATACTGTCCGTAATGACAATTTGCAAAGCGAGGCAGTACAAAAGGATCTGATCGACAAAAATCTTGGTGACTACGGCATCAGTATCACCTGGCTCGCCTTTTGCTCAGACGCAGCGAGTCAAGTAGTTGACCGCAACCTTGTCCGAATTGTTTACCGATGTTTACGTTTGGAGAGGGCCGACGACCTTCACTGGCATTGTTGAAAAGGCTTTCTCGGTGGCGGCATCAGGTTCGGATGCCCAGCTGGTCTGAACTGCGGCGTCCCTCGGCGCTGACACTTGCGACAAAATATGACGTAACATGTTACATCGGCTAACCACGCCCAAGAATATTTCTTGAATTTTGCGGAGCATGCAAAGAAACCCCGACAGGGAAGAAACACCTTGCTGCACAGCACTTCGTTTCTTATCCTCTCGAGAACGCCACCTGCTCTACATTGGTGCTGCGCTGCGCCGTGTCTTAGTTGGTGTCGAAAGTCTTGCCCTCCGCTCTTGTGGCATAAACGCTTCTCCTCTCGCGTGTGCTGTCTGATGTCACTGCACCTCAAAGAACCGCAGGCATCCAATATTATTATGGAGCCCTCTACTATGATATATCTGTTCCTTGTCTTCTTTGACTAAGTACTTAATTGCAATTCCAGCACCGTTGAAACCGCTACTGCGCTTCCCTTTACTGAAAATCAATATTCAGCTTAGCTGCCTTGCCAATCACTGCACTTCGGAGATTTCAACCTCAGCGCTAGACTCCTCGGCGTTCGCCGTTTACGCCGCACGCGCCTTGCGATACCCTATCCGTCCGGTCTCTACAGTGCTCTACCTCTCCAGCAGGTCTGCACTGTATTTGGCGGTGCTGCAGAAATATGCGACGACGGGTTTTCTCCAGACGATTTTCTGTCACCAATCGCTGCATTACAGGAATGATGAAAGCAACGTTCGAGCGCAAGGGTAAGAAAGTGGGATGAAGTAGAGAGGCACTGAGGTCTGCGACAAGATAATTTTCTTGCACCGCTCCTGGTCTTGATGTCTCTAATAAATAAAGAAGAGATACACGAGAGATTCGTTAATCGTCATCATAATCTCTGTCGGAGTTCTTACTAGGCTGTTGAGCCTCCTTTGAGGTCTTGGCCGCGAACTTCGAGGTTTCGGTATTGCAGACCACGCGCGGTCGTTCTCACGGCGGCGCCGCGGAAATGAAATATAATAACACGGAGCAGGACGCTTTTCCCGGGGCCAAACGATATCTGGGCTCTCCCAGAATCGCTGGGTGCTGGATGATCTGCGACCCTTTCCGTCTGTCTTGGTTGTGCTGCTGACAGGGCAAGATGGCGACAACAAAGACGGAATAAGGGAGATGGCTACCTGACGTCCTCTCGCTGTCACGGCTCTCTGTCATCTCCCCGGCCACGGCCGGTACCTGCCGACCTCGGCGCACTTGCCCGTCGTCACTTTCGGCCAATCAGCGACCGCTCCAGCGGCGCCTGCCTGTGCGCGCTTGCGACCGATTTGAGGAAGGAGGCGCCGCAGCCTCTCGAGCTGACCTTCTGGCCATTCACCCGTGGAGAAGGAGGAAAGCGTCCGCTTTCCTGGTTCTGCACGGCGCGCCTCGCCGGCCAGGGAATGATACGGCACTACGAAACTCCCACACTCCTCCCTAAACACCGAACGCCCCCGAGTTCAGCGCATGGTAGACTGCAATGATGTCATTAAAGTCTTTACCTTTATTTGCCGCTTATAAATCCCCCTGAATATCGAAGTCCGTCGCCATGAACCTTATCCCGTTGTCCTCGGGGGGTGGTGCTCCTGGGGAGTGCGGCGCGGCAGGAGGCTCGTTCCCTGGCCTGGGTTGTACGACCAGGGCTAGGGGCTCCGGGGCAATTTCCACCCGAAGCACCCTGGCCGCTAACACAAGGTCCCGGGCCATCCGGGCCCGCACCACCTCGGCGTCGATGTCGCCCCTCTGCCGTGCTGCCGCGGTCGCGGCTGCGGTCCTGCGTGGGGGCGCAGCGCCGGCTGGTCGCGTATTCTCCCTGACCATCTCGGGCAAGCCTGTTGCCACCGGTGGTCAGCCGTGCGCTCGTGCACGGGTCCCCGTGCTCGCTCTAGCGGTAATTGCGACGGTTGCGTGGGAAGTGAGACCTGCGGAAGCGAGACCTGCGGTTGCGTGGGAAGTGAGACCACAGTGACCTGCGGTCACTGTGGGCTTACGACAGTCCTCCCGCAGTATCCTCTCGGAAACGCGTTCACGCTCCTCATTTGCTCTTCCCTTTGCTTCTAATCCTGTCGTAATTTGCCATTTGGTCGAGTCAGTGTTAGCCTGAGGAGCAGGGTTTGGCGGGGTCATCGTGTGGGCTTCTCCTGGGGATTTTGAAATCCATTGACTTCCTTACGACCTCGGCTGCCCCTTTGCGCCGGCGGGTGCAATCGCCCGGGCTCCCTCCGTCCTTCGTCCGCTAATTCGCCTCCGGCGCGGCCCGGGCCACCTTCGCCCAATGTGTTCCCTTAGCAGCGCTTTCACTTGCCCCGGGTATTGTAGGAGTGCGTTGGGGGCAGCGTCCTTTCCCCGCGATTTCGCATGGCCGGAGCCTTATTCTCCACTGCGACTTCCCTTTGGAAGTACCTTTTTAGCCCCCCTACGTGGATGGGTCCGCTGAGTCGATCCGAGTTCGGATTCCCAGCTTCTAATTAAGTGGCGAGGGCTTTTCAGCAATGATGAATGGGTGGTGGTGATGAAAAGCCTTTATTTAATGAAAGAGGTGAGGCTCTTTAAAGAGCCCCGCAATGGGTGGAGTCCTTATTCCGGGACCCCATTGGTCGAAGCCGCCAGCTTAGCCCTCTTGACCAAAGCCTTTTGGGACTGAAGGTCCGAACAGCCAAGCAGGGCCGCCTCCCATTCCTCTCTGGCAGGGTTGGGGTGAACGCGGGATCGAAGTGTTGTAGTACTGCCGGGCACAGCATTGTGTTCGTGAATAATATGAGTAGAACGCGTTCGTTTGCTTTCCCCAGTCCCTGTGCAGGGGCCGGGTAGAGGCGATGCCTATCCTCATAATAGGATGTGATAGCTTTGAAGGAGAGTAAGTAGCTACCTTCAGGTTCCAGGTGCTCAGGAGCCAATGGGAACGCCCGGTGAATGAGTGCTCGGGCCGCCGCGTCTGCAGCTTCGTTTCCTGCTAGGCCCTGATGGCCCGGAGTCCAAACCAGGCAGCGGGGTGTAGGATCGGTATCCCGGCTGCAGTTCCTTAGTATTCGTTCAGCTAGTGGAGTTATCTAGCCAGCCTCATAATTGCGACATGCCGAACGCGAGTCTGTTATAATGTGTTTGGATTTTGAATCAGAAGCAGCTACGGCGATGGCAACCTCTTCAGCTTGTGTTGTGCCTGGCGCTCGAAAGGAAAGCCCATCCACCTGTGTTTCTTGATGTATGACCGCGGCCGTGTACCACCCCCCGTGGGTAGGCCCAGCTACATCTACGTAAAAGACACCATGTTTGTTGCCATAGTTGTGCGCTACGGCTTCCGCCCTAGCCTGACGACGACCACTATGATCCTCCTTGTCCATCTTAGTGGGGAGGGGTCGAACTCTGACGGCGCGTCTCCAGAGTTCGGGCACTCGGACCCGCTCCTGAATGTGAAAATCATGTTGGATGTGAAGGCGGCCTAGCAAGTGCCGACCCGACTTCGTTTGGGCTAGCCTTGTGTATTGATTTGTGAGATGGGCTTCCTTGAGTTCCTGAAAAGTGTTCACCACTCCCAATGCAAGAAGTCTCGCATTGGAGGTGGACACAGGAAGGTCGAGTGCCCTCTTCATCATTTTGCGGAGTCTTGAGTATTACCTCAACTTTGTCTTCGTCGTGTTTCCGCAAGGGTAGATAAGGGACCGAATAGAGGATTCGGCTGATTACGAAAGCATGGGCCAGCCGCACGGCATCCCTGCTTCGCAAACCCCCTCTCTTGTTGGAGACGCGACGGACCATACGGCCTGCTTGGTCTCCAACTTTGCGGAGTTTGTGCAATGTTGTGTCTACTCTTCTTTGGTTATGGATGTAGAGCCCTAGTATTCGAATCTCTTTGTCCTCGTGTATGGGGCCACTTGTTAAGGAGAGATTTATTTGGGTAGTGTCCTTAGGGGATGCCCTAAGGTGCACAAATTCAGACTTGTTGGGTGCGCATTGGAGACCACAGTGCCCTGCGTAGCGATCCACTACGTGAGCGGCTGTTTGCAGGCATTCCTCCATGCGCCCTAAGTTTCCCTTTGTGGCCCAGATTGTGATATCATCGGCATACAGCGCATGACGTATGCCTTCGTTACCATTCAACTTGTGTGGCAGATGCAGCATCGCCAAATTAAAGAGTAGGGGGATAGCACCGCGCCTTGTGGTGTCCCCCGCGTACCCATTTGATACGGACCAAATTCTTCCCCTTGGATTCTGATTAGTGCGGCTCGATCGGTCAGGAAGTGTTTGATATAGTTGAAAGTGTTGCGGCCACAGTTGGTTTCATTGAGGTGTCTCACTATGACGCTGTGTTCGATGTTGTCGAAGGCTCCTTTCAAGTCCAAGGCCAGGAGGACCTTGTCATTGTGTGGGTGTTGTACTGGTTGTATTATGTCTCTGTTCAGCTGGAGGAGAACGTCCTGTGCCGACTTATGTGGGCGAAAGTCGAACATAGTGTCTGGTAATGTGTTTCGTTGCTCCAAGTATTCGGAGAGCCTATCCCGCACCATGGTTTCCATCAGCTTGCCCACACACGAGGTGACCGAGATAGGCCTCAAGTTGTCTGTGTTGATTTCCTTTCCCGCCTTGGGGATGAAGGTTACTAGGGCTGTTTTCCAATCAAAGGGGAGCGGGTTCTCGCCCTTCCATATAGTGTTGATGTATTTCAGAAGGGCCTCATACGCCTGGTCAGGGAGATTGGCCAGCAGTTTAACTGTGACCTTGTCCCGTCCAGGCGCAGTGCCTCTCCTCATTTTGGTCAGGGCTGCCTTGAGATCAAATAATTGGAACGGTTGGTCCAACTCAGGATTATTTTTGCCTGCGTAAAGATACTCCTGACCGCGAGGGTCCTGTTTGCAGCAGAGATACTTGTCCCTAAGTGTCTCTGCAAGTTTTGTTGTGCTGCCCTTGAAATTATGGAGTGCTCGTTGTAATTGGCGCTGTGTTTCGCCCCGGGTCTGCGCGGGGTCTATAAGGCTGCGGAAAAGCCTCCAAGTGTTCTTGCCGGACATCTGTCTGGCAGCCGTATTACAACGATCTATCCAGTTGGCGTCAGCAAGCAGCGAGGCATACTGAGCTGCTTAGTGAGTGAGATCTAGGATGCGCTTTTTGAGTATTCTGTTATGTTTCTGTCTTTTGCAACGTTTGGTTAGGCTGCGGCGGGCTTCCAGATATGTAATAGATGGTTGTCCACTGCCGGGCAATCTTTCGTGGTCTGTATCTGTGTTTCGTGTTGCTTGAGTGTTGTCATAAGTGTTTGTCCCACTGATCGTATTCATCTTTAATCAGGTTGGCTGAGGGCAGGGACTTTCTGAAAGCCTGCCAGTCTGGGAGTCGAGCTTGTGTGAGGGGCTTTTTGAGGGGCCGCGTGTGAATAAGTGTGCTAATGATGCAGTGGTCACTGCCTAGTGTCTCTTCCGTGTTGTTCCATTCCACGTGTTGGATGTGTTTGGAAAGTGTGAGATCAGGACACGTGTCCCGAGTCACAGAGTTTCCCATTCATGTGGGATGCACTGGGTCGGTCTGGAGGGTGATGCCTAGCGTAGAGATAAGCTCCGATAGATTTCTACCTCGCGCCTCTCCCTTTTTGTAGCCCCATAATTGGCTGGGGGCATTGAAATCTCCCACAATCAAAAATGGGTCCCGACCCGCTATCTTCAGTGCCCTGCGGAAAATATCTCAGAAAGTAATATGTTTGAGCTTGGGCGGACAGTATATGTTCAATATGTGTACAGGGGGGTCAGAGCGTCGCAGAGGTAACACGGTGACCACAGTGTAAGAGTATGTTATCTCTATGTCGAGGTCTACCTCCTGTGCCGTGTACGACTTATGTACAAGAATACAGGTGGATGGGTCCCTCTGAAAAGTGTTGTATCCAGAAATTTTAGCCGATGCCCCAGGTTCTTTAAGCGCGACAATGGTGGCATGCAAGTCCAATGTTTCAAGGTAAAGGTGTAGGTGTGCTCGTTTCGCGCGGTCGCGAAAGCCTCTACAATTCCATTGTATGATGGCCAAAGGTTCCTGTTTTATTTTACAAGGTGTCCTCTTAGTGCCCTGAGCCATGATAAAGGCTAGAGGCTGGCTGGCTCACCCCACCCACTGCGCTGGTGCCCTGCATGGTAGCGAGGGGGTTATCCTGATTTTCTTCCTCAATAGTTTCGCGGCAAATTTTGGATGGACGGCCTACTTCTCTTACGGGTCCTGCCCGCCTAAGCAATTTTGGGTTAGCCTGTATCCAGGCTTTAATGTTTTGTGTGACTTGCTGCGTAACGGACACAGTGAGTTGCTGAGTAATGGTTGTTACCAGCTGCTACATTTGTGTTTGGATGACTTGTGTAATAATCGCTGGCAGTTGGGTCATGTGATCAGCCACATTTTGCTCAATAGCCGTCATGCAGCTTTCCAGATTTACAGTGAGCGGACCACCTGACAACGGAGCGACGCTCGAGCACTCAGACGCCGATTCATCAGCGTCCTCCATTGTTTCCGATGGAGGTGGCTCTGCCCTAGCGTTTTTTAGTGCGTTCAATTTGGATTCTAACTGCGCGTTCTGGTTTTGAGAAACGCTAGCTCTTTTCTCGGCTCAAGTTCGAGGGGGAAGGGGAGGGAGAGGAAATAGAGGCGACGCCCGCCCAGCTGCTTACCTTTGAAGTTGAAGTTGGGCTGTTGCCAAGGGGGGGGGGGGGGGGGAGAAATCCCCAGCTTGGAAAGCTAGCGGCTTGTCACCGGTCCCGAATTTCCCCTTTTTGGAAGCGGGAGGTAGCTGTTTCCTGCTGCCTTGTTTCCCAGCCGCTTGGCCGGACTTGCCCGTCTTGTTCCCAGGGGACTTGCTTGACTTGTTTGGTTGCTCCCCTTGGTGCTGCTGGGCTAGCGGTCTCGATCGCTGGAGACGCCGAAACTTTCCCTTGCAGTCAGCGGAGCCAGTCAGGTGCGCTTGCCCGCAGATCATGCAGCATGGGGTACAGTCATGTTCGTTAAGACCCTGCTCGGAGGCGCCCACATGTTGCCCGCAAAATCCATATCATCCGTTGTCCGGGTGTGGGCAGTTGTCAACCCAGTGGCCGATGGTCCCGCAGCGGAAGCATGCAGGGATCATCCGTTTGTATTCTCGCACAAGCGTGCATTCACAATTGTAGTGCACGTAGCGCGGCACCTTGCGGCCCACAAAGGTGAGCATCGCTATATTTGATTTTCCCAGTTTGCGCACAAAGGCTATCTCACCTTCGCGCCACTTCACCTTGTTCTTGAGGGAAGCCGTCGTCTCATCAGCCCGCACCCTGATCACACCTCGGCACACCTCACCATTAAGCTTTACGTGGCCCCGAAATGGATGGGAGTCCGCTCCGGTATTGAGGTCAAAGTCTTTAGTCAGCTTATTGGCTACTTCGATGTGTTGGGTCCCCAAAAAAGACGAGGTTCTGGGTCCAGACTGGCCATATGCTGAGCGCGGCGCCAGCGTCTCGTCCCACGTAATGGGCAATAGCCGCTCCCAACTCGCCGTGCTGGAAAATTTCCTTGAGGTTCATGGTTTGCCTTGGCTTGAGAACCACGATTATATCTTCTGAGCTCATTTTCGGCGTCTCTTTCGGGCGACATAAAGCAGCCTTGTTATCCAGCGGCAGCGCAGCGCGATCGCTGCCGGAGAAGAGGCGGCCGTTGAGCCCAGCTGCCTGTGTTTGCTGCTTGAGCGACGCCATCGTGGTATCGTCCTTGGATGTCTTGGAACGCTGGGTCCGCTTACGCAAGGAAATCAGCGTAAGAGGTCCTTCATCTTCAATGGGTGGAGACCTGTCTTCGAATTGTTGAATGTCGATTTCAGTATAACCAGAACAGCGCGCACTAAGACACGGACACGAAGGGAGACACGACACACACGAGCGCTGACTTTCAACTGGTGTTTATCGTTTGGAACGAGGCATATATACAGTTCCAACAACACAAGGAAACAAAACCATCCATTCATAGATTCATAGTCAATTCATGCATGTCACACTGAACAAGGATGATAACAACATTATCATTTTCCATTCGCTAAAAATGCCAATTCTTTAGGACTGATTGATAAAGAGGGGCTACTGACGCATGCGTCATTAGACGAGGCGATGTGCGCTGCTTCGATTATTTCGCGTGTTAATTGGTCACTGTGTTTACTTAAAATTTGTGTGCTAGTGAAGTCAGGGTGGCAAGTTTTGCTTTCACAGTCTCTACAATGGATCCCGAGATGCCTTTTTACTGTGTTATGCACGTTGTTATTGTGCTCCTTCAGGCGTTCATTGAGGCATCTCCCCGTGTGACCCACATACAGCTTGCCGCATGACAAGGGAATGGCATACACTACACCTTCTTCACATGATACGAATTGATTTTCATGCTTGCTGTCGCAATCTCTGGGAACGTATTCAGTGTTAACCATTTTGCACATCTTCCCAAGCTTATCCGGAGCCGAAAACAAAACCTTGACACGTGCTCTATTCGCTATCTTTTTTAGTCTGTGGGAGAATTGATGAATGTAAGGCACAACAGTAGTTTTTTTTCTTTTTCCTTCCGCGTCTCTGCCTGCTCCCCTTTTCCATTTTTGCTTAAACTACTGAGAATAGATTCAGACACTGATACTAGTAGCTGCTTGGGATAACCAGCCTTAATGAGCCGATTAGTTTGGAGAAGGAAACTATCTTGCATGGAGTGCATGCAAGATTTGTTAAGCGCGTTGTGGCAGCATGACATCGCCACGGCACGTTTTACCAGCTTAGAATGAGATGACATAAAAGAGAGCAATGACTTTCTGCTTCGTGGCTGGTAAGACCAACACATGTGATGGTGCATTAAACTGAGTTTGAGGTCTAAAAATTGGATGACATTGTTTTCTGGCACTTCAGTAGTTAGTATGAGAGGGTGAAGGCACTCAACAAAGTTAGCTTTCATCTGCGTAAAGACTGCGTCATATTCTTTCACATTAGAGTCTATAAGAACAAGAAAGTCCTCAACATAGCGAAACCATTGTACAACCTTTGACCCTTTCAATTTTTCCTGAAGCCTTCTACCCTTTTGTGCTAACAACAAGTCACTAAGCACGGGAGCTATGCATGACCCGATGCAAACTCCTCGTTTTTGCAGGTAAACCTGTTACGTTTACAGGTAAACGTTTACCTGTAAACGTTTTTGCAGGTAAAGGAGGTGCCTCAATGAACGCCTGAAGGAGCACAATAACAACGTGCATAACACAGTAAAAGGGCATCTCGGGATCCATTGTAGAGACTGTGAAAGCAAAACTTGCCACCCTGACTTCACTAGCACACAAATTTTAAGTAAACACAGGGACCAATTAACACGCGAAATAATCGAAGCAGCGCACATCGCCTGGTCTAATGACGCATGCGTCAGTAGCCCCTCTTTATCAATCAGTCCTAAAGAACTGGCATTTTTAGCGAATGGAAAATGATAATGTTGCTATCATCCTTGTTCAGTGTGGCATGCATGAATTGACTATGAATCTATGAATGGATGGTTTGGTTTCCTTGTGTTGTTGCAACTGTATATATGCCTCGTTCCAAACAATAAACACCAGTTGAAAGTCAGCGCTCGTGTGTGTCGTGTCTCTCTTCGTGTCCGTGTCTTAGTGCGCGCTGTTCTGGTTATAATGAGTTACCAACTCGCCCAAGCATCTGTTTTAACGAAAGTCGATTTCAGCTCACGCCATTGCAGTGGGATCGTATACGCGTTGAGTAGTGGTCGCCATAGCGTTCCGCGGCGTGGCAATGATGAAAAATGTCATAAAACAGCCAGTTTCGGGCCTACCTTCTCAGGGCCAGGACCAGCAGGTTCCTCTCGATGTTGGGGAGGTGATAGTGACGGTTTCGGTGGGTTCACACAAAAAGTTCCGCGGTTCCTGGGGAAAATAACAGGAGCCGATACGGCGCTCGTCTGGTCGCTTCGCGCGCTCGCAGCGCCCCCCATGAATGGACAGACCCATCTGGGCGCGAGGCCTGCTGCAAATTGCGTGCACGCGTCCCTTAGCGTGTGATTGTGTTTGAGAATCAAATCTCCGACTTGGAATTCCAATTCCCCATGCGCTCGATCATAAGCCGCCTTCTGGACCGCCCTGGCTCTCGCGCGATTTCGGGTGGCCTTCATCACTGCATTTTCTATTCGCCGCGCGTAGTCAGCAGCTGCCGTATCGACTGGTGCAGCATCCCTCCTTTTGTCAAAGATATTGTCCGTTGGCGCCTTTCACTCCACCCCGAACATCAGGAAAGCCGGCGTGAAGCCCGTAGCGCGGTTTTCGCTCGTGTGCAGTGCGAAGGTGATTGCGTCGAGGTGTTCGTCCCAGTCGCTGTGCGTCCGGTCGTTAGCCCCGAGCAATGTTCTCCCGTCGCGATTGCGGCGCTCTGTAACATTGGACTACGGGTGATAGCAGGTCATTTTCTGCTGCCGTATTCCCATTCGTGCGCATGTGTCAAACCCACCGCGGTGGCTCAGTGCTTAGGGCGCTCGACTACTGATCCGGAGTTCCCGGGTTCGAACCTGACCGCGGCGGCTGCGTTTTTATGGAGGCGAAACGCAAAGGCGCCCGTGTACTGTGCGAAGTCAGGGCACGTTAATGATCCCCAGGTGGTCGAAATTACTCCAGAGCCCTTCACTACGGCACCTCTTCTTTCACTCCCTCCTTTATCCCTTAACTTATGGCGCGGTTCAGGTGTCCGCTGATATGTAGACAGATACCGCTCCATTTCCTTCCCCAAAAAAACCAATCATTATTATTATTATGTGTCAAGAGAAGCCTTTGACTTGAGTTACAACGCATTGTCGGTGATCATCCTGGCGGCGTATCCAAAACGGCAGAATAATCCTCATATTCTAGCCAGGATCTTCTTCTTAGTGGCTTTTCGCAGCGGATAGAGTTCAGCGATCCCGCTGAAGTGGCAATTGACCACCAGCACAAATCTGGCCTCTTTTGCTGCGCGGCAGCGGTCCGATCAGGTCGCACGCCACGATTTCCCATAGCTTTGTACTCAAGATCGGCTGAAGTAAGCCGGGTGGCCGTCCCTCTCTCTGCTTTCTCTCTTGGCAAACATGGCAGGTTTGTACGTATTTACCTACTTCAACCTTCATTCCAGTCCAGGCGGCGAACCGACATAGTTTCTTTCATGTCTGTGGCGCGTTCGCATGACCGCCCGCGTCGTTGTAATGCTGCGTTACAGCTTGCTTGAGCTTGTGCGAGACGACAGCTTTGAAGCCCTCGTTTGAGTCCTGCTTGCCTGGCACGTATTTCAGCCCAGCTCCGTCGGCATGAAGCAAACTCTCCAGCTCAACCGCAGCACGCCAGGCTGCACTAGAGTTTGCGCCTTCCGCGTTCCCAGCGGTTCCCGAGTGCCCTTTGGCTAGATTTATCGGGCAATCCCTCTCTTCACTAAGGCCGGCGACCAACCTCTGACAGTACGAGTCTTCCTGCTGAGCCTTGATAAGCTCTTCTCTGCTGAACGCAGCCTCGATGGGAACCATCACAAAAACGAGATGCGCGTGCAATCGAGCGAGATCTTTCTCCCCATGGCTCCCGTCTCCAGACGCGTGGGGAAGTTGCTGCGGCGGCCCCTCCCTTCAACTGTCGGGGGAGGGGTCATTCACCGGCGCGCCCGACAACACGTCACAACCACGTTTGTGGCCCCCTTTCGGTAGCACACTTCGAATTCAAAGCGCTGTAGCATCAGGGCCCAACAATCGAGCCTCCCGCTCGGCTCACGAAGGCTGGTTAGCCATGTCAATGCCATGTAGTCGGTTTCGACCGTGAACCTGGTTCCTTCTACATACAGCTCGGATTTTCGTATGCGTAGATGATTATCAAGCATTGCTTCGTCACTGAGTAGTTGGGCTCGGCCGGCGTCAGCGCACAGCTGGCATATGCCACGGGCCGCAATTGTTCGTCTTCAATCTGGAGTAACACAGCGCCCACTCCGAAATCGCAGGCATCAGTCTGGATCACGAATGCCCTGTTTAAGTCTGGCCGTTGCAGTGACGCCGTGTCGGCGATAACCTGAGCCAGCTGACGAAAACTCGTTTGCTCTTCTTCTCCCCACTCCCATGGGGCTACCTTCTTTAACAACTATGTCAAGGGGGCCTTGCAGGCGCATATAGTTGGGAATGAACTGGCGGTAGTAGCCGACCATTCCGAGAAAGCGGCGAACGGCCTTCACATCGTTCGGCGCTGGAAATTCCAGCATACAGCGAAGCTTCTCCAGCTCCGGCGACACCTGTCCGCGCCGCACGCGGTAGCCGAGTAGGCTGACTTCCGCTCTACACAGCTGCACCTTGACGGGGTTGAGTGTTAGGCCTGTGGCTCCGAGCTTTCTAAGGACATCCCGGAGATGACCTTGGTGTTCCTGGAAGGTACGAGAGTAGATCATGATGTCGTCCAGATAGGCGAGGGCGTGATGCCTTTTGGCGTCGCCGAGCACACTTTCAATCAGCCGCTGAAAGGTGCTTGGGCTTCCGGACCAACCGAACGACATCGTAACGAGCTCGGACAGACCCCTGTGGCATGTGAATGCCGTTTTGCACTCGTCGCCTGGTCGCATCTCCACTTGGAGATAGCCTTTGCTAGCATCCAGAGTAGAAAAACACATCGCTCCACCATGGTTTGAGACGATATCTATACAATGCTTGGGAAAGCGTACGCATCCTTCTGTGTGACTGCATTCAATCCCCTGTAGTCCACGCACAAGCGCGAGCTTCCGTCCTTTTTGGGGACGAGTACTATTGGCGATCCCCATCGACTCGTTGAGCGGCGATCAATGCCCGCATCGAGCAGCTCTTTGAGCGCTGCGTCAATAGCCAGCCGTTTAGCGGTGCTGACCGGTCCGGGATTGGATTTCCAAGGTTTTTGTTACGTTTTGAAATATTCTGAGCTTCGAGACAGTAGTTTTCGGATGGACATCAGCTGGTCCGGAAAAATTCCTCCCGGCTGCTCCCACGGGTTTGCGGTGCTCTTACGTTTCCAACTGTTATGTGCATCGAGAGAGCGGAGTTGAGATGCTCGTCCGCTGCGTAGCAAAGTTCGTCACGGCAATCTGCTTCAGCCACAGCGGCACGGCATCTTGTGTCGGAGGCCACGGCGGGCGCCGGTGTTCTGTGTGATTCACGGCGGACGCGGCCGAAGTTGTTTACAGCGAGCCACGGCTACTGCAGTATACACTTCGCTCTGAAGAGACGTCTCCTCTTCCCCTGTTCGGAACACTATGCGCAGTGCCGCTTCGACATTCCGTTCGCGCCAAGCATCTAGAGCATTGTATCTGTGCGGCCGGTGTCTGACTTTCACCCCCTCTTGGGTCGCATTCCGTGCTCGTCATCACTGCTGCAGGAACAGCCTGGACGCTGGAAGTGGCCAGTGTGTGTCGGGGACGTCCTGGAAGGTGGTTCCCGAAGAAAGTGCACGTGATCAAAACGATAGTGATTGGACACTTTTCATTAAACTGAATTCCCCAACTAGGAGCCTGGGGACAGAGGACCCCTTTAAAACGAACCGCAGAGCTGCTTTTCTGGACCGAAATCTCCTTGATCATTGCGTGAATAAATCTCTGTTAAGTTTCTCTATTGCTAGACTCGTCTCTGCATCGGCATCAAACGCGATGTCCGAGTGCCTGCAGCCCGACTTCTGACTCGGGTTTTCGCTACCCGTTGAGTCCGCTATCGGAGCAGACGCAACGCATCGCTGCGCGTCCCCTGTTTCGATTTGATGCTGCACCAGTTGTGTGCAGCCGAGGCGGTCCATAAATATCTCCTCGAATTCGCTTAACAAGGAGAAGATGCGGCCGCGCTCACGCTCTGTTAAGTCACCCGCGGTTGAAAGGAGACCGTGTAATTTCGCGGCCATGCCCGCAAAAAATGCGCGGGGATTGGGACAGGCCGCAGCTACTGACTCCAGCAGCTGGGGAGTAGTGTTGTTCTCTCGAGAGGCATTCTTCCTATCCACTTTGGCTTTTGACATCGGAGCAGTCGCGGCGGGCGCGGTAGAGAACGGCTTGAGTGGCGTGAACGGGCTTTCCCGGTTGCCGCCGTTGCCGATGCCAACTACGATTCCAGAATTTGCCAGGAAATCTCGTCCGAGAATGACGGGGTCCGTGAGTTCACGCAGGTGAATGGAGCGCTGTCATCGCCTACGCTGGTACTAGCGCACGACAAGGCGCGCATAACCGCCAGAGCACGCCTCTCTGCGCGCAAGTTGGAGGGGCAGGTTGCGCTTTCGCAGCCAAATGCCGTTCCGTCCCAGATGAGAGACGACTTAGTCTCCGATAAGCGACGTGCTCGCGCCAATGTAGAGTAGTGCTTTGAACGTAATCCTGCGATTGCAAGTTGTATGAACGGAGTACTGACACTGCTCGGCGTTCCGACCTTGAACTGCGAAGGGGCCGCGATTGCGGCTGCATCGCCCGGTTCCGCCACGGCTGCCGGCGCTACTACCGGCGGCCTGCTTCGTTTCCCGTCCCGTTAGGGTACGCACGTGCAATGTGACCCGCTTGGCAACAGTTAAAGAGCGCAGAGAGTTCCTTGCATGGGACAGGGACGGACGACGCTGCTCTCGCGCACAGGCATCCACGGCCACTTGTTTCGCCGAGCCAGTAAATAGTACATGGGCGCCTGAGCGTAGTAAGTGCTCAAAGCAACAATTCACTACGAACGAAAACCACTAGAAAACAGACCAGTAGGCTTTAGCCAAACTACACTTGAGCCGGATCATAGAACGGCTGACGACAAGCAGTGTCTCTCATGTCCACATCTTCACCCATCATAGCTCCTGTTTTGTCCCCTTCCCCAGTGCAGAGTAGCACGCCAGATGATGACCCTCCAGGCTCCACTCTCCGCCTCTCAGGTGATCATCTCTCAAATGAGCATCGCTTTGTGTAACGACAGCTATTAACGGCAAAAGTGTCACCCAGCCACGCACAAGCCCCCATAGCAGTGCCATCCGTTGCGTCTGTGCGCTATTTGCGTGCACCTTTATATCATTAAATGCTTCTTTCATCCCTTAGTTCCGCATTTCCAACTTCTAGACGGCAGTAGTGCTAAGAACATCCCAGCGCATTAGTCGCCGTTGTGGGCATGCTTCATCCGTTCGTTATGCTCTCCCGAATGCCCTGTGTCTGCAAAGCTTCTACCGTGAGTTCGCACTGAAGCCGCCGAACTAAAAATACGCTCCCCTTTCCCGATAACAGTAGCTTGATACAATCGGGCACTCAAGTGAAATGGCGGGCAAGATGTTGGAACGCGCCACTAAACTTGAATAAGAAAGGTCAAGCGCAATTGTGCATAAAGCAGCGAAAGCCGAGGGGCGCACTGTGAGCACTGTCCAGCACGAAAAACAGTACCGACAAAACGGGGCGGCACGTAAAGAGCTAAAAGCAACGACAAAAGCCGAGCGCAGTGTCCAACTCGAACAGAAATATTGCGGGGAAGTGGCACTTCAATCCGCCAAAGCAACCAGGGAGGCTATGCGTTCTGCACAGATTGAAGAACAGAAGTGAGCGAAAACTAAGCACTTTGAGCAGCAAAATTACTTTTCCGTTTCCCGACTCTGCCTGTCATCATCTTTAAGGCACCCCTAAAACGTACACGGTACAGCGTTGCCCGCCCGTGTACTTGATTGTCAAGCCGGCTTCGGGGCAAGGTGGGGTAAACTTCAGCGTCCCAACGCGATGAGCTCAGCTGACGTCGAACAGGCGAATCGACAATGTGGAAGCATGGGCATGTTGGTTTGTCGTTATTGCTACAGCGCAAAAGATGAGGACGAGCCGAGAGTAGTGTACACATGTACACAGTGCCGTGTCTGTGTAGTCTCCTCGTCCTCGTGTTTTGCTCTGTAGCGATAAAGGCGCAGCGAGTGAACGTGCTCGAGAATGTACTTCTGTTTCGTTGCTAAATTTAGGAAACATTGGAGCGAACATTCAAATAGTGCAACGCGATGAGCTTATTGGTTCAAATGACAAAGTCCCCTACCCGCCCGTTTGACATGATGTGGACAGCATATGGGAGTGATGCAATGTGAACATTGAAAGTGTTAAAATAGCACATGGCCTCTAAAGACGGTCGAGAAGACGTAAACGAGAAGCAACGGTCCGGTTACAGCCGCTAAACTTGATTCTGTGCGTGCTTTAGATAAAACGTGTAGTGCGGGAACCCTCGCCGGAGCAACGTACGCGTGCTTCGTTCCCATACCTCCGGCAATATGAAGTGAGCGGTGGTGTGATTGGAGCCTGCGGTGTCTCGTGAAAAAATCGAGACCAAGCACACAGCACTGCGCGGCCTCAAGCGTCTGAAACGCTGTTTCCTTCTGCTCTCTTTCCTCTTTTAGAGCGGTGGGGCGCGCCTCGCGCTCTCCGCGAGAATAAACGGTCGAACTGCACAAACGCCGCGGCTTGTCTAAGAATCTTTGAACAGCATACACCCTACATTTGGTGATCCGGCTTTCGACGCACCTAAGTAACGTGGAGCGAAGTCTTTCCCTACGCTAACGAAGACAGGACGTGGACTCGCGCAGCTCGAATGGAGGCGACTCGATCACAGACGTCCCACCACAGCCAGACAACGTCGGATGTGCTCGGCTTAGCCATCTCTGCTGTCGCTATCCTTCGACCGCCGTACTGGGAACGCAACCCGGTTCCTGCTAGTGGAATCCCAATCGCAGTACTCGAGAATCTCATCGCAGAAGCAGAAACTCGACGACGTGGTCGGCGCACTATCAACTGCAAAAGAGGTGTCCGACATACCTTGTTGAGTACCAATCTCCTGGTACAGTGGCGTAGGCAGAAATATTTTTCTGGGTGTGTTATGCGTCGCCTGTAAAAAATAAATAGAACGAGTGCCTACGCCGAAACAATATTTTACTCATATTTCTGCTTTCATAAATCCGAAGGATTAGTTGCTTCGTTCACTGTAATACCTGAATAGAGATACGAGTGTGCCAGGACTCCGAAAACCTCATTCGTATTGAACATGTATCCTCTCACAAAAAAACGCTCGTACGAAAAATCGCGGCTATTTGCAATATTTTCACTTACTCTACTACAACAAAAAGTTCCCTGCTCTACAACTAAGTTAGCAACTGCGAACCAATGGCATTTGTCAAAACTTCTACTACGTGCCTGCGAACCTGCACTGTAAACCAAGTTATACCTTGAAGGGTGGATCACAGTGTCTATAACTAACACCTTTACACCCCTCGAAAAAGGTAACTTTATGTAGTAGACTCGTTATAAAGGGCACTTTTCTCACAATTTTACCCTTCTTTACCAGAAGCAGCGAAAGGTGTTTTACACAACTTACACCCTTTTAAAATGGGTGTAGCAGCAAAACTTCACCTTTAACACCATTTTGAATTTTTCTCTTTTATGCCGTGTCATTCATTTTATTTCCACCATATTGTGTGTAGCAATGTGAAGCTCTTTGATATATTACATTGTATCATTTGACATTGTAGCCACCCACACATGTAATATGTGCTAGAGACAAAAGCTCCGCTTTTCCTTTGCATTATGAATGCCCAGAACATGCGAATAGCATTCAAAAAAGGTTTGGTTCATGGTTTATGGGGGTTTAACGTTCAAAAGCGACTCAGGCTATGAAGGACGCCGTAGTGAAGGGCTCCGCAAATTTCGACCACCTGGGGTTCTTTAACGTGCACTGACATCGCACAGCACACGGGCCTCTAGAATTTCGCCTCCATCAAAATTCGACCGCCGCGGCCGGGATCGAACCCGAGTCTTTCGGGCCGGCAGCCGAGCGCCGTAACCACTCAGCCACCGCGGCGGCTCATTCAAAAAAGGTCAAGCACATTACACTGCATGCTCCGGCAAACATTTATTGATGTGAACCAGCAAACGGAACTTGATGCATTGTTACAAACCATCAGGCAATGCACTTTTACTCAGTCACATAAACACCCAGAAATTTGAGTTCGAATATGGAACAGAAGTTGCAGGCTCCTGGTTCGTAGCTCCTGTCGAACTCTCTGTACGCACCCGTTAATGCATATGCGCCCTTGAAAGCATCAGCGCCATCTCTTCTCTTGTAAAAACAAAACAGAAAAAACAAAAACTAAAACTTGCACTGTCTACAAATGATAGCATTCGTGTCATGTACAAGTTTTCAAATTTAGGGCAGGAAAAGCCGTCACCACAGAATTGAAAATTTTTTGGGCACTTCAAGAGCGCTAAAAGATTACTAGAGTTTTCCTTGCCAAATTTTGGTCATTCTCCCATGCAATGTTTGTAAAGTGGAATGCCGTACTACTAGAAAATACCTTCTTCAAAAAAAAATTCTTGACTTCATGATGTGACAGAAGAAAAGAAAACGAACATAGCAAAATGATGTCAAACTGGTGCCTCAAGTTTGTTTTGGTAAGCAGTTATTTCTGCTTTACATATGTCTATTGTTCAACTTTTCTGTGAATTCCTTTGCCTGTTTTCTTATGACCGTACTCCATTGATTTTTTTACATACAGAAAGAAAGGGGCTGAGAGGGAAAGGCAGAAACACCTGCTTGGATGGACATACTATAGTAGGATATGACTCAAGAATGAAGGGGCAGATGTCCATCAGAGGAGGCCCTCCAGCCAATGGCATAGACTGATTTTCGTAAAGTCATGGTTTCCATGAAGTCATCAAGCCAGCAGTGGTGAATCCTGTTCCATCTGCCGTACCCTACAATGTCATGCTAGAATTTCCAAGAGGATCATCTTCAAGTTCATGAGAATCAGTCGATGCCACTGGCGGGGGGGGGGGGGGGGGGGAGGTGGACCTCTTTGAGAGGATTTGTGGCTTTTTCCTTGAGTTGTATTGGGCTATAGCCTACAATACGTTGAAATAAATTGACAGAGCTTTCTACACGAAATATATGTGCATCAGTGGATGTGCTCTTACGTAACAAAGTGGGAAGCAATACTTTTGCATATATACATGCAGTCCTGCTGCAGGCGATCACTCAAACACGGGGTCCTTCAGGTAGCGTGTCCGAGCCTTCGGGCTGAGGAAATATGGAACTTGAATTTTGGGAAAACGAAACACAAGCGGGTTTACTCACATTTTGAAGAAGTTTATTTACATAATTTATAAATGAGCAAACACTGAAATATTAAAAGTTCATAGCGTTGAGCGACTCGATGAGTCTTGTTGTCAGCCCCCAGAACAATCCTTACCACTCAGGTCGCCTGTTAAATATCCCAAGGTTCCGCGCCTCCACGAGTCGGCGGCCAATTCAACACGTGGCACAGATTGGAAGAATGACACAGCACAAAGCACGCGGAGGAACTCGTGGGAATGGGCGAGGAAGATTCGGGGGTGCACTGCCACCTCGCACAGTAGAGCGGCATGTCTCTATCAAAAACATGTGATTCATGTGGGTGCCGTAGTCACTCCTGCGGCGTGTCGTCTTCCCATGGGTCGGCTCCTGTCAGTCACTGCTAATAACTGGAATGCACAGTCCCCTTTTTTCTCCGTCGTTTTGTCTATCATCGGCGGAGTCTCACGGCGAACCAGACAAATTGAAGGCCACCTCTGTACTTCTTAAGAGCGTGGGAAAGATTCCGCAAGTAGGTTCCCAGAGACATCCCTTCTTTTTCACGGAGTCAACAAGGGATCAAACGACGTGTCCGCAGCAGGGTTTTAACAGAATCCTCCTCCGCCAGACGACGATCTGCGAGTAGCAGTCACCGCTGCTGCCCGAAGGGACAACTAATTGCTTGCAGAAGAACCAAGAATTCTCCGTCGCTCTTAACATTGCCTTCTTTGACGTTGAACAGATTCTTTGAGGCTTCGCTGAAACTTCAACCACATGCTCAAGCCAGCACTCATCTCCGCTCAAACAAGCGAGTTCAAAGAAGGGTTACTACAGTCATGCTACTATAGCTGTTGGAGAAAAGCCCACACTAAAAACTCTCAGGACAAACGTATGCTGAGAAAACCAGACATGCTACTACACACATTCACACGCATAGACGCCAGAAATAAAAGCTTAGTACTAATTTTAGATACCTGAAGAGCACCCCGGACCGTTTAGAAAGAACGGCTAAGCGCGGCCGCGTTACCATTCATTTGCCTTTCTTGTACCTAATGTCGAAATGGTACTGTTGCAGAATCAAGCTCCACTTCAGAAGACGATTGTTCTTTGATGTCGCGGTTTTCAGTCAGGAAAGGGGACAATGGTCAGTTTCTACAGTGAATTTGGCGTTTCCGAGATCGCATTGTAGTTTCTGTAAAGTACAAACAATGCAAGCGTACTCTTTTTCTGACACACAGTACACCATCTCTAGAGAGCTCAGTTTTCGGCTCAGGTAGACAACGTGATGTTTGTTGCCGTCGTCATTCCTCTGGCAGAAAACGGTACCTAGCCCTCGATCACTCGCACAACACTGGACTGTGAATTCTTGGTCGTAATCAGGAGCTCGCAAAACCCGACGGCTAATCAGTACTGCAGTCAGGTTTAAGAAGGACGCTTCCTCTTTTTCGTCCCAGACTACATTTGTCGGCTCGGTCCTGCGGACAGCATCGGTCAGGGGACTTGCTAAAGCGGAGTAATCCCGGATATAGTTATTGTAATATCCTTAAGCTCTAAGAATGCCTCAGCATCCGTCTCTGTAGACGGGCGGGAAGTGGGGCACCTAAAATGCTTCACAGCCGTTTAGAACCCTGTCCATTAGGCGGGAAAAACAAAATGGAGCATTTCTGAGCCCGAAGCTTATCATTGTTGATTGATACCTTCCCGTTGGAGTGACGAAAGCTGCGTATCCACTGGCGTGCCCAGTGAGCGGTATTTCCCAGCACCCACGAGTAAGGTCTAGGGTAGTTACATAGGCTGCTCGACTGACCTGTTCCACTCTCTCCTTGATATTGGGGATAGGGTATACTTGATCCTTGGTGACAGCATTTAACTTCAGGTAATCTACTACAGGCATTGGGACTTTACCCGGAGCTTCTAGCAAGACCATAGGCGAAGCGTGTTCGCTTTCGGAGTGCTTGAATACTCCTAATTCCAGCATGCGTGTTGCATCCCTATCAAGAATATCTCTCTGCCTTGGCGAGAGTCAATAGCAGGTTGACCGCACTGGCTCCTCGGAAGTTAGCTCAATATCATGCTCAATCATATCAGTTCTGCCTGGCCTGTTTACGAAGCAGTCATCAAACTCTGCTATCAGTTCGCCGAGATCAGATAACCGAGATTCTTTTAGTTCTCCTACCAGCTCATTCCTCGCGCGGAGTTCCTGCGTGCTGCTTTCGTCTCCGCTTAGACAGATAAGGTTGTCTTTCATTTCCCCGGGAAAATTCAGCGTAAGATTTATCGTGTTGTCTCTCTGCACGTAACGCTTCGTTAGGTTGCAATGGTAAATGCGCACTTCTTTACGCCTTCCCGGGAGTTTTCAGTACGTAGTTGATGTAAGAGAGCTTGGCAGTTCCTTCAGCAGGTCCTTCCCGCTGTACTTAGAGCCTATTCTGCCTTGAAGTTCTGAGCAACATAACGCTGTCACCGATACGAAACGTCTGTTGGCGGGTTTTCCGATCATAGTGACCTTTGAACGAGCCTGGGCTGACTTCTTGCTGGCCTCCACGAGTTCTTTATGTGTAGACGGTCTAGTAGACTCAACACGAACTCCACTACTGTCTGGTCCTCTCCGCGCTCTTCCCAAGCTTCGCGTACCATTCGTAGAGGTGAGGGCAGTGACCTTCCGTACACCAACTCGGCGGAGCTAAATACAGTGTGTTCATGCGCACTGACCGCAAAGTGAAATGTGCCGCAGGTAGGCATGCGTCCCACACACTAAACACAAATCAACCCAGATGGGTGTTTTTGGCTTGTCCTCTAGCGTCCTCCTAAATCGAGGTTCGGTATACACCGCTAGACTTCGGGTAGATTTCCACCCCAAAAAATATGGAGGACTTACGGTTGGCAAAGAGAGCAGATTTGGTGTAGATTTTTACACCAAAAAATACGAAGCACTTCCGATTAGCAATAGGAGGTTTCAACCGTGGCGATACGCTGAGCGGTGACTGCGGTGTGGTGTGTATGCAGGCGCCAAGATTTCGCAACGCCGGCATCCAGGAGGAGGAGGTGATGACAGCGGTCCGTTTTTCTATATTGCATTTTTGCTCTTTCTTACAGGGGTACTAGAACTGCTAACTATATAGGCGGAACGGTGCTAGTTCGTTAATCACAATAATCAGGTTCGAATGCGCTTTGTAATCATGAACAAAGCCCAATCGAACTTCAATGTTGAGATATAACAACTAGCCCCGTTCCGTCCATGCCGTTACGAAGTAGTACTGTAAGGAACAGGCCAAAAACGCTGGATACAAAGTGCATCGGACCGCTGTCTTCACCTCCTCCTGGATGCCTGCGTTGCACGATCGTGGCGCCATGCATACACACGACGTCGCAGTCACGTCGTAGCGTACTGCCGTACATCGCGGAAACAAAACGAGACCAGCGGCGGCGGCAAGGAAACGTCTTTAATCTGACTCCGCCGTGTATACGGCACTTCTGTAAAAAATACACAAACCATGGCTCCTGCTCTAGCCGAAAGTATCTTGACGGGGTGGTTCGCAATGGGCGAGAAAAGCAGAGTTGGGGAGACGACAGGCAATGAAACTGAAAACAAGACCGTGGTAACGGATCTACGTGCCAAATTCCTGCAACACATTTTTTCTTCTTCTCGTAAAAGTATGCCATCTCTTCACTGTGGTCCAAAAACCAAATCACTGAAGTTAAAGAACTTGAATGGTGCACAAGCCACTTGCGGGCAGCTCCACATTGGACAAATGTTTGCTATCTCTCTGCCTTAAGAAGTTTTTAAAAAGAATGCATTTGTATATTGCACCCTTAAAATCCGTTCATTACTGTCACTTATTTTTCAGTCCATAATGGACCTTTTTAAAGAAAATTTTGAATTCCGTGCTCCACTCGCGCATTGAAAATATTTTTCGAGCACTATTTTCATCCAGTCTATAAGTGCTCAAAGTCGATAAAAGCAGAAGGATTCGCAGTAAGGATTACACAAAAACATGGCATATAGCTTGTGCTCCGTGGTTTTATTTTAAAACAAAATTATAGTTCTTGGGTTTTACCTTCATAGTGCAAAGTAGCTGTGTAAATTTGTTAGACATTTTTTTTCCGAGACTGCAGTTTTAAGCACTTTACAAAACATTGTTACTAGCACGTCCTCAAAACACTGTTCGCAATTTAACTTGTGCATGCGACTTACATTCATTCCATTGGATGTTAGAAAACTCTGAATTACACAGACCACCGCTACAAATAGCACTGGATTATCACAAATGTCAGTTACTAACCTACACACATATCTGAAATATTAACACCAGCAGCTTAAAAAGGCTGCTTAGCATGTCAAGCTTAATAAATTGAAAAGAAGTTGAAGAGCCTGCCTAAAGTAAACAAAAGGTCACGAAGACCTGTAGATTACAATTTTATTTTTTTAAATGGGGGACAATAAACAACATTCGAAACCACAATTTTTGGACAGGTATTAGAGATAGGGAGAAATTCGAAATCAGCACCTAAGAGTAATCAAAACGATACAGTAGTAAATATTGAAAAACAATGCAGAGTTCACTTGAAAACTTCTTCGCTACACTTCAGGCTAACTGGTGCTGCCAGATATGAATAGTTAAAAAAAATGTTATGCACCAGACAATTCCCAGTGGCTAATTCTATGTGGCTAACTTCAAGATGCACATTACAAACTACAGTAAAAGAAATATAAACAGACATCCTAAAGCAGGCCACAAGATCTACTGTAAAATATCACAGGTATCCAACCTCTAACGTTAGTGTTTGTTCTTGAGAAACGCATAGGGCGAACATAACCTTAGAAAACGCATAAAATACATTCAATTTAACACACAATCACATAAAAACCACACAAAACTTAAATTTACACTCAATATATGGAGGCCTATACTCTAGAGAAAGTTTATAGGCCCCGAAAAATATGTTAGGCACCCATTTGAAGGAGAATGTCGCAAATAAAATGCAGCACTCACAACTTATATGGAAAAAATTAGGATACAGGAACACATGCACACATGCTTTTCAGTCTAGCTAACAATTAATGACTAACGCTGAAGCAGAAGGAATTGGTCAACCTGGTATCCCCTGACTGTGCACACTACAAGCAAA
Organism: Amblyomma americanum; assembly: GCA_030143305.2. Lineage (NCBI taxonomy): Eukaryota > Metazoa > Arthropoda > Arachnida > Ixodida > Ixodidae > Amblyomma > Amblyomma americanum. The sequence continues at coordinate 77,874 of JARKHS020005550.1, forward strand.
GCAAAAACACATGGGCTAAGGTCAAAGCGGTAAAGACACAGGCACTCTGTTTGATCGGGAGAAAGGCATTCATCCCCTTCACTTTAGGACGAAGTGAAGAAAAATTCCAGAAAAGTTCCCATGGCTACTGAGCAGACTAAGGACTAGTAACTTTCTGATTAAATAAGTAATTGAATTTCTGAAGACCTGTGTCTAAGTACATATTTGCTTGAAAACTTAATTGTTCACCAAATCCATTATCACCAGTGCTTTTTTCTAATTAAAGGATATGTATAAATTCAGGGAAATGCGTCATGTGGCAGAACGGGAAGTCTATTAAAAAACAAAAAAATTACAAAATGCCGACAGTGCTCTTAGGAAGCTGTCCGAGCAAGATGCAAAAAGATAAAAACCATGTTTAGCCCATGCAGGGACCAGAATCCAGTGGGGTGATGATTCTTAGGGTCAATGAAATGTTGCTGTTCCTGTTTGTCATATCTTTCCATGCTGTCACATAATGCGAGTACAGCATTTGTCAAAGTTTAGAGCCCAAGGAATACGCTTCTGAGCCTTGTTGTGCATCGCTAGCATTCCAGATCTCTTGAAGGTACAGAAAATCTTCCCGTGACCACTGTGAATATTGGACATCCATGGATGCTCAGAGGCCTTATTACACGGCTTAGAAGCAAAACCCTTTGCTCTGCACTTTTTCACAAAGGCTATACATAAGTTTTCTCCCAGATTCATGCTGATATTGATTTCTTTTTTCTTCACTCTGGCCAACTGTATCATGTTAACATTGATATGTTATACCAGGACAGTTTGTGTTCCACTACCAATGTTCCAAACAGTACTAAAAACTAGACATGTAAAACATGTTCAGGCGAATAGAAGGGCCAGCTGTGAAGGAAAGACGAAGTGGTCTTTAAAAACTGATGAGCTCAAAACCATCTAAGCGTGGTTTATTTTAAGCCAAGTCTCTAAAAGACCTCTCAAGAAAGGTCAGCAAACAGACTGCCTTCTTTAGATTTTCCAAACAGAACACCCAGAAGGCTGCAAACAGCAGAATCCCCACAGAAGCGATGAGGTTTTCAATACAAGGTGATAACCATTGAACAGGAAAACTGCGCCGTGATAGGTGAGGAGGCATGCTGCACTTAAGTGCTTGGTCCTGCAAAATTAAAAACGAAATATCACTGACATTTCTAACACTTGTAGAAGTGCAAAGAAATACAGTCGAGTTTCAGAATAATGCACATTATGACTACACTAAACTACCCTAGGGATGAATTCATGAGGGGGTGGTCTCCTCGCCTCAAATTGAGAAATTTTACATAAAAAACCATGCTCAACCCAATTTTTTCAAGAATAAAGGCAAAGAAATGCAAGGTTGAAACATGTCACTCACCGATTTTTAAAGATAATGGTAACCAGGCTAATGTACTTGGAGCTATCAACACTGTCTAGCTTCCACTTCATTGCCCCCACTATTTGCAGGAGACCTTGGCAACAAGTTTTGTATCAGAACTTTTTCGAAAAAATTCATTGTTCGTTGGTATGGATGAATCACTTTGCGAGTATTTTTCTCGGAAACCAAAGTGTCCATATTACAGAGGAAAGACTGTACATATGATTAGTTCATTAGAGCCATGATCACATTTAGTGGGCCACCACAACTATGCAAAAGTTATACAAAATGCTACAATGGCCTCCCTGGCAAAGATTTGAAAACCATATTCTAGCTATAAGACAACTGAGCTGCTCCATCTCATTGAATTGCAAGCAGTGCAGCAACAGCCTAACTGTAATCTAACTAGAGGCTAAAGAAACAAAGGTGAGCCAATGGTGAGAGAGCGTGACACAAAGTGCGCATTCGAAAGGTACAGCTGTACACGAAAGTTACCACTCTTGCTTTATCCGCGACATTTGACACATATGGCGACTACAGGAATTTTTGCTGAGCATCGAAGAACCAAATGTCCTCTAGGGAATCACATTTTGAGCACATATAACAGCCCGGGAAGCAACAATCAGTACTGCCCATGAATCATATTTGTGCGTGTATAATGAAGACCTAAAGATACAAAACTGGTATGTTGTTGTTCAAAGTATATATCGCCATTATACACAGCTTGTGAAGTAGCACTCCACAATGATTGGATGCCATCGAAGATTAGAAAAATAGCTGCAGCGTATCCAGAGCTCATTACCATTTGTCAATAAAATGACAAAACAACAGTCACAAAAGCAAATAATAGTGATCGCCTCTCCAGAGACTCGCGCAAGTCTAAAAAAACCACAGCCGTCTCAACATTGGACTATTGGTTATTTGAAAAGAGTGGTAGTGAACACGCGTGAAAATGAGACAGTAGCAATGCAAATCCCAAAATAGCAGCGTGTCAGTACGCTGTATTTGGCTTAGTCATGAAATGCTCTATTTTCAGAACTGAGCATAGTTGCAGCAGTTACACTGACGCCTTATTCCTACTATTGTCTTTTTTTTAAATCTTACAAGTAATTATGCCTGAATTTTAAAGAAACTCCCTTGGGGGTCAGCAGCTCCTTACTGTCCCTCTTTGCATTCAACCTCTTTGGAAGATAACGCAGGGCTTTGTGCCAGCCACATTCTAAAATAAATATTTACAAAACCCAAGCTTTGCTAAAGCTCGTGACATCAATGCCTAAATTTGAGTAAATTCTGCGCCTAAAAGGTAGTGACCAGATGCCCAGATAAATACTGAGCTGCTATTTTCGTACAAAGAATTCAGTTACTGCCTATGTCCATCAATCATTTGCACAAAAATACGTACAAGTGTTGAAGGGCACCTCTTTCTTTGCGACTTAACTCTGAACTGTTTGGTACTGCTTGTAGATTAAACTGATACAACCTTGGAGTTCTTCATAGATTAGAACCGGGATAGAACAATGTCCAGTCCGGTTTGATACCAAACAAATCATTATGAATAAAATGTATGTCGCTCGAATTACTGACTTCAATACTGATAGGTGAACAAGGCAATGACGTATGTGATACTTCGAGATTAAAGCAGCTGCTGTATGACAGCACGTTTATACTGAACCCATCGAAGTTATGCCGCAACGAACCGCAGAACATAAGGCAAGAACTGAAAGCCGTTGATTTCTCGCTTTCACTCGTGTTCCAGTGACAAAGAGATTGCGCCATTGACTGAAAGCAACAAATAATCAGATTGGAACTCTAAATGTGGCGGCCGAATCTAGGACGCCAGAATACAAGTATGCACTTCAGAAGCTTTGAGCACATTCATTTGCTGCGACGCGCACGATAAGCAAAATTATGTTTTTTGTGGGGAACCATGGCATTTTAGACAAAGCAACCTGATTTTTTTCATGTTAATAGCGATGCCATATACCTCGTTCTGCGAACATGCATGAAACTAAGAATGGCCAAAAATGCTGCGCATATCCAAAGTAAAATGACACAAATGCTTCGGAGGGCACTAAAATAACAATGCCGAAAACATACAGCCGCTGGCAAGGTGTGCTTCAGTGCAGGCGCAAGCAGACTTGTACAGAGCGCTCGTGCGGTGTTTTGCGGAATGAAGGCGAACTTATAACGCAGGCAGTTGGATTGACTGACAATGCAGGCGCTCAAGCACTGGCGCATAGTCATATAAAACAGCCCATACACTAGCAGCGCGTCATTAAGAAAACTGCGCTAATGTTTTGCTCCATTCCGCACCACAGTGCTTCAGCGCTCCACACAAGCCTGCTCACGTCTTTATCGTACAACGATATTTAAGACGCAAAATCACTTACCATGACGGCAAGACGGATGTGAGACGGCAGGGATTCAAGAATATCCTTCCGGGCAGCAGTGTCGAGGTAGAAATTTCTCTCCCGCTGGCCAAGGGCGCGGAAAAGCCAGCGCTTGTCTCAATTCGCTCCAGGGCGGGGCAAGCTCAGCCGTCGTTTACGATATCCACTTCGGTGAACTCGGTTCAGCATCCATCTTTCCTTTCTCCGTCGCGCATCGAAAAGCAGCAGTGTCAAGCGCGAAGTCGCCGCTCACGATATCAGTTCCAAGAGAGGCTGCAGACAACCCGCTGGCGCTACTAAGCCTAGCGCCTACGCAGTTGCAGCGTCCGCACTCACGACTCTCTCGCCGTCTTCCGATCCTTTGCGCCGCCTGCTGTTGATTGCATCTCGACCGAACACAAACCTTGCTGCTTCGTTCCGGAACTAAGCGAAACAGATAAAGGTACATAGTTCCACAGGCGCGCTCTTTTTAACAGCAGCAGCAATTCGACCTCGCTCCGTCTCAGTTGCCGTACGATATTTTTTTTCTACACCGTTCGGAAGGTTCGGAATGGCGACAACCACACCGATAGAGACGGCTGATGAACGATTGCGGACCTCGTTAGCACACCGTCAGTTCTAGCTGGTGTTGCTTCGGTGTTTATGATACCATGTGCACCGTCTTACCGGTGTTCTCGTCTGGCGATGCGAGGTTTTAAAGCGGACGAACATTGATAAACCTCCCATCTCGTGTCATTCGTGTTTAGTGTGCAGTCGCGATCTTTTTCGTAGCACAATTCCCTAAGCACGCGCTTTAGAACAGAATTCCACCTTTCTAGGCTGTTGGTCTGCGGATGATAGATTGAGCTGTGCACTATCTTACTGCCTCATCGCTCTAGAAATGAGGTGGTGAGGGCACTTGTGAATACACTACACTGATCCCTTTGGATCTCGGAAGGAATTCCACCTCTGGCAAAGACTGATAACCGGGAATTCACCACGCTCTCTGACGTCACCTCGCGCAGGGCGATAGCCTCTGGAAACTTCGTGGCAGGGCATAACTTGGTGAGGATATAACGACACCTTGATTCTGTTACGGGGAGTGGCCCAACTACATCTATCACCAACCGGTGAAACGGCTCAGTAACGATCGGTTCAAAAGCCATCGGCGCTTCCCACTTATCTCGCGCCTTTCCGACCCGCTTACATGTGCACCGATTGCACGTGCGGGCACGATTGTGTGTTTGATTTTGTCTTTTTTCGTTTGCGGAAGAGAGTGTTTTGGTAACACTGTTGGGGCAGGAAACCCAGTGCACCAACGGTTTGGGGCGCCCTTCGCAGAAAACGGGTTGTTGAAGTGCATTAGATGTCCATTTTAGTCTTGTTTACTTTAGGAAGAGGGTTATGTACCTTACGGAAAGTGGAGGATGGGCTATTCACTTGATTAGCCAATCATGTTTATAGTTTGAGATGATTGGATGTTACTGAATGTTGGCCGGGCCCTTTTGTTTTTAAAACCAGGCCCCGGAGCCCGGGAACAGGTTCTCGGCTGCGGTCAGATGTAATGTATCTTCCGCTATGCATCTCCTAGTGTTAGCCAGTTCCACCTTTTTGTTGATTAACCTTTTTGCAGATAAAATTGTCTCTTGCACATCAGCTTGTATGCAATGTAATTTTTTTGCATATACAACAGTCAAGTCGTACTTCCTTTATTACCTGCATCTTAATTCGTCGCAAGACGGGTCTCTGACAGAGCACCCCTGGTGCAAGAAAACCTTCAGTCAGTCCAATCAACAAACCACCTCTGGCGGTGGGCATCTCTGATGGAAGGAAGAAGATAAAGAATCCTGCAAGAAGGCCTGCAAGCGACCAGTACAACTTTACTGGCGCAGTCGACAGGATCCTGTCGCTATCAGAAGACAGGACAGGAATAAAACTGAAGAGAAGGGCGACGGGGCCGGAACTGCCAGCTATCAGCAGTTCGGGATGGCGGGGTGCAGGAGGGAGCAGCAGCGTTCAAGAAAGAACCTGCGGAGAGATGGCGACAAGGACTAGAGCAGTGGACCAGCGACTCGAAACTGCATGCGGTCAGGAAAAGCAGTGTGTCGAGGCGGACACTTGACGGTCACCGGCGAGTCGAAGCAAGGTGACGGCGATGGGCAGAGAACCAGCGGCGTGCGACAACTCATCGCAGAGCGCGGTGAAAGTGGCAGTGGGCGCTGACACAGAGGAGCTGACAATGCGGATCGACACATCGATACAGTGAGTTTCCTCAGTCCCATTGTTCACGTCTGCGTTAATGAGTTCGAGTCGGAAGGGCAGTCGAAGGGTACGCAAGGCAGCATGGAAAGCTATCTGTGCCGACCCACACTCTATGCGGAGAGCATTTTGAAATTGGAGAAGGTGCGCTCAGCAGACCTTCAGGCTCAGCTGGCAAAGTTGAATGGCAGAAAACCTGAGGAAAAATCTCAGTATTTTAAATACGCCACCAAGGTGGCGTAGCAAAACGCAAGCAGCTAGAGCATGAGCTTGCTGAGCTCAAGGAGTTTAGCAGAGCCAGTGAACCGGCGAAGGTGAAATGCTCTGAGTCCATGGAGCAAGATTTTACACCTGCGCAGGAAGGCAATAACTTATGCTTGCCAAGCACAGGTCAAGGAAAGAGCAGTCGGGCAGCTATAACTGACCAGCCGGTATGTGCGAACTCCTGTTCGTTTGAACGGGCTTCGGAAAGTGCAGCAAGGGAAGACAAGGCTCCTGAGGGGCGCGAAAATATTACAATTTTTTCGCAGGCTCATTGACTGAGGTGGTGGCGTCCCACACGTCACAAGAGCAAAAGAAAAGCTGCCAAGCAGTTAGGCCGGGTTTCCGCGAAATTGGAATCTCAGCTGTAGGAAGTATCCGAATGGAACACCGCGCCGCGGTATTACATGCAGTGGCCCCGCACTCCGACTATCCACCCTCTCAGGTTCACTGTACCACAGTTGGGACCAGACAGGAGGACGCGAGTCCAGAAATGTTGGAAGTTAGTCCGACCTTTCCAAAAGTGTGACCTCAAGCAAGCTGCGAAAAAGAGAATTCTATTTAGCATGAAACGGTCAGTAACGACAGACGCCCGGTTGGCGAGCTAGTGGCAGAAAAACACCTAATGTTGCCGCAACGGCGCACTGTGTTGGGCAGATGGCATGTGAGTGCCCTGTAGCGTTACTGAAGGCAAAAACGTCCCATTCGAGGCAGAGAACGCAGGTAGGCCAGTTGCTACGACCGAAGAGAGTGCCACACAGTTGTCGCACGCAATCGAGAGCTGCCCGATTTTTTTTCTTTATTGCCTGGCTTTGACACAGAAAATTGCACATAACAAACAATCAACAAAAGACAAACGCTATGTACACCCGACTCGATCACGTAGTCACGAGAATCACTTTGTAGGCGCGACCGAGAGAGCGTGCCCCCAAGGGCGTCGCATGGTCAGGTGTTTCGACCTATCAAGGACCCCGACATTTTAGATTCCGGGGGGCACCAGCCATTGATTTGTCGCCCTAATGTGGCCCCGGCATAATTATCTTTGTGACCGTAAGGCGTTAATCCTCACGCACACATGGGCGGTCAGTACGACTGAGGAGGCTGACGTGGGAACTCACGGACCTCACATGAGTGCTAGTGAACGCTGCTGTTGCGAGTGTGTGGGTTTATGTTGTGCGTGTTTGCCCTGGCAAGGCGAGGTTGTGCCTGCAAATAAGAACTTGTTGCAGAGCGACAACTTGGACTTTGGTCAAAGCACTCATCATGCATGCAGAAGCGTGCTTTTGAATGAGTGCATTTCGCTTATTTTTTGTTGGTGCCCGTGGTGAAGCACATGACACATGCCTGCACTACGTACGTCGCTCTCAGGGGGATTTTGAATTGGACTGATCCCATCTTGGTAATAATTCTACAGGTGCCATTTGGACCCCTGGTAGAATCTTCGCAAGGTCGTGAGCGGGATCATTGATGCGCCGGGTCATTGGGACCGGTGGCCCGCTCTCGGCGCCCTACCATTCCAGCTTCCCATTGACCACCACCCCGGCAACAGGCGGCGGCAGGACGAGCCCAAAAGAAGCGCCCGTCTTCAAACACTCCGGGCAGTGGGGTCCGCGTGCTTTGTTCTCGCCCTCCAAAGCTGTTTTGCGCCGGACGCCCCCTCGTCTTTAGGGACACAAGACGCGACGCGACCTTGCGACGAACATCTTGTTTGGGTGATTTTGAAAAATGGCAGTCTTATCAAGGGAGGGGGGCAATAGTCTTCGCTCTTACTCGCGAGATCGGGGTTTCTTACTCAGGACATGCGTTGTTATTTTGGCATGGCACGCCAGGATATACAAAATCTACCGAGCAGCGTACTTCACCCGGAAGATTTATTTGTTACCCAAGCTTACAAACACCCTGAACTCGAAATAGCTCTGCTTTTCCTATTCTTCATTTCTTTTCGCCAGCAGCTATTAGGCCATATTCGTAAGGCGCATGACCTGTCGCACGCTATGTTAGCTTGCCGAGATAAATACACTGCAAAATGTTTCTTTACGTACGTGAGACCACAGTCACTAGTAAAACGCGGCAGAACGGGCCCGTCAAGAGCGCGAATTTTTTGCGCCATCCAGGGACATGTGAAAGGCAAGCCTAATCGAATAAAGCTCCAGCTATCGTAAGCCGCCGCAGATGTACCGAGCATTGTCTAGGCTACAGCGGCCAAAGCTTCGCGGCGCTAGCTTTAATCTAAGCCACGCTGCCGAGCGTCCAGGCATGTTAAGTTCGTTGACGGCGCTATACAATTCGAGCGTTGCCGAAACGGAGACCTCCGAGCAGGCGTATGGTGCCTGAAAGAATTATGATTTATTCACGTTGGACGAGCTTCTTGTACAGCTTACGTCAGCAACGCCCTGATGCCACAGCAACGTGCTTATTACGGCAAAGGCACTACCCCAGACGCACCAGCCTCGAGCAAAGAATCTTTTCTTGTGTAAACCATCGGAGTAATTTGTGTAAGCGTGTGTTAGTTTGGAGGATCATCGCGCAAGCTGCATCCAATAGGAAGAAGCGCGGGAAAGTTCGGAAGACCATCAAGCAAGCAGCAGCCAATAGGAGGGAGTTTCGGAAAATTCTAGGGAGCGTCGCGCAAGCTGCATCCAATGGGAGAAGGGCCTCGCGCCAGCTTCCGCCCAGTGAAGCGAGAAATAGAGCGATAAACACGGTTCAATGCACATACCAATTGCAGAAAAAAAATGCGAAGGACGAACACATTCTTTCGCTTCTTTCGCACGTCTACTCGGTTAAACTACGTTAAAGCCCTATCACTTTCATTCGTGGGCTAGTATCCGTGCTCACCCAAGAAGCAGAGCCACGGCAGAACGTTTTAAGCACGCCTCGATGCGAATGCGAAGTGAGGCGAGATTATTCTTCTGTTATACTAGAATATTCTAGGGCTCCCCTTCAACCCCTTGTATGGCAGTTGCGGCAGAGCAGCCTGTGACGGCGCCTGTGGAGCGAGCACTCTGTGATTGCCTGTGCCGTCGGTGACGTCACGTATGGTGTGCGCCTCTGATTGACTCCTCCGTGCTGCAGCCGTGCTTCTCCTCCTCTTCTCCCATGTGGGCGCCGTCAAAGCTTCAAGAGGCTTCAGGGACGTGCAAAGGTATACCAGAAATCCGTAAAATGCGGCTAGTAGTGCAAAGCCCCGCGGTGGCTCAGTGGTGGCAACGCCCCTCGGTGGCTCAGTGGCGGAGTACCCGGATTCGAACCCGACCGCGGCGGCTGCGTTTCGATGAAGGCGAAACGCAAAAGGCGCCCGTGTGCTGTGCGATGTCAGTGCACGTTAAGAATCACCGGGTGGTCAAAATTATTTACAGGAGACTTCCACTACGGCACATCTTCCTTCCTTTATTCCTCCTTTGTCCCTTCCCTTACGGCGCGGTTCAGATGTCCGCCAAGATGTGAGACAGATGCTGCGCCATTTCCTCCTTCCTCCCCCCCCCAGAAAAAAAAACAATTTTCAGTCTCCAGTGGCGCAATTGCACTAAGATAGTTATGAGGGATAGAAAGGAGTAATATGTGTCTCACAAAAAGTGTGCACCACGACCGCACCCTGACGGACAGTATATAGAAGAGTGTTATAGAAGGGATTTTGTAAAGTGCACTGACATCACACAGTACGCACTGGCGTCTTTTGCTTCCCCCCTTATTCCTCCTTAGCAGCCGATCGCCACCAAATTCGCAGCCTGGGCGCTCGAATACGCTGACAGGATGAGAGAAGAGCTGAATTTAAGAGCTTTCGTGAGTGAACACCCGTTTCCCTGTTTATGCTCATGCACAGTTTGCGAGAGCGAACACTCTCTTCGCTCATGCGCACTCTTTCGGAAATTAAGGATTAGAACTTGTGGGTTAGGACGCCACGTTTTGGTCAGACGTCCCCGCCCCTGCAGTAAGTTGTCCCTGCAATAAGCACACGGCTTCAAACTGCCGCAGCACTCTGCGCCATTCAATTTCACCCCATGGCTACACGATGACCCAGTAATCGCGGCTCGAGATGTTCATGCTCTAAGGTTCTGTTGCGCGCACTACGAAACGCACCAGTTTCGAATCAGGCGATAAGTGTTTCTCGATCCCTACGTATATTCGGCCGACCTACCTGAAATCCTTACGGTAAATTTCGTTCCACTCTGTCGAGGCTTAATAAATCGTGCTTTAGAACTACACGGTTGAGAGGGAGTGTGATGTGTCGTATCCAACGGAGAAAATACAACAAAATGAATGAATGAATGAATGAATGAATGAATGAATGAATGAATGAATGAATGAATGAATGAATGATAGCGCTTTTTATTTGGGAAGAGAGGCTCGAGGCCGTTCGTTGGCGAATTGGGTTGTTTAGGAAGGGGAAAGTAGGGACGACAAAATAACGGACTAAAACATAAAGTCAGGAATGTCATTGTAGACTCGAAATTATTCCGATGTATTCCAGTTCTTTTTTACAAGGCGCAGTATCCGTGGCAAAGTACATTAACGCCCACGCATTTTGAGCATTCGTCGTACTCACATTTGCCCCTGTAGCAGTCCTGCAAAACAGATGTTACACATTAACAGCCGGCTAATAATTTTGTTGCTTCACTTGTGCTGAGCATACTATTCTAGAAATTAAGCAAACATCACCATGCTAAGCTCCAGATATACCATGGTTTGCTGTCTGAAGAGAGTTTCATGGGGGTGTTAGATCCCGGGCAGCGAGCAAAACATAAGTAACAATCTCAACAAGGCTGCTAGCCTTGTATAGCCAGGTCGTATTTTAAGGTATTGTACAGAAGCATTTGCGTCAAGAGCTCTGTTGAAAGCCAGTCAGCATGTGCGCTATTTCATAGCAAGGTCTAATTATGAGCTTAAGCACTGCTTGGGAATGGCTAGTCTGGAAGTGGTAGAGACGGAATAGGTGGGGCGCTGTGTTCTTCCTTCTTCTTTTCTTTATCATGACCTTCTTTGGCCATGTGCCGTTGCGCTGATAAACAAATGACTTGACTCTGCAATTCCAACTAGCCCAACAGCTATCTCTACGGATTCTACTAGATGCCCCAGGGGATGGCGAACTACGAATAATTTAAAACAATAGATGGCAGCAACAGCCAGACCTCGCCCTCAAAGATGCACAATACTCCAAGTTCTCCTTTGGCCTCGCGGCCGCTATAATCCATCCAAGATTAATATCCGTGCATAAAATTGTTCGTTTTCTCTTCATTTTATGGAGGAGGTTATTAGCTCGAGCATCTGCTATGAAGTTTTGCACTGCTTCTGTCTCTCATACTAACAGTTTCCTTCATATTCGCATAACCTGTCTTCCTGATCACAATTCTTTTGCCAGCTGTTTCAGGTACCGAATGTATATAGCTCCGATTCGTGACATACGCCGAGGAATTTCCGGGAACATTGATTAACATGGAGCCGACCGAGAAGCGAATTTTCTTCAAGCATTCTGAAATCTCGTGTTCAGTGGTAACGTACAGAAACAAGAGGTTAACTATACGACACCCAAAGCAATTTTTAACTCACACCAGCGCGAAAAGGACACCGTTGACCAAAACCTTTGACTGCTAGCCCATCGCCGGAGCCACTCGCGCTACCTCCCCTAGGTCGTAACACCTCCGACTAGGCGGCTTCAAACGACATCTTCATCGTCCACACGTCCCTATGCGCTTCCATATTTTCAACCCGAATAGCGCTGCCTGCCTGGTCTTGGCAACGGAGCTGGATCAGTGAACAGATGGAAAGACTCGCCTGTGGCGCTAACGGCAATTTTATCCGTCCTTACACGAAGGCGAGAAGTTGGGCAAGGCGGCCAAGCACAACATAAGGTCAAAACAATCGCGTGCACACGGTGGAAGTAGCAATAGAGATTGCGTTGCCCGCAAGATAGACGAGATGCTCAGGTTGTTTGGTTTGCATTATAGGGGTTTAACGTCCCTAAGTGACTCAGGCTATAAGGGACACCGTAGTGAAGGGCTCCGGAAATTTCTACCACCTGGGGTTATTTAACGTGCACTGACATCGCACAGTACACGGGCCTCTGGAATTTCTCCTCCATCCAAATTCGACGGCCGCGGCCTGGGTCCACTTTTTTTCGTTCAGCAGCCGAGTGCCATAACCACTGAGCCACCGCGGCGGCGGGTGTAGTCGTGTTCGCTCAAAGCGCTAAGAGGGGCGAGGGAACCCGAGTGCACTGATGTCCAGCCCTGAAAACCAGCCGATGGCGAAAGTACCCATAGCGGGGAAAGCTGCCGGTGAGACGCTAGGGCTCAGACGCTAGGGGAAGCCCAAAACAGAAGAGGCAGAGGTGACAGCGTGTTCAGCAGCTGAACGGCGAGGCCAGTAGTATAGTTTAGGTAGCACTATTTATGAGCCATCACGTGCCGGAATCTGATGAACGTTCCCTTCCGTGCCATCCATTGCATTGTTAAGGCTGGGGAGGCGCCTGAAAAATGAGCTGGTATTCTCTGTTCACGTTCATAACACCCCCTGTGATAGAGGAATTTCATAAATAAGTCGTTTTTGATGATCGTTGGTTAATATTGAGGGTGGTGGAAGTGATAACTGCCATAAAAGCAGATTTCTTCCGCTTTGCGGAGTCTGCTCGCTTGGCGTCTGCAAGCTCATCTGCTGAAGGCGGCGCGGAAATCGAGGATATCTTTATTTTATTATGAGAGAGGGTTCGCAATAAAGCGGCGACGATAATAATACCTTGATAATACTGCGCTGGCCATTTCTGAAACGCCCTCAGCTGTGGCATTGTTGTGAATCTGGTTAGGCTTAGCGACGACCAGGGCAGCCAGGCAGCAGACAAGTTCGTCGCCCGCGGGCGGCGTCCTTGCCGAAAGCTCGGCTCTTCCCCAGGGCGTGCTGTCAATGCTAGAACATAGCAGGCAGTCTTTGGGATTTCCTTCTTTCCTTCCTCCATGACTGCGATACAAGCAAATTTCGTGCTACAACAGCTTTGCAGCTCCCGTTGCCTGCCGTGGCGGTGCGGCTCGCCTAGCGTCCGCTAGCTCCGCTGCTGAAACCGACAATATTTTAATTTTATTATAAGATAATGCTGTGAACAGCTAAAACAGATGTCAAGAGTAAGCCTTTTATTACAGCGTAGGCGACATCCGAAGGGGCGTCCGGTGAGGCTTCGATGCGAGACAGGCTATAGGCTCAGCGATGACCGAGGGAGCAGCGCCGTTCGTTGCCCGACGGCCTCGCACGCGGCGCCAATGCTGAAACCTCGCTACTTGCGCAGGCGTGCTTAGTCTCTACTGGAATATAGGAATCTTTCTGATAGCAGGGCTGTTTTGTCTTTTGTGGGCGGACGTGAAGACACGAAGACGCTGCTGTACGCTGGCAAGCTGCCACCGGCTGTGGGCGGCGCTTGAGAGAAGCGGCGCCCCGGTGCTCGCCGTTCCGCGTGTCCCTGCCAGCAGTGGGTCGGTATTTCGGAAGCGGCGACCGAGCGGCGCGCCGGGGACATGCTGCCGGACATGTGTCCCCTGCTTTACAGCTACTCTTTACTAAGGGATATGCCGGTAGAATATTATATTTCCAACAGCTGTCTAAGCGTTACAAAATGCTACTCCCGTCCTGAGCAGATCAGCGCTGCATCAGTTTTTGTAGTGTTCATTTAATTTTTAAGGAGAGCAAATATGCGAGCACAGTGCTACCTTGAATCCTGTCCATGTGTGCTGTTGGCCTCAATAAAGCCTCGTTTTTGCGGTAAGCATCCTAGAGCTACCTTTATCATATGTGCCCTTTTACAATTTTTGCATCATATTAAAAGCTTCCCTGCTTTTTTGGCAGTACAACCAACGCGAGAGAGAAAAAAGTCAGCAAAACGCAGACAGAATAATTAGGCGACGCCCAGTATGCCACCTATATGCACGTGAGGACTGGAACGGAGGAAGAACAGCGACAGAGGAATGGGAGGTCAGCTCTTGAAGTCTTATTAGGTCATTACTAAAACGGTAGACAGGGCGCACACTGGGAGTTTATAACATTGAACTCCGCCCTTAGTCTCTGAAGAACATCGAAAGCGCCTTCACAGCTGTCGCCTGAGATGACCGTTCAGTCCAAGGACCCAGAATCTTGGCTTGTGTAAGGAGACGTGGATCCAAGCGTCGGAGCGTTGCAGCCAGGAGGAAACGCTCACACTCAAGCCGAGTGCAGTTACAAAGTAGATGCTCACTCATCTCAAAGTACCCACAGTTCTCACACGCAGTGGAGTCTGCCGTTGCGACTAAGTCATAGTAGGCATTAGTGAAAGCAACTCTCAGTCACCGGCGACAGAGCAGCGTATCGTCGTAGCGGGGGAGGCCGGGTGGTGGATTAAGTAGAAGTAAAAGGTTGAGGCGTTTTAATGGGCACGCTGAGATACCAGGGGGAACCATAACGCTCCAGTGACGTTTCGGCCAAGCACTGGCAGATGTTTTGCTGCGTATGCTCTTGTCACTGGTATCCGAACAATGCTGGCACTGGGCGGGGTCGATCACGCTGCACCGTCAGCTAAGTCGTTGCCGACAATGCCACTGTGTCCCAGTAACCACGTAACCACTGGAAGATAATGTCATGATCCTTTTCCAGTGCTATGTGCTGTAGCGGTCTTATCTCTGTTACTAGTTGCTCGTGGTCGGCAGGGCATAAGGCAAAACTTATACACTATACGGAAGCTTTATATTGAATCTCAGAACACAGCACATTCATGGTGTGTTTGTTTACTGATGTACTGCACTTCTGTCCCAGTAGACGACGTCCGATACAAAATTAGTTGGTTAGTACTGGCCATTCTCGCAGGAATAACCGTGGCGCAAGATGAACTAGAAGATGAGACTGAGATATCCGTATATGCGTACTTCTGTGCTGTCACTTTGGCGTGAGTAAGGAAAGCGCCCACTGTTGAATGGCTGGCATAGATAAGTTCGACTTCACTATCACCGCGGCATTGCAAGGCGCACAGATAGCTCCCGCAGATATCACAATGCAGAGGAAGATCGTGCCGCCGGGGTGAACTGCGATGGCATCGTCGACTGGCGAGCTGCTACAAGCTTTTAAAATGAATCGTGCGGTCTCTTTACGGCACTGACACAAGGTCAAGTTGAGGAATCGCTGTTAGATGACGTATGTGGATCCGCAGTGTGTTGAGGTCTATATAGGTCGACAGCGGGTACTCCTTGGTCATAGCAATGGTTGCAACTCATGATGCTCTGCGAGGGAGGGGTATCATTCTCAGGTCAAGAAGAATTCAGTGTTCGCAATTCTGACAGCTGCGCTTAGGAGGCACCGAACTGTGCACACCTGGTTCTGCCCAAACGATGTCTGCTACATGCACTAATGATTCTTCGAGCCAACCGCAGAGAAAAGAATAAGAAAAATAACGCTTGTGGGGAGTAGTCACGTTTCATGCGAGAGAAATTTTCTTGACACCGGAATAGCTCAAAGAAACGTGACCATATCACTTTATGGCCCTGGTTAAAACCCCGCTGATGGCTGTAGTTTGCAAAACAATTCCTTTGGCACCATTTTCATTGAATCCGTCCTGACGTCCGTTAAGGTATAAAAATTTTTAACCACAGGGGACGATCAGGAGCCTCAAAGAGAGAGACATTTTAGCTTTTATTCCAGGATGCGGAGCTAATGAAATAAAGTGCGTCCGCAACTTATGCGGCATGGTGCTTCCACTGCAGAGGCAGTTGTACCGTCGTACATCGCAAACATTTACCACCGGAAATTGTCGCCATGCAGGCGCAACTTTGCTTTATCGCTTCGAAGTGATCCAGTGGTCTCGTATTGGCCACCGGATAAAACGTGCAAATTCCTTCCTACTTGCAGTTCTTTCAGGCAATTCAATGGAGTGAGTGCGCTCATATAAAGTTGTTCCACTACGCACAAGCGTTTTCTTCCGCCTGTAAATGTTATACAGTATTAACCGGTCGCGTACTATATCTAAATAACATTTTTCATCATTTCTATGGGTGTCTTTTGTGTCTCGAGCACATTTTATCGGAGGAAGAACACTTAAATTGCAGGGAATTTCAGACCTGAAGGTATAAATTCTTGTCCCCTCTCTAATTCATTTTGGCGGTAAATTCAGTGCGGAGGGACGAAGGACACAGAAAGGGGACAAAACAAGCGCTGTCTCGCAACTAAGATTTATTAAGAAGGAACGCAAATATATACATACAGAAAAACGTCATAGGTGCGATAGGCACGTAGTACAAAGATAGCGTAGAGGGCACTGTCACCTCCAAAGTTCAAAAACCAAGTACAGTGCGCCACAGATCAAAAAGGTGATACGTCATGAGGCATCTAAAAATCCTATCTCTCTTTCAAATAACGTGACCGAGGGAGTGCTGACACGCGCATTTTCTTTCTTTTTGATAAAATACGCCTCCATAATCTCCCGAGTGCGCTGGTCGCAATGCAGGTACAACACGGTGGTTTCTTTGAAATCAGCCTTGCATACCTTTTTATTTTTCTTGGTGCATTATGCACAGGTGTTGAGCGATGCTTGAACGAACGGTGTCTGAAGAAAGGTTGTCATGCTCCATGAGCCGAACGGTCAAGCATCGCCCAGTTTGTCCAATATACACTTTTTTGCATGAAAGCGGTATCTCATACACAACGCCGCAAACACAACCCAAACATGGGGAGCGGTGACGCACTGTGCACACGAACGGGCTGACGTTATGCCGCCTTTATACTCTACTCTTTGTCATGGAACAAAAGCGTTGCACTTTAAACGGTGCTGTGCACACGACGTACACTTCAAACCTCCTCCCAAAATTCCTAAGGTTGTGCGACATGCGATGGACATACGGAATTGCCACGGTTTTCTTTTTTCCTTTGTTCTCCCTCCTCACTGTTCTTAGTGTTCCCGGAACGACCAGCCTTTACCATGGAGAGGAGCTTCTCACACGCTCTTGAAATAACCGAGTCAAGAAACAGAGCTTGTGAGAAGCTCCTCTCCGTGGTGTGTGCGAAGCTCCTCTCCATGGTAAAGGCTGGCCGTTCCGGGAACACTAAGAACGGTGAGGAGGGAGAACAAAGGAAAAAAGAAAACCGTGGCAATTCCGTATGTCCATCGCATGTCGCACAACCTTAAGAATGTTGGGAGGAGGTTTAGAGTGGACGTCGTATGCACAGCGCCGTTTAAAGTGCAACGTCGTTTTGCCATGACAAAAAGTAGAGTAGAAAGGCGGCATAACGTCAGCCCGTTCGTGTGCACAGTGCGTCACCGCTCCTCATTTTGGGTTGCGTTTGCGGCGTTGTGTATGAGATATCGCTTTCATGCAAAAAAGTGTATATTGGACAAACTGGGTGATGCTTGACCGTTCGGCTCATGGAGCATGATAACCTTTCTTCAGACACCGTTCGTTCAAGCTTCGCTCAACACTGTGCATAATGCACCAAAAAAAAAAAGAGGTGTGCAATGCAGATTTCAAAGACACCACCGTGTTGTACCGGCATCGCGACCAGCGGACTCCAGAGATTATGGAGGCGTATTTTATCTAAAAGAATAAAAAATGTCTGCGTCAGCACTGCCTCGGTCACGTTATTTGAAAGAGAGATAGGATTTTTAGATACCTCATGACGTATCACCTTTTTGATCTGTGGCGCAGTGTATTTGGTTTTTGAACTTTGGTGGTGATAGTGCCCTCCACGCTACCTTTGTACTACGTGCCTATCGCACCTCTGCCGATTTTGTGTATGCATATATTTGCGTTCCTTCTTAATAAAACTTAGTTGCGAGACAGCGCTTGTTTTGTCCCCTTTCTGTGTCCTTCTTCCCTCCGCGCTGAATTTACCGCCAAAATGAACTACATTCAACTCGCCCAACTCACCATTCGCCCGCTCTAATGCAAGCAGGACACGTTTCTAACTGAACTTGCAATTAATCTGTTTTGTTTAGTCTTCCTATTTTGGTTTCGTTTTCTCCTTCCTTTTGTAAGAAAACTGCACTAACGGCGGTGGTGCTGCAGGCAATTGAGTATTTCTAGACCATAGTCTACGTTTTCTTTTCTGTAAACAGAAATAATCAAGGGAGGTCCACACACTGCACTTTTTTAGGAGAGCTAGCAGTGGCGACACCTGCCTTCCACCTTTCGCTTTTTCCTTGTTTGTAAACACGTTTATTCTGTTATACCGTTCTCCATCTACTTATTAATCCCGGCCGCGGCGGTCAAATTTCGATGGCGCTGAAATTCTAGAGCTCCATGGACTGTGCGTTGTCAGTGCACGTTAAAGAACCCAGGTGGTCGAAGTTACTCTGGAGCCGTTCAATAAACCGTCCCTCAGCCTGAGTCACTTTAAGACGTTAAACCCCCATAAAATGTAGAAAACGTCTATTTATTGGCCTAAACTGGAGGCAATTTACGAACATTGTTCAGCTTCAATACGTCCCGAGTGTCACAGATGCAACGTTGCCGAAGCGGACAGTGCATTACTTTTTAATATTTCAAAATAATTATACCCAATGATAAAATCGAAAAGTAGCGACGTAGACGTCCGTCGTGGGACACCCGCGACATTGACTAACCGCTCTAGCATACTACAATGTATTGAGGCCAGGTACTTACTACTCCAACGCACCTCGGGTCCCCTTTTTTCTTTAATGGTCTTAATCTTGGGTTGCAGCCGTTCACGCTGAATTGAAGAAATGAAATGACCATTTCGTTAGCTTCAGGTTTTTGCCTTTCCATCTTGCCATGTACAGAACAGAGTTCCCTTGCAATAAACAGCTTTAATATCCTTGTTGTATAAACATTGTGCAACTAGGTGTGCAGGCATCCCTCAAAACATTCTTCTATACATTATGAATGGTCACAAATACATTTTTATAGCTTTTAAGCCAAGATTTAGAAACATATAACTGTTCTCTTCTCAGCTGAGGCTATCTCGATCGTGCTTTTATGCTGGTTAGGAATAAAGTAAGATGGCCTGCAGGTTACCATCTCAAAGTTTTTACTTTTCTCGAGCAGTAAACGGCAATCCTTAAAATGATGAACGCAATTATTCCCAAAATAATGTAAAGCACATCGCTTATGTCCGTGGGGTATGCTACCATTGGGTATACAGGTAGTTCTTGCTAAAATCGACGAAGATTAAAATGAAAGCTTTCTTTAAATTTTGAATGAAGTAAAAGCTGTTAGAAGTTATGTCAAGTACTGGCTGGTGTTTCTTGTCTTCTGACCTTTATTAAGTCGATATTGTGAAGTTTTTAACATGCTCCTAATCACTTGTGTAAATTCGGAAGTCTTCGAGTGCCATAAAATTGATCAGACCTGGTGCTTCCGGCGAGGTAGCCTTAGCTAAGGCTTTTCTTTTTCGGTAGAAATTTAAGTTTGAGACGGAAAAACTATAGCACATAAAGGTAGAGAAACACAAGTAAGAGACGAAGGACCAGCGTTACTTCATCGTAGTTTATTTGCTCCCGAGACAGCAAATATAAAGAAAATCCAAGATATGCGCAAAAAACAAGATCGTGATGCATAAACCAAACCGTTCAAGATATGATATCTCACTTTTGAAACGGCGGACCAAAGTATCGCTCACATAATTTTTCCTCTCTTTTTAATGTGGAACGCATCCAAAACCTCTCGTGCTTTTGTATGTCTACTCCTGCCCAGAAGTTTTATATCCCGAAGTCGTAGTTCGCACTCTTTGCAATGTATGCATCTTTTTTCTCCTGGCGCATGTTCTTTCACTCGGTCACACACGACGCATTCTGCGAAATTCTGTGAAAGATGCGCACCTCCTAATGCTTTTAGCGATCGTGCATGTTCAGCTGCACTTTCATTCACGCACCGCCTTGTCTGGCCCACATAGGAGTTTCCACAGGTCAATGGTATCTCGTATACCCCACCTATGCAGCACTTCACGTGATGCTTTTTGTTGAAAGAGCTTTTCTTTTCATGCTCGCAATGCGCGCATACCTGCGTCAGTTTTACCAGGAGTACCAGGAGTGATGTGCCAGAAGTACTAAAGGTTTTTAGTTCTGTTCACGATTTTCTAATAGTTAAAAAAAGAACAGAAAGACTTGACGTACACAGATGCTGTAAGCACAATTTTAGCCAAATTTCAAGAAGAGGGGGGGGGGGGGGGGTTGGTTTTCACTCACGAAATCCTATTGACGGGATTTTTGCAGTTATTAGATCTGAATCTTTCTCTGGGCGAGCATCATGTGTTCAGGTTACACCCACCTCGAGCACAGAAGGCGCTGCTGCCTTATGCTCACAGTACGCGCCGCTCCTTTTTATATTTGTCTTCTGTCAGATGTCTCAGCCGGAGCCTAGGCGCCTTCCCTGCATGCCATTCGTAACGTCTCCACGGAGCGGCGTAGGTGGGCGCAACAAGGTAAAATGCCCTTCTCTGTGTCTGTTTAGTGTTCTTATGTCATTCCAAAGCTCTTAAGAGCTATATATGGGAGTGAGAGAAAGGGGTGGTGACAGTGCGGCATCTCGTATTTTTTTTCCCTCCTAAAGTCTTTTAGGTTGTCAGAATAAATTAGTTTGACTCTGAGGAGTACGAAGCGCTTCATGGAGACATTTCCATTATTTTCACACGTGAGTGATGAAATATATTCTTTGTGCAGTAGTGAAAAAGTGCTAGTATTCACTCTGTTCATGTGTAATACACATGACCACAACGGTCCTTCCAGCCGTGTGGCGATGTGGATGGAGAGCTATTTGCACATGTCTATAGCGTATTGTGCAGGCGCTTCACGAAATATAGGAAAAATATGGAGATTTTGGTCTCTCTGTGCTTCATTAGAATGAATGTAAGAAGCCCGCAAATTACGTACCTTGACATCAGGTTGTGTAAGCACAAAAGCAAGATGATTGTGCACAGCAAATGGCTCCGCATTTTCAGCAGCCCAGTGGTGGTCTCGTTTGCTGCAACGAGAGAAAATAAGTGCACGCAAGGAGGCACAGTTACGAGTAATAGCCAGATGCCATAACAAATAACGAAGTCTCAACACAATGCCCTTATGGTCCGGTGAGGAAAGCTCGCTTTGAAGCATTGAAGCGCTAGACGTCACCGCATACCCGTCGACGCTAGACCTGACGCCACAAACACGCCACACGAGTGGTCTGAAGTAGGAATCAAGCATCCACTGCCGTCATTTTTAAGTAACCGATGTGTTCCTCGTCTCCGCAATCGCTCAGTGGTTCTACTCCAGAGTGCCTGGGTTCGAACCCGGCCGCGGTGGCCACGTTTCGATGGAGGCCGAGCGCAAACGGCGCCCGTCTACTGTGAGATATCAGTGGAAGTTAGAGATCCCCAGGTGGTTGAAATTAACCCGCGGCCTTCTATTGCGACACCTCTCTCTCATCCACTAACAATCCTACCCTCAATAAAATAAAGGCTGCTTCACCTAAGCCTTTACACAATTTTTAAATATATGCTTTTTCAGTAGGTGTTGTACATCAGAATACAGATAGACGTGCTAACTAGCAAGCTGGTTAAGCGATATTGACTGGTTAACTTTTCAACAATTAGCGCGTAGCCCACGGCAAGTAATATGCATATGAGTTTTTAAAATTTTGGAAACGCGGTTATGATCGGCGCTGTGGCTCAAAAAATTTCTCCTACATCGCAACGAAATACATGTACTTCTGAGAATTTTGCAGGCAAACCAACCTCTCCAGTGCACATAACTCGTCGTAACCGTTAAATTTGCTGACCTATAGCGCCGAGGGCAACTCTGATATAATCAAGTAGTCAACAAAAATAAATAATAAGTGGATTATTCAATATTATTTAACCGGCCTACTAGTTAGCAAGACTGTTGTATTCTGATGTACTACATCGCTGACCATGTTATGCCGAAAAACGCACTCTTCGAACACAAAAGCATAGCTTTAAAAATTGTTGACAGTCTTAGGTGAAACACCCTGTTTGTATATATATTATTTCATGAAGTTAGGTTTTCGACGAATCAACGATTATGACAGTGGACACGGTAGTCCTGTTCAGGTGGCACTAGTCTCTTGCTAAACCTGCAGTACACGATACAAGCTTCCATTAAAAAGCGCGTTTCCACCCTTAGCGAAGAAAGGCTGTGCTGAAAATTAATTTCGAAAACATTGTATTAATTTGTTATTAATTTTGCATTTTTGTCCCTATGAATAAAATGCAATACGAATGCTTTTTAAGTATGGTCGGAGTAATAATTTAACGTGAGAGCGTTAAGGAGCTCGTGTCGCAGAAAAGCCGGTGTCGTCGGAGTCGGCTTTGAGCGAAAAATGCCTTCTGCTCTTCGCAATGTGCGCCACTACCCCAACAGATAGCGAGCGACGGCAGCGCCTAGTTCGGGCGCAGTGGGGCCGTGCGGGCACGCAGGAATCAAGCGGCAAGCGGCGAACAACGCAGCGCCCATGCAAAGCGCGTTCACCACGAAGCTTGCGGCTTGCTGCCCGTTCATTCGGCGCGGAAGCCATGGTGGCGCTCATGGCATTGGGTTTGTCGCGAACGACGTTCTGACGAACTACGACTACAACTTGAGTACCGCGCTTTCCGGAAAGGCGCCTGGCAGCGCTTCTACGTGTTTTGCCTCTCCGCGCGTCCGTTTCACCGTAGGTAGCAGAGCGATCTGTCTAACGGTCAAGGCGTTGCGCCGAGCAGGCTGTGGCGTTCCATGGACTCCTTGGCAGTGCTGCAACACGCTGTAGCGTTCCACTCCTAAAGGCGGAGGTTAAGCGTCCTCCAAGTTTTTTTAACATTCTTACAAATGCATAAACATACATTTAAAATATACTAAAATTATACAACTAATACATAAAGAATATGTTCACTTCGGCTTAAAAAAGGTGTACTAGTCGGATTCATCGAATGATACTGATGAATGTTGTCAACAGCAGAAGTAATCTCCTAACTGGTTATAAAAAGCAGGAGACCTACAATCCCAGAGGAAACATGTTGTCATCAAGAACTCTATGACAATGCAAGGTTACGCGACCGGACCTGAACAGGAAAGATGCCGCCACACAGGAAATGACGCCGAAAAGTGACGTCAGCAAACAGGAGGTGCTCCGACAAGCCCAATACTTGGCTTGGCTTATATATGCCCCCGAGAGGAGACACATTATCTTGTACTGTGAGGCGCTTTTTGGGCAAACACTGTAGGCCCCTAAATTACCGCACAAATGTAGGAGTGGTTGCTTTCGAATTTGCGGTCTTTCTATAATCTAATTCCTAGCCGTAATTTTCGCCAGGAATCGGTCAGGAGTCCAACTGTCAACCAACAAATACATGGGCGTCTAGGGGAGCCGGTAGGCCTTGCCAGTCGGGGTCCTTTTCTCTGGCATTTTCGGGCCCGGAAGTGCGCACGGCGCTTTTGCCGGTATAATGCTATCAGGCTGTCCACACGTAATTTAAATAAGTGGTGACTGCCTTCGCTAGGAGTTACCATAAACGAATGAACAATAGAAAAAGGAGAGTTTTCACGGTTCCCGGAAACGCGATTTCGAGCACTAGGTTATTTAACGACAGCTTGAAGTGTGCACTAGATATTCTGACGCGGACTATCCATTTGTTAGTATTGAAGCATACTTTGGATGAATTTCGCATTTACGAAAGCACTATTCAAATACATTGCCAACATGTAAATGCGATTTCCCGAAACGCGATTTGCAGCACCAGGTTGTTCAACGGCAGCTTGCAGTGGCCGCAAACATGTTTACGCGGACAGATCATTTTAAAATTGAAGTATATTTTGGATGAATTAATTTCGTATTTACGAACGTACACTTTAAATACATTGCCAACATGTCATTTCGCGAAACGCGATTTCGAGCACTAACTGTTCAACGGCAGCTTGAAGTGGGCAGCAATGTATACCTTGGTCGAATTAATTTCGTATTTACAAAAGCACACTTTAAATACATTACCAACATGTCATTTCCCGAAACGAAATTTCGAGCACTAACTGTTCAACGGCAACTTGACGTGTGCTGCAAAGTATAATTCGGATGAATTATTTCGTATTTACGAACGTACACTTTAAATACATTGCCAACAAGTCATTTCCCGAAACGCAATTTCGAGCACTAACTGTTCAACGGCAGCTTGAAGTGGGCAGCAATATATACCTTGGTCGAATTAACTTCGTATTTACAAAAGCACACTTTAAATACATTACCAACATGTCATTTCCCGAAACGAAATTTCGAGCACTAACTGTTCAACGGCAACTTGACGTGTGCTGCAACGTATACTTTGGATGAAATAATTTCGTATTTACGAAAGCACACTTTAAATACATTACCAACATGTCATTTCCCGAAACGAAATTTCGAGCACTAACTGTTCAACGGCAACTTGACGTGTGCTGCAACGTATACTTTGGATGAATTAATTTCGTATTTACGAAAGCACACTTTAAATACATTGCCAACATGTCATTTCCCGAAACGAAATTTCGAGCACTAACTGTTCAACGGCAACTTGACGTGTGCTGCAACGTATACTTTGGATGAATTAATTTCGTATTTACAAAAGCACACTTTAAATACATTGCCAACATGTCATTTCCCGAAACGAAATTTCGAGCACTAACTGTTCAACGGCAACTTGACGTGTGCTGCAACGTATACTTTGGATGAATTAATTTCGTATTTACGGAAGCGACACTTTAAATACATTGCCAACATGTCATTTCCCGAAACGCAATTTCGAGCACTAACTGTTCAACGGCAGCGAAATGTGGGCTTCAAATATGTTGAAAGGGACTGCTCCTTTGTTAATATTCAACTACACTTGAGACGAATTAATATCATAGTTAAGAAAGGACATTTTTAATCTGTTGACAGGGTACTGATACCGCATACATATTTTTTTCTTGTATTTGAAACGGGCTGGAAGCATGCTTTAAGTGTGGTATTTTGGAAAACTTTTAAGAATATGTTTCGAATACCAGGCGTAAGAACTCAGGAACCTATTTCCGGCATATTTCTAGTATAGTTACGAATACGAAGACATGTTTAAAATACATTATAAACATCCCGCCGTAAATTTCAAACGTATTAGTTTTCGCTAAGGGAAACCGGATAAAGCTTCAAAACGGATTCAACGCCTTTTCTTTTAACAAGTAGACTGAGGTTGTGATTCCTGCCGGTATTTATCACGTGTCGTTTCTGCTCTAATTGCGTCAGGAAGCCCCGATCATAAATGGCCGACATTCGCAACCACTACTGAATAAATAAGTGCTGCGCTTTGGTCAGCGGTTCGATGACGATCAAAGGGGAGAAAATTGTATGGACCTTCCAAACAGCAGCGTGGAAAGATGCTTAAGATAGTAATTGTTTCGGCTGTGTGGGGGAATTCGTCATTACGGCTTACATTATTGCTGCCTCTGTGAGCGCACGCTAGGCAGTAGAGCACTAAACATGTACCAGTTTTGCTATGATACGCAGTTTTTACTTTGGAATATAGCGGTGTTCCAACCGACACAGGCGCTCCCCAGAAAGAAACCGCAGTATTATGATAGCTTCTACCACCTTGTCATCCTTTCTGCATATGCTATTTCTCGTCTGTGTTTAATAAAAACATCTCTGGGAAATGTGGAGAGTTTGTCTGAATACAAAAAAAGCTTATATTCCTAAATATTATCCCTGAATACTCATCAGTTATCGTTTCGGCTGGCAAAAAAATAACAATCCGACAGCTGAATGCCACGAAAGCGCGTGATGTTTTTCTCGATTTCAAGATGGTGTCAGGAAAAAACAGAAATGACTAACTGGAAAATTTTTTATTCATTCTTTATACTCGTAATTAAAGGTTTGTACTAGATATAGCCGAAATAAGAGCACTACTAATCTCACGTTGGTTCTTTTTTGATAGAGAAACTAAATGTTTAGCTTATGTAAGTCTTCTGGAGACTTTGTTTGCTGCTTCCATTGAGAAGAGCAACAATTATCGGGAATTTTTTCAAACCGTGCTGAAGATTTTCTCCATAAATCGTTTTTTAGGAGCAAAAGATGATTCGTCTTTGTCTCACCGAACGTTTTAAATGCCTTTCTCCGAAATACAGATGAGAAAAAAACAGCGTTGAAATTACGCTTGGCACCGCTCATTCCCTTAGCCACTGCTTTCAAAGTCGTGCTTGTATATTCAGAATAGTGTACATGTTGTACATGTGACAATCTCAATAGTGTATATGTTCGATATGTGACAATTTACGCTGGAGTTTGGACTGACATAAAGTCATGCTGGTCTCCTTCGCATATCAGAGTGCTCCTTTACATATAAGCCTCATTCACTGCAATTTATTCAATAATTTTAATACTTCTGCACCTAAGGTAAATGGCTTTTCTTTCTCCAGACTGCTGAGTATTAGAGCAGATAACATACAATGGTTGTGCGGAAGTTTTGATAGGTGAGCTAGACTTTATAACCGGAGACCTCCCGTAGAATTCTCTACAACTGTCCTTATTCCCCTGCTGATTCCCTCTTAATGCTCATTACCACTACTGTGTCACAGCTTGTCCAAGAAAGAATTAGCCGTTCGCTACACGGGACGATTCTAGAAAGTAAAGTTACAAAGGCCAGCATGACTGTAAAATATTCTTACGCCACAAATCTTTCTCTCGAAAGAAATCATTTTACATACCTTGGAAACCTCCAATCAAGGTTGTTTGCACAACATCATAACTTACCGAGCGACTTTTTAGCAAAACGTCTATCAAGAAAAATAGCCCGTACAAACAACCTCGGTCGTTCAATATATCTCACGTTAACATGCAGCGCCAAGAAAATAAGCGCACTATATGCGACGGTCAAGAAAATATAATTTTATATAGTGATTTATATCTACAGCGCTTTCAAACTATATACAAAATTCAAGATTTGAATATAAAAGTTTAAAGTGAAAGTCAACGTACCCAAGATGAAATATTGAAATGACAAGCTGATTCCCAGTTCTTTGAGCGGTTGTGTCTATATATTTGAGCACGCGCCTGAACTTCGAGGATAGCAGTCATCAAATAGACCCACATTAGTTTGTATGCCCTCTTTATATACGAAACCGCCATCATAAATAGGAGCTGTCTGTTGCTTTTGTTCAAGTGCGTGCTGCTGAAATCTTATTGTGGCTGTTTGTTGGTTTTCTCTGTGCAGGTGGCAGGTTTTATATGTTATTGTTCTGACAGAAGCATATCTGACCTCTGGATGCCTGTGACCTTAAAATCAATGTGGAAAAGACCGCTGTCACGTCATTGTTTCTTCAGTGCGACGTTCCGAACTGGTGCCGAAGAAAATCAAGAGAAAAATGCTTATTGCATACGACGCGCGGGGAACAACAAACGTTCTTTATTTCAATACAAGTCTATTGATATTTTTTTCTAAGCAAGTCATCTTTTTCTATATGCCACACGGCGATGACATGCTATCCCTTACAGGCATTCTCTGCATTGCTGCACAATTTCAGAGCAGTCGGTTCACAAGAGCGCAGAAAACAATACCACTTTTCATCTTACAGCGATCGAAAGCTGTTCAGGTGTTATTTTGTGTAGTTATTTCCAAGAACTCCACACAACTGGGCTCAATCATTTATGTGAACTTTAATTTTTGCCGCACCGACGATCGAGGGTGATGGCGTCACACACCGTATTGATTCGCTTTTTTTTTTCATTTTTACCATATACTACAGGATGATATATAGTCACCGCAGGAGCTGGTTTAGCACTCGAAAGGCGCGCGTTACAAAGAGTAAACAAAAGTAAACTACAGCAGCAACAAACGGAGAGCAAAAGGCCGTATTCTACTAAGGATGCGTTCACTCAGCAAGTATGCTGTATAAAACCGAACTTTTCGCATACAGCTGGCAAGAGCACCTAGGTTTCCAAAAGACTATGGATGAATTTGAGGCCTTCAGCGATTTGTGTTGAGTGCCTTCACTGCCTTTATATCATTCTATGCACGAATTAAATTTTCAGAAGAGTTTTTCTTAACTCTCCACCTTTTAAGACCCAATGTTCCAGTGTCAAAAGCAACCTAAGAACAGAGATACAGATAGAGTTAGTCGAGATGATGCGTAGACACTGTCAGGGACATGGGGAAAAAGCCCAAGAAGCTAGGCTTGACGACGCCCATGTTCCCTCAATGTAGAGGCTATTGAATTTCTGCGATTCGGTAATCACCCCTCAAAGGAAGCCGGCCAACGAATGGTGAAGAGCAATTCTGTAATATCACGGCCGACTCCACTGCACCTACGCGGAGTGCTTGGAGCGTGCTCGCTTCAGTTGCGTCGGAAGTGCTTCCTAAATAGATATAGCATGCCATGCTACAACCAACTAGATCAAATGAAAATATTGCTAGATGATAAAGTTTCCGCATCGGTATGTATGATGTTACATACATTATGTGTATAACGTCATGTATGGAACATGTATGAAGTTATTCCTAAAGGCAGATGTCATGTCATGCTACAACCAACTAGCTCAAATGAAAGTCTTGTTAGATGATAAAGTTTCCTCATAGCTATGCATGATCTGGGCGCTGTTGGCAAAGGACAGGGTTAATTGGAGAGACATGGGAGGGGCCTTTGCCCTGCTGTGGGTGTAGTCAGGCTGCTGCCGATGATGTTGATGATGATGCCGTGTCATACCACTCCGTGAGGAAAGAAATACACGATCTTTCATTTTTCTGCAGTACAACGACGTTTCTGATCTCTTCGAAAAAAAAAAGGAAAAGAACTTCTGCTACTGGATTTGTGAATAAAAAAGGGTGGCGGTGTAGCAGTGCTAAACACGAAATATTCTGCGAATGCGCAGTTTGTGTCAGCTGGACGCCAGCCCCACGTATCTGAAAACATGATTTAGGTATCAAATGACCTAGAGAGCCATTTATGCACGTCTTCAACTTTTTAATTTCCAATGCCAATTTATCCAATGTACGCCAGCGGCCTATGCTCCAGTGCTGTTTTTCTGCAGCAGTGTTGTCAACGCCAAAGAGTATTGCTCTGGTGTCATGCTTCTGTCGGAGCGTTCTTCACGCCAACGCATACAGCGCACATCTCTCTGTCACTACCGCCACGTAGCTCAAAATGGAAATATAATTTGATACCAATATTATTTCATGAAGACAATGTACGGCGCGAGAGTACGTTGCCGTTTAACACAAGGCGTGATAGGCTGCGGCGAAAGCCATAGTGCCCTCGCGCAGTGGCTGAGCGAAGCTGGTCGGTTGGCGCCACCGCAGGTTCGAATCCCAGTGGCCGCAATGTGCGTTTGGTTTATTTTTATATTTCACTTAGGGCAAACCTACAAAGGTCGATAAATATATCATCGATAAGACCCTATATCTTAGAGAAAAAGTAGTGAAGAAATCTTGGAACCCACAAAATTAACTAGCCACCAAAAGTTTGAATTTATAACTCAAAAACTTGTAGAGGTAGAAATTTTGCTGAAACCACATGAAAAAATGCCGTTTTGAAAGTGGGTCTGATTTCAGATTTTCATACCGCATAACAAAATTTTGCAAGTATAATGTGCTCTATAAAAATATAGATCGAAAACGTATTTTTCGACAACGCTTTCTGGTAAAAATATTTTAAGGACAAACAGCAAGAAATGCAGAAATACAAAAAGTACATCCGCCCTACCATTTGTGATGATCTATTCACATGAAAATTACAAAATATGGTAGATAGGTACCTACTTATAGCGTAGAGGCAAAAAACTGAGCTGCTTCGATATAGCCAAAATTTTTACGAAAAAAATTCTAGCAACCCTTTAATGCAATTTGAGTGATTGATATTGTTGCATTTTTTTCAGGAATTTTCATATGAAAACGTGAAAACTGATTTTAACCACTCGCATCTCTTAAACTAGAAAAGAGGCTTCACTTGCACGTGGTACTGCCCGAAATAGCGCCTGAATTTTAATACATCTTAGAATTGACAAACTACAACTGAGAGCTGGCAGTTCAGGATAAGCCGCAATGAAAGGCTGTGCATTAATATCCGCCGCCTGGAGTTCCTGAATGTACACTCACACCGAACAGCACAGCGACGTGCTTTGCGTTTTGCCTCCTTCAAACACCGAAGCAGCGGCCAAGATTTCCTCCCCCTTTCTCGGGCACACCCAGCGCGGTGGCCCAGTGCTTAAAGCACCCGGCTACCGAGCCGAAATAACCGGATTCCCACCCGGCGGCAGTGGCCGAGCTTCGATAAAGGCGAAACTCAATGGCACCGGTGTTCGGTGATTTCAGTGCACGTTGAAGAACCCCAAATGGACAAATTTATTCCGGAGCCCTCCAATGCAACACCACTTGCTCTCTCCTTTCACTGTCACCTTCCTCCCTTCTCTTACGGCGTGGTTGGCGTGTCCGCCGAGAAGTGAGGTAGTTTGTGCCATTTTCTAACCCCCAAAACAAAAACACTCCTCATGAACCAATTCCGCAGGCAACCTCTACACATTTCTTATTGTGTAAATAGTTCAGCTTCTGCAGTATCGATGACAGATGCCAGGGCAAGCAAAAATCTTATCCTTCC
Source organism: Amblyomma americanum (assembly GCA_030143305.2). Taxonomy (NCBI): domain Eukaryota; kingdom Metazoa; phylum Arthropoda; class Arachnida; order Ixodida; family Ixodidae; genus Amblyomma; species Amblyomma americanum. The sequence continues at coordinate 108,664 of JARKHS020005550.1, forward strand.
TTTTAATTATTAATTGAATAAACCACTAAAACATAATTCTTCAGCGCAGCAACGTAATGCGCTAACCACATACTTTAGGGCAGTCGTCCCCTGATCGACTTCGTTTAATGTGGCATCAAGTCGCAGAACTCCTCATCCAATGCTGGACGGGGCAGACAGAATATGTTACGAGAATATGAAACGCGACCAGTGGTGTGGGTCCAGGCCCACGCGGGCGTCAGGGAACCAGGCCGCTCACCATTATGCTCGAGGCTTTGTCAGGGGTCTCGGACACGGATGTCTCCAGGGCGAGACGCTAATTATATATCAGGCCATAACCAATTATAACAGGGAGCTTAGAGTGAGCCTGCCTCATCCGCACGTTTTGCTCAGCCGCGAACAGGCTACCACGTGGCGGCGGCTGAAAACGCGGTCGCAGCCAAACCCGTGGACGTAATGCAATATCTTTCCTGATTTGGTAAATCCTTGTTTTAAGTTGTGCGGAGAGCCTGCCACCTTAGACCACATAGTGTGGGACTGCACGTAGAATCCGCCTCCGGCAGATCTAGTCACATCTCCCACGCTTGAAAAATGGGAAGCTGGTCTCGCCAGCCCGGACCCGGACGTTCAGTCCCGGGCCATGAAAAGAGCGCAGGAAGTCGCCGACAGACTGCCGGCCACCTGGAGCGGCTGAATTTACCCAAAGAGATCACCATCTTCCTGAAGATAAAATTTTTTCTCTCTCTTCCTTCGAAGGGACATTCAAGCCACAGCCCGCGGGAGCTGCCTATCGCGCACCTTGGCCTGGCTTTCACTTCATTAAAACCGGCTAGGCTAGAACACGGTTTAGGCACTTGTTTTAAAGCATACAAGCATCTGCGGTGATGGTGGTGAAAACATGTATTAGATATGCAGGGAACCCGGCGTGGTGGCTGAGTGGTTAGTGTGCCCGGCTACTGATGCGGATCACCCGTGTTCGAACCCGTCCGCGGCGGCAGCGTTTCGATGGAGGTGAAACGCAAAAGCGCCCGTGTGCTGTGCGATGTCAGTGCACGTTAAAGGTCCCCCAGGTGGTCGAAATTATTCTGGAGCCCTCAACTATTCACTTCTTTCTTCCTTTTTCTCTCAGTTCCTCCTTTATCCCTTCCCATACGGCGCGGTTCAGGTGTCCGCGATACGTGAGACAGATACTGCGCCATTTCCTTTCCCCAAAAACCGATTTTCACACAGGGGCAGGAGGTATGCTCGGATCAGCCCGTAAGAGTGGTGGTAGTGAAAATAATTTATTTAGCTATATTTAGAGAGAATTGCTCGAGGAGAGGTCACTAGTGGATCTCGCTCCTTACAATACAAGGCGGAATCCCTCATTCCGGGACCCTGTTGGTACTGCCTGTTCGGCCGACAGTTCCTGGCAGCCGAGCAGAGCCGCCTCCCAGTCCTCTCTGGTAGGGGAAAAGGTGGTGGGGCAGAGAAGGATTTTGCCTGCATGCCCAAACCATGTGAAAGGTGTTGGCCACCTCCCCACAGATTAAGCGGCGGCCGTCAAAAGAAGAATCAAAGTGCTTGGGAACCGCCGGGCACAGCAGATAGACTGCGTAAGCTCCAGCGTGAACGCTGCTTTCCAGTTTATGATAAATACCTGGGGTTGTCAGAAGCTGCATAGAGTGATGCGGTCGGAATGGCAGTTCAAACTGGCACGTCAACAGAACACCTGATGACTTGGAGTGTAGCAATAGTATTTTTCAAAATCGAATCGAATACAAATGGGGTAGCTTTGCTACCGATTCGAATACGAATAGTTTAGCTGAAAATTGAATCGAACACGAACCGAATATTGAGAGAACCGAATCGAATGCAAATCGAATATTTCGACGAATATTCCTTACTTGTGCAAACATTCAATGAACACCACTCGTGAGGAAGAGGTAAAGCTGTATGTGATAAAAAACGCAACACTGATCTTTATTTAGGGAGCTGCAATGTGAAGTCAGTGTATTATTTCATTGTTGTCATGTTATGCTCATAGAAAAAATTCTTTTGAAAACGTAAGATAATAAAGTTGTGCCTTATCTCCGTGCAAAAGACGGACGAGAGCTTACATACGAGGCATGGCCTCCGATGTAGGGCGTAAAGGCCGTGTTTGCTGAACATGACTGGGCCCTACCGGGGCGTCCAATCTCTGAGGCCATGTATGAGGATTACGAACACGGCCACGCGAGTAGACCCCGCCATGGCGCTGAACCCTCTATCCCGCGCACACCGATCCCAGCAGAATGGCAACTTGACGTATATGGTCTCTATTTTTGTAATATCCGTGGAGTAAAAATAACGCGCGTCTTATTTGAACTTCTCGCCAATTATTCGAAAAGTATTCAAAAATTTCAGTGCATATTCGCTTCGTTCCGAATAATTTTGAACATGCAATATTTGATTCTTCAGAATAATCAAATACGACTATTATAGATTTGGTGTTTGAAATTTACGAATATTCACGCACCGCTATACTAATCAGCGTTGCCAGATTAGAAAGTGGCGACGACACCAGAACCTTGTCAATTTTTCACCAGATTTAACCAGAAACTAAATTTACACAAAAAAACAAGAATCAGTCTTTGTCGAACACTCATTTCATAATAACATAGAATCATTTCGCTTCGCCTTTAATCATCACTTTTACCGTTATAGATGTCTCAACGGAACCTTCAAAGAATATGGTCTGTGAAGAAAAATTTCACGCAGCACATCTCCCTGGAGGCCTACATTGTGCGAAGCGGTACAGTGGCATCGAAAGTTTTCAGTGGCATTTTGTTCCATTACACCGTCTTCACACACGTCACTTGGCTGAAGACCCGCTCTACCACCGCATTTGAGACTGGTCACGACAGACAGGCCAGTGCATACACGCGAGTTGTTTGTAGTGTTTTTCACCCAGGGCGCTCTCATATTTGAAAATTCTGGCCCAGAATGTTGCCGAATCCTCTGGGAGTTTGCCGTCAAACACGCGCTCCTCACTCCAAAGATGCATCACAATTCCCCTGTATTGCATTGTCAGAGTTTTCCAAAGTTGTCACAGTTGCCAGAGTTGTCATGCTGGCGCTGATTTTCCTCAGGATGGCATCGTCGTCTTCATTTTGCGGTGATGGACTTAGAAGGGAGCGCGAGAGGGAGTCTGGGTAGGAGTGCTGACGTCCAGACCTGGGAACATCTTGACGTCAGAGGTCCGGTTCCGGTACCTCCAGACAGCTTGATCGCCAGCTGGTCTTTTTAGCTGACGAGCCAACCCCATGGGCGATGGCCACTTACTGCTTTGAGTTGAGTGCCGCATTCGTATGGGACAAAGTTCTACGCCGTCTAGGTGATGGAAAGGCTACGTCTTATTTTATAGAATGGTTTTTTCTCCTTCTGAAAAATAGAACCTTTGGAGATGGCTAAAAGTTCAACTCGACTTTTTTCAATATGTACTGCACCTCAGACAAAGCAGTCAAGATCAATTTCATTTTTTCATTTATTTACCCTAAGGGCTCATAACAGGGCATTACATAGAGCGTAGGAAAAAACAGGAAGTAAACAATATTACAAACATTAGTAAACCAATACATTACTAAAACACAAAGGAAACAATAAATTAGTAAAACACAAAACAGGAACTAAACATTATTACAAAGTACAAGAGGAATCACACTTTTGTTTAAGTACGTAATTGACGATGCAAAACATTACGTATCTGGTGGAAAAAACTAACCACTTTGCAGAACCTAGTGGTACAACGTTTAAGAGAAAAATAAAAATCCACAATTATTGATGTACCGGCTGCTATAAACCTCTCTAATTGTGAATGGAACTATCAGGCTTTGTACTTCCGGCGATCTTTTTCGGTAACCGATTCCCTTCACTGATGGCTAAGTGTAAAAATGAAAAGAGATTTATCTCAGTGAGTCAGAACGACGGTTCAACTTTAAAGTTATGGTTAATACAAGAGACAATTGAAGAAGCTGGTGTAATAAACGCTGCAGTGTAAGAGAGTCGGATTATGATAATTCTTATCAATGAACATAAGGCATGATATTTTTAGCCTGCTATCTAATGAAAGAGGGTTAAGGTTCCTCTTAGTTTGAGACATACTGGCGCTAGATGAATATTGACGTAAGATAAACCATACAGTCTTATTTTGTAGAGATCCTAACTTGTTAATAAGAAAAACGTGATGTGGACTGCATATGAACGGCACACATTCTTTTTTAGAGCGGAGTAATGAAGCATAAGCAATTAGGTTTGTGTCCCTGTTTGCTTGATGAAGTGAGCGATGAATGAATCCAAGTGTTATGTAGGCGCTGGCTAGTATGTTTTCAATATAAACAGTCCTAAGTCGGTGGTTCTCGTTCATAAACGATTCAGAGAGAACGTATTCAAAAATCGCCGCCAGAAGCAACATAACCAAAGATTTCTACACGTTGACTTCTTGGCAGGTGGTGGGAAAATGCGTGGCCGCAGCAGTACTCTGCGTGTTATGGGGTACTCTGTCCTTCAGTTAAAAGACAACGCTTCGTTCATTACGGCCTGCAGCCTCCCGATATTCCTGAAAGCTTTTCGCGAGAACTACAACGTCTTCACTATGCATGAAACAGGCTCACCGCACTACTAGTACAAAGTTGATGATAGGCTGAAAAGTTTCAGGTGTGAACGAATGTGCAATTTGGATCGCCTTAACCTGAAAGAAGCCACCCGTTAGATGAAGGTATTATCTCCCCGATCTCTTTCACAGACTTCGACATGGCTGTAGCGCTTATGAGATGTAATGCCGAGAAATTTCGTGCTATAAGTCTGTCAGGCGTGTCGAGAATTGGAAACAGGTGCACACCTGTCTTTGTCATCGTTTTCAAGCAACAGTAATCAACGCAAAATCGAAGCGTACGATTTTTCTTCTTCACAACGTATGAAGATACGAAGGCCATGAGCTCTATGCGGTTTGGATCACGTCGTCCCGCAGCGTTTCTTACATTTGATTCCTAGCACGAGACAGATGGCGTCTCGTATATAATTTAAACTTCACTCTGGCGAAACGTGACGTACGTCGACACAAGTGCGAATGCATATCACGTGACTAAGGCATTTCCTTCCTCTGAACTATTCCCACAAATTGCACCATGCTCATACGCTTGCTGTCCTGCCTGCCCGTCAACATAAGCCGAACTGTTGACAACTCGGACGCATTAAGCATCATCTGTCGACTCTTCACATCTAGAAGCCACTTTGACACCCTCACATACTCTTCAGGTGCCCACCATCGCCTCCGGCATATTCTGAACACTGATTTATTGGCACAGGTAATTCAGAGTATAATTAAAAAAATTATTCTCACGACTTTTTCACAGTAGACGAGTCGCGATGACCTGCCAACACGAGCTTTGATGGATTGATAAAGTGTTGAATCAACTCCTCCAAGTCCCCTTCAAGCGGCCCCAACCTTTTTAGAGACAGTACTCCTTCAAGAAAAAGAGAAGCTCCTGCTTGCCATGCGTGCACTTCTCCCACCGTGTGGCACTGACCTCTCTGGTGGCCTTGCGCGTTGGGACAAGGTATTGCGTTAAAGCTTACGCCTCTATGTGGCCCTCACATAGCGCTAACCTGGTCGTGACCGGTGCAGTATCATGCACCTTACGCTGATTACTGTCCCTTCTGTCCCGCTCCTGCCTACGCGGCAGATGCTAATCACTTGCTTTGAACCGGCTCCTCTTCGCTTGCTATCCCGCAGAAAAACCTGATCCTGTGAGGACGGCCCTCAGGCCGCCCACCGGAAGTGGAAGAATGGATTTTTGTCTCGCATTACCGCAACCTACTGGACTTCCTTCGAGAGTTGAGTGGGCATATATATTTGTAAATAATACTTTTTACCAGCAGGCGTACTGTCGCAATAAAAAAAAAACTTTGTTTGAGACGCTGCATGGCCTTAATTTAGCTGAGGTGTTCTTTATATTCGGTAATCACCATTTCAGCTTGGGAATTGCGAATACGGGCGATGCCTTGCAGTGCCGAGGTTTGGCTTCTCATTTTCCTTGAAAATAAATTTTATGATATCAGCATATCCGCCACCTATGAAAAGGATACCGGTTCATCGGTATGGAACATAAAGTTTCTTAAACAAACCCAGGTCATCACTATGTTGCCGTTGTGATTTAAGTAAGATTGGTTCGCTGAAAAGAGCTTGATTTAACTGCTATTGTAGGTAAATGACTGCGTTTTTTGACACAAAAAGACCACGTTTAAATGCGTGGCTCGAGGACTATTTCAAAACTACGAATATCCTTGGCCATGTTGGCACACGTACCGTGACTGTCATTATGAGTCATTGCGCGCAGTTCCCAGGTGCCGCCTGCTGGTACTGATTTGCCGGTTTTCCGCTATGGGTATTCCTTCCATCACCTTTGCAGCAAAGGTTACACTTAACACATCTCTTCCGCTGTCGACCAGTGAAGCAACCCTGTGGCTGTGGATGTACAGGGCGCAGGCTCTGCGATGTCCAGGGTGCAGGCTCTTGTTCTCCAGTAGCACTTCAGTCTTGATATCGGGTCGGTTATTCGATTCGTGAATCTCGCACATAATCTTCGCAGTTTTGAGAGGTGTTGCTTTCGCTAGCTGTGTCTTCCGTCGTACCAAGAATGTGATTTCATAAGATCACCGCCGATAGGGGATATTCCACCTTTCACCGCAAAGAAGCGCCAAGTCTACAGGCTGCCACTTTCAGTTACGCCAAGGGGTTGTGGGATCTTGCTCGAGAGACACCGGCGCATCTGCAGCCTGGTGACGCAAAGTGCCACGCGGACAATGATAGTGAGCATGCGAGGCGGTTCCGCATTTATTCCGATCAGTATAGGCGCTTGCTGATCCCACGCGGTCATTTTTGAATCGACGTCAAATGACAGAAGAGTAGCCAAGAATACGCATCCTTCTCTCCACGTAGAAGGCGTCACCACCGTTAATAGAGTTGACGATGTTTGGAAGCCCTCCAAGAGTCGGATTTCAGGGGGGTTAATCATCGTTCTCATTTTAGCTGAGCCTGACCGTGGCGTTGCACTGATGGTAGGTAAGGCTCCCGGCAACTGCTGATCGGGCACATTTGGCTTCGAACCGAGCCGAGTTAGGTCATGCCTTGATGTTTTTAACGCCGGCGTGCTCGCCTGAGGGACGTTGAATGACCACTGAGGTTTTTCAAGGGAACCCGTCTTTGAGGAACTCTACATGAGGGTGCGGTGACGAAGTAAGCTGTCGGCAGTGTTTCACGGAAAATTTTGTGTGCAATCTTGCGCAAGATGTCGCCGCTCGTTGGCATTGTTTTTTGTGGACTGAGGTGAATCGAGGCGGATGGCTGTATTGGCTGGTCCTGTTTTTCAGTGTCCTATGATAGATTGGTCCTTTGTGGATCTGACGAGTTTTTTTGGCAATTTGCAAAACTGGTCTCGAACAGTTCCTTGTTTTATGCTGCGGTTAGAATGACAATACAGGAGTATCTCGGCCATTTTTCCCTGTTAATCCTATTTATTATCTTCGGTAGCTTCAGTTTGATTGTCTTCCAGGTCTTCTGCGTAAGGCCTGGTTTCCATGCCATTCTCATTTCAATTCAATTCAATTTTATTCAACATCTTGAGGATGTTGGGTGCGTCGACAGAAAGCCAGATAAGACAGGGGTCGACGCACCCTAAAATGACTTCACAGCAGCATCAAAATGGCATACAACCAGTCACATATATTCATAACAGGATCACTATGTGAATATAGAAAATAAATTAAATGGCATGTAAGCACAGAGAAAAAAAGACAAATCATCAGTACAAATCTCAGTTGCATGAATCGCGGACAGTACTTTAATTTACATAAGTTTAGATGCCTTATTTAATGTGCACGGAAGTGCAATAAAGCATTTGGCGACCTTAATTCGTTCAAGTCTTCAGCACGAACCATGAGAAACCACTACGGGTGACGTACTTTAGTTCTTTACATTTTAAGTTCGACAGGTGCACCATAAATGCGTTATTTTTTCTAATATTTGTTTTATACCGCCTCAATTGTATAGATTACCAGACTCGGGGAAGGGCATGTTGCGAAGCGATGTAAAAATCGGTTCCGTATTTTCAAAGAGTGAATCATTAAAAATATTTCTAACTATATTCTGTTGAAGTAAATGAAACCGTTAATATTCATAAATGATATTGTTCCCCAGACCATATTATTAAAGTTAGAAACAGAGGAAAACAGTTCGTTCTACAGCACAATATACGCTGATATTTTATCACAGGAAACTTGCCTTGTTTTGGGGGAGTAAAGGAATCTACAAACATGAATATAGGTAGATGGTGACTTATCTGGGAAATAATGACTCCTGTCCGTTGCTGAGCAACAGGTAGCCGACATCAAGTTTATTTGTAGATAGAGATAGAAAGTCTAGGTGTCATTTGCATGTCGGAACCAAAGAACACATATCAAAATCTTTACAAAGTCGTGCATGTTATTAGAACATGACCACACGGTTGAAGTGTTCGAACCATTTCCCTGGCTCGTTGCCAGGGGAGTGGGTAAAAGTAGATGGTGCTCGAGGTTGCGGATAACTAATCAGTCCAATCCGTTCCCCGAAGGCACATCGAGGCATGTGATGAGGCAGAGCATGTGCAGCGTACCAGGAGCGGCTGCCGTGCGGAAAGAAAATAAGAGAATGAAGATGGCAGCTACAGAACTAGTAGGCGATGACGTGTACGGGTTGAGGGTACGAGAGGTCGGAACGAGTGGAAGTGGCCAGGTGTGCTTTGGTCTGAGAAAGGCATTCTCGCATGTCTCCCGTGCTCGCCATTGGCAGCTCCTGTATCGCACCAAACTGGCATACCCTTGGATGCTCCTGTGGTCTGGCACCCTAATTTCCTGCAACGACAGCCACCCAGCGAACAGGCCTCACAACAGCTTTTCTCCTGCAGTACTACACCATATGACTGCCACGATAAAGAGCTCCACATGACTGGGACGTTTCTCGTTTGATTTGGTTTATAGGAGTTTAACGTCCCAAAGCAACTCAGGCTATGAAAGACGCCATAGTGAAGGGCTCCGGAGATTTCGACCACCTAGGGTTCTTTAACGTTCACTGACATCGCACAGTACACGAGCCTCTAGAATTTCGCCTCCATCGAAATTCGATCACCGCGGCCGGGATCGAACTCGCGGACTTGGACGTTTCTATACGACTTGTAGCGTGGTGTTAAATTAGTTGTGTTTAGAGCACGTGTTGACTTTTATGTGTACGAAAACGCGGTCTTGTACATATGCTTATGTGAAATGTGTGCTACAATGTAGGCGCTCGGGCTAGCGTAACCTTTGTCCTCATTAAGTTTCCTGAGCCACAAGAAGTCTAATTAAAATACGTCAAAGGCTGGGAGTTGGATGATGCCTCCTTTCGCAATGCACTGCTGTTCAATAGGAGTCGGTACTCAGGGTGAACTTATTGGAAAGTACGGCCGCGCCCTACTCTGTTTAGAGTGGGGAGGACCGACACAAGACTTTATATGGCTCGTAATACTACCATTAAACTGAAAGCATTTACTCTGTTTAGTGCGGCTCGCAATTCCAAATATGTGGATGGCGGCGATAGCTGAAATTGGCGATGATTTGATATAAGACGCACAAAAAAAAACAATCTTGAACACTGAAGAGAGAGTTTCTGGCGGAAGGAAATTATTGCAGAGAAATCTGGTCGCCTCTCGCGTGGCAACCAAATCTACAGCGCGTCCCGTTGCGTGGAGCATTAGTCTATATTGTAAAATACTTAAACACTCTGTGGTATAAAGTTGGGCTCTGCGAATCCAGAAACTCAGAAATTTACATAATGTCGGAAGTTATTCGGCATTCGAGCCTTGATCTGAAATCTTACCATGTCTATTGTTGACCTTCACTATGGGTAGCTTTGAAAGAATAGTGATTTGGAAGGGCGACCGATTTATTGTTGCGGGTTGTTGTTCTTGTAGTGTTTTTCTTCACTTTCGCTCCGATAAGTTCGCTTTCAAATAGCTATTAAATTAATAGCGCCATGAAATTCTGAGAATTCACGGTCGCTGTCCCCAACGTAGGAGACTACAGATCGCCGCCAACCCGGTTGAGCGCTACGTATAGCGAACCTGTCGTCGCAAAAGACAGAGGAATGCACTCAGCTTACTGTCTATTGTCTCGTAGCAGCCTCAGCAAAGGCACTCGTGCTGATTACACGGTATCCAGAATCGGTTTTTAAATGCAACGTGCTGCCTCAGCTGACTCCGAAGACATGCAAAGCGGAGTGTCAGGCGCTACCGAGAACGCAGCTGTAATCCATAATTTAAAAAAGGCAGGCTTGGACAAAGAAAAATGGAGAGCAGTAGTTTTCTTCGACAAGGCACACGACAGGAGAATGTCTTCAGCTGGTTTAGCGAAGCTCACTTAAGTATTTCTTCTGTCATAACGGGGTAAGCGATGTGATTTTCTGAGTAATTGTTTTCTGCATAACATAATCACAGTTGTTATATTGCAAGAATTTTATATCTTTAGACGTACATGAAAAGCAGCGACATTTCATGGCATGCTGTGCAGGAGCAGCGACGCCACCAGTTGTATCTCGAGCGGGCAAAAGCAGCTTAAAGCTTTTCTGCAAAACAGCTCAAGTATGCTCAAAACAATATTTCATGCATCGTGCTTTGACATTTTTGCTCGGCTGATAGCGGTTGGCGGCCGGATTTCCTACCTTCAGTTGCTTCGCATTTCAAAAAGATTCGTTCAAACACAGATCTCGGAGGTTGCTTGTAGGATGAAATAATAAAAACAATTGGTTTTTGGGGGAGAAAGGAAATGGCGCAGTGTCTGTCTCATATATCGTTGGACACCTGAACCGCGCCGTAAGGGAAGGGTAAAGGAGGGATTGAAAGAAGTAAGGAAGAGAGAGGTGCCGTAGTGGAGGGCTCCGGAATAATTTCGACCACCTGGGGATCTTTAACGTGCACTGACATCGCACAGCACACGGGCGCCTTAGCGTTTTTCCTCCATAAAAACGCAAGCGCCGCGGTCGGGTTCGAACCCGGGAACTCCGGATCAGTAGTCGAGCGCCCTAACCACTGAGTCACCGCGGCGGGAGGACGAAATCTCTCGCTCACAGAATTTCGATGTTCTGACGGGTGCAAAATACACGGCGTATCAGGTAACACTAAGTAATTTACAAAATTAGAATTTTTGGCATAAAGCATGACTTTTGTGACGTAGTATTGCCAGTTTTGGCAGGCACCAGAAAACCGTTAAATCGATTTAAGTAGTGCGATGTTTAACTAATTTTTAATAATTAACTTTTTAAGTGTTGGAGTTAGACGCCTGTTTCAATTAGAGGTTTAAAGCCGGTGATCGCCCAATCAGGTTTTAGCATTTTGAAAGCGCGCTTAGCCCCTGCGCTGCGGCTGGAAAAAATTCGGCTGCATAGTGCGAAAATACCTGAGCATTCCAAAAGCTTGAAGGCAAAGCAACGTTTCCAGTGCATGTAACTAGCAAAAAAAAAAGCGAAATATTGCCTAGCCACAGTGGCGAGGATAATCGGGTTTTCTAAAACCTAAATATTGGTATGGCTATTACTAACGACCGGCTACAAATTTCTGATTGCAGCTAGGCGCTTATCTCTAATAGTTAAAGTGTAAATTAATAAAACTAGTTAACCAGCTTAATGATTGAAGCGATTCACCGGTTATCTTGTATCCACCAACACTGCTAATACTATGCTGAGAAAGCCATATTCTTACCTGAAAAAAACAATTTTGAGAACTGCTTGGTCCTCCTTGAAACACACTGGGCAATTAAAATCATGCGCCACAATTACCCTTGATTGCAGGGATTCACCAATTCGTTTTTGCGCAGGTGAATCAGGAGTCCCAGCGATCTATGCATAGAAAAAGAGAATGAGCAACTGCGCTTATATGGGGCATTAAACCACCAAAGCTATAGGCGTTGGAACTGCGACAGAATGAGCAGCAACAGAAAATGCTAACGCGTTCGAACGGTCCACCAAGGATCACCTAATACCGCGTTTACACGGGCGACCTTAACCACAGTTAAGGTAACTACGGTTCCCCGTAACTATAGTTAGCCGCGCTCACACGGCAGACGAAACTTCAGTTACGCCACCTAACCACAGTTACCCAATCCGAGCTTGCTGACCACCGTTTGCTACTTAACCGACAAGATGGCGGCGCCCGTGGCAGCAGCAACATCGAACGACACGACCTCCCAGAGTTGTGTCATCTGGCTTGATTCAACAACCGCGGCCGTGATACGGCCCTGATACACATCTGACACGGATCTGACGCGGTAACACGCGCAACGCTCGGATATATGCTGTGATTGTAGCAGAACTGAACGCCGGGCTGCTGCCGGGACAATGTTCATACACCAGCAAACAAGTGAAGCTGAAAATGGAAAACCTCAACATGAAATACAGGTAAGTGCGACCTTTACCGAACGATGCTCGTGCTATTCGGTTCTTGGCGCTGTTTTCATAGTGCAGCTTAACTGCTTACGTCAGCCTCGCATGTGCGACAGTAGCATGTGTTGTCGCTGGAGCAACGCGTCGATCGATTCTCTTCGCCTTCGTCGCACAGTTCTGGAGTGTCGAAAACGATCTTGAGAATGCATTGCTGAGGTAGTAACGACTCGAGAGTAATGTCCTCAGGCAGGAGCAGCATACGCAGCACTTAGAATCTTCGCTCGTGCACGCGTGCACGGAGCTGCATGCAAACTTCGTCTTCCTCGTTACACACCTGTTGTTCGTCGTTTTTATTTGCAAATTGCGAGCTGCAGCGCTTACAGCATTGCTGTACGCGTCGCTATTTCTGGCCACCTGCTAGAGTAACAATGTAGTTAATTGAATTTCTGGATTTATTTCATATTTCTTTACCAGGCTTCATTGTGTACTAGCAGCATTTGTGAAGTAGTATACACAGTGCAGCCTGGGAAGGATATATGAAAGAAATAAATCTAAAAATTGACCAAGTAAGATATTGCTAGAATGACAATAGTTGAACCATAATGCACAGTCGTGGCTTCAATTGCAAAGCAGCAACTAGCAGAATGTAGTTTAGCCACATTGCAAATGTAAATTGCATGCATTAACTTCAGCAGTACCTGTGCATATGCATTAGACACTTATCTATGAAATTTTATTCTTGCATTGAGAATGTGTAGAGTGAAGCTTAATCCACTGAGAGAAATGCTGTGATCACAATCTTCAAATGTTTTTTTTAGCAACACATTTAATAGTTCACATCATTTTTGTCCAGGCAGCTGAGGTGGACAGGCACTTCAACTGGGTCACCTGCTGTCTCATGGATTTTCTACTGGCAGCTCCAGTTTCCTCGGCTGCCTTCCCATCAACGATGATGGGCGAGTCGAGGAAAGTTTAGAGGTTATTTGTGATTTATACCATTGCGTGTAATCTGTCGTTCAGGTCACTTCAGAATTCTATTGCTGCTCATTTCTCAGTGCGGAACTTATACTCATTATAAAATGCTGGCCAACAATAGGTAATAAAGAACAGACTCGAGCAGTTGTGTAAGCCACTCCCACAAACATGGGCACTGGCCTCCACGTCTACATTTTTGCGTTGTGCTGTTGCTCTTTGTCATGAAACGTGAACCAATTAGCCAAGCAACTCCCACTGCTCATCCATAAATCCTTGTTTTTTTCTAGCGATTCTACATATCGGTAGTTAACCGGTTGTCTCCCCATATGCTTAATGTTACCATGCCAGAGAAAAGACCTCTTCTTGTACATGGAGTTCAATGTGCATTGCTGGTTTAGGTTACGTCCTTTTTATTTCGGGTGGGAATCATGTCAAAAGGCACACACTGCGGATGGATACGACTTAAATCTCTAGTAAAATGAAGTTATGGTACGCACCAGAATTTCGGTGCCTTTATATGCGTGATATATTAATATTGCTAGTGCTGTATGACAATTCATCTTTCACACCTGTGCACATGCAGCCTCACCTTCATCCTTCTCTTGTAGATACTCATCTTCGTCGATTGATTCTATTAGGAACTGGGCTTGAATACAGTGGAGTAATACAGCAACCTGTGGATCATAAGCTGTTATTGCGAACTGTTGTTTCTCTACAGGAACACTGAAGGGAAGTACCAAAGAGATAATAAATTTCTGTGTGATATCTGTAATGTCCACGTAATTCAATAAAACAAAGTGGTGGGCTAGTTGGTGATTCATACTTGGAATGAACGACAGCGTAAAAAAGGACAACCACACAAGAGAAGCGTTCTTTGTGTCGTGTCCTCTTCTGTGGTTGTCTTTTTTTGCGCTGTCTTCGTTCGAAGTATATAAGTAATATCTGCATTGTATTAAGTTTTTGTCTATGAGCTCTTTGTGCATGCTTTCTGTATTTATTGCCATTTCACATAAAATGCACTCATTTGCAGGTTCAGTGCTGTATATTCCTTCTTTCTGTATCATCCCATTTTTCGTGCTGTTTTTAAGCCTTGAATGATGAATCAACTGACCCAGCAATCCTTCCTTTGGAACCATTGGACACATTTGGGGGGGGATGTAGAGTAAGCTACTCCCACAACCATGGGCATTAATGGCAATCGGGAGCGGAAATGGCACTTGCGTCTTCAAATCGCAGCGCCTAGATGTGCCAGAGTTCGCACCTCACTTTCCATGTACTTCTGTTCAACTCAACCTCATCAGCTTGGTTTACCCTTGGTCAACCATGCCCCACATGCTTGCAAATGTTTAACATATTGCTTGTTATTGACATTTATCAGTTTGGTATACTGTCTTGTTCAGCTCATTATTCATTTATTTATTTGTACATACTGCGAGCCATAACTATGGCCCAAGCAGGAGTGGCCCACAATTATAAAAGCCATAAAACCATTAGCCGCAACAGCCACAAGTCACTTAAAGGACATAAAATCCAACATTCATCACAACACCATCACTAGGAGCCGTACAAAAATTCTCCAACTCCTTCACAAAATATTTCGAGTCACATAAACCTAAAGGAAGGCGATCGCACTCCGCAACAGTATTCAGGAAAAAACTGAACTGAACCCATTGGTTCATGTGAAAGTTGGCGCTAGGGAATGCTGATGTACATGTCTGGATTTTCATATTTCTATTTAGTTATGTTCAGAAAAACAAAAATTTGAACCGCTGCCTTCTTTCCAGTTTGGCCATCACAAGTTCGTGTTTTTCTATTGAAGCGGATGATTGCTCTCTTTTCTGAGATGATAACATGTTGTCTTGTATGTTTCATCATGTGGAGCTGCGAGTTGTCAATGAGGCACCGGACGGCTCAGAAGTGCTCCTGTCGTGGGAGGACAGCCTGCCTGAAGGAAGCAGAAGAGACGACCTCTCACAACTTGCGGCCAGCTCCCCCATTTGCAGTGCCATTGCTGCAGTACCTGTACTGCAAAGCACAGACAACAGCAGCGGCGACACAAGCAGAGCCAGTGCTGGCGTAAGCAGCAGAGCCAGTGCTGTGTAAGCAGCAGTGCCACTGCAGCGGCAAGCAGCAGTGCCGGTGCTGGCACAAGCGCCAAAAGAAGGGAACCCCAAAAGAGCCGTCACAAGCGACAAGGATCTGCTATAGAGCAGCTAGTTGCCGTCTACAAAGGAGAAAGTGAGGCAGCAGCAAAGGCTGACCGCAAGGCACACAAAATGCGCAAAATAATGGTGTGCCTCCAGAAGGAAGTGAATGCCATAAATGCAAGCATGGTGCAACTTCTTGCAAGATTTATAGATAACAAAGAACATAATGACTTGCTCAATAAAGTGTGATCAAAACAGCTGGAAGGTATTTGATATTACAGCATGTGATGAGATGAAAGGTCTTTTACTGCTGAAAGTTTTGTATTGTGTTTTAAACAGTGAATTGTATTGTGCGGGCTGGCTACCGTAGTAGCTTGCAGTATTAATTATTAACAGAGCCCATGCATACACTGCTGTGGTACACAAGTGCAATAATCAAAAAGGTCTGTTGCAAGTACATTGCTGCTGCTCTCGCAGTAACACTCCACCTGCTTCTCCACTCAGAACCAATGGCTGTTGCATGTTCACCAGGAACTGTTTGCTTCAAGGCCGATATTTTTCTTGCAACATAACTGGTTTTCTTATAGAGTTATGGAACAATGGAGAATTTTGACAACAGTAAAATAGTAATGACATGAAATTGTTCACAAAAGCATACTTTGGTTTAACTAGTTGGGATGGGATTGTAATGAAATTTATCACACTGTAAGTCTTTGAAAGCTCTTACCATTGGGTCACATTTACGTTTCATTTTTGTGTTTGCTTTGTGTGTGGATCATGTGCGCAAAGATATGGAGGTTCCACATCTGACCGACATGATTTTGTTACCTTCATGAGCAAAAGGAAAAAAATTTCTCGCAACTATTGCTTAATCTTTGACTAGATATAAAATGTTCACTGTAATATGATTGTAAGTACCAACAGCTTTTTTGGTCAGAGGTATCCGCTTCCATTGGGCTAGCATCGGGTGCATGCAACAGCCTAGCGAAAAAATATGGTGATACCCAGGGGGCCCTTATTGAAAAGGTCTATATAGTGAATGCCTTTCATTCACTATACTGCTTTTAGAATAAAGTTAAATGGCGCAACGGAACAAACACAGGAAGACACATAGACAGAAAAAGCACCACTGCTGTGTCTTCCTGTGTTTGTTCCTTTGTGCCATTCAACTTTATGAAGAACCAACTAACTCCTCAGCAAGTACTTCTGCTTTCAGAAGTAGGAGTGAAAGACTAAAAGCTTGTACTGCTTGACAAGGTACCAACAAGTTGCTGATTGGCAATGTGGCAAGACGATGACCAGTTATACACGAAAATTATAAGCAAACTGCAAGTGATAGAATAGCTGCCAATACAAAGACCATGTGACACAAACACAACAATGAAAAAGGTAGTACAATGGCAATGAAACAGACACATAAACAGCAGTCCTCAACAAGAATGAATCATATAGAAATGGAAAGCTCATGCTGGCATTTCACTATCGTCTGTGAGCAAAACTGTTTGAAGAAAGAGATTTGTTTGCAGGAAGTAATGAAATCTTCATTATTAGTTCATTAGAGATGGTTGCATGTAGGTGAAGGTTTGTTTGTCATAAGGAATACTAGTAGTTGGTACGAACCACTTCATTTTGTGGTTTACCAAGAACCAATAATTAACATTAGCTATATAATGCAAGACTATTTTCTGAAAGCCTGGCCACGACGGCAGCTTTTAAATGGAGGTGTAAAGCAAGACACTCGTGTTCTGTGCAATGTCAGTGCACGTTAATGAACCCCATGTGGCCGAAAATTCTGCAGCCCTTCTCTACGGCATCACTCATAGCCCAAGCCGCTTGGGAACGTTAAAACACCATAAACCAAACCTATTTTATGAAGAACATGTAGATTACGAAAATTACACTAGTTGTAACCCTCATAACCTTCACCCCAGTAAGGAGTATGCATCATGTGCGTGCAATGGTAGCCATTTAAGGTGAGCCGAACCCAGAGTCTGCTCCTTCAATAATGTGTGCGTAGCTCTGTTCACGGCTCTTCCCTCTTGGTAGAGGTGTCCTCCTTAGCTGCTCTTGAGTTCCCCACGGACTGGGTTCTAGCTCAAGGCAAGGTGCTTGGCCAGAGTGCCCCGACAGCCACACCTGACATCTCTTCCCGGTTGCTGGTGCACACCGGCTGAGGCCGCCTTTCATCAGCGCTCTGCACCACACCAAACTAGCTTGAATCACAGCGGTCACTAAGCTGCTCACAAATGTTGTACAGCCCACAAGGAGCACGGATCACATAACTGACATTGTGGATGTCATACTCAAGGCCCTTCAGCACCATTCTAAAGCATGCCTTGACACATCCAAAAGCATTTTCGACAACACGTCTGGCACTCGGCAGCCGGTAGTTAAAGGTCTGTGAGGGGGACCCAGATGCACCTGGAAGGGGTACAGCTTCATCAGGTGCGTCTGCAAGAGGAAAGCTTGATCACCATGAATTCTGCCAACTCCTACACCTTCAATGAGCTATGTTTCTTGTCGGAACAGCTCACTAGCCAGAGTAGCTGGCAGTCGAGACTTCTGAAACAGTGCCGGGTCATTGTTCCTACCAGGGCTCCCAACATTCGTGCATAGGAACCTGTATGTGTGGTCGCCGACAGCAAGTAGAGCGACACTGTACCACCCCTTATGATTGTATTATCCAGCAGCCTCTAGCTTTGGGGGGCACACCTCGATATGACAGCCATCCACTGCACCGACACCTTGAGGGAAACCAGACTGCTGTGAATTTACACATGTGCTCGTAAAGCTCAGCTGGTGTTGGGAAATGCACAAATCGTGCTTCCAACTGCTCCACAACCACGCTGCAAAATTCGTGAAATATTAAATTAAATGACGCAGTGCTGACGCCAAATAAGTTGGCAGCAGTCCGCTCTTCTGCTGATGTTGCGAGGCGGTACAAGCCGATCGCCACGCCTTCAGCGGAATCGCTTTCCGCATGTTGGTATCTTGCCGGCTCATGCTTCCACAAACAGCCACCGTGTACCGGAATGTGCCGCGGTTGATCGGAAAGTTTTCTCGGAGTCCGCTGTCCGGAAGGTGCGGAAGCGTCGTCTCGTACTACGAGTCTGGGCGCAGGTACGCCGACAGATCACGGACGGACAGGTGCGCAGCCGCCAACAAAAAGAGCTTCGGACGCCCCCGGTGTCACTTCCTCGTCTCTTCAAGCATGACAATTTCAGCGCTCAGCGCCAGCATCTGTACGCGCAGGCGTTGTAGCGCTGCCTGATGCGCCACGAATGCAGCCCAAAATTGAGCGTCGCCCTCGTTCACGACAAGGCTGCTAAGGGCCAACATAGGCTTGACACACAAGACGTCCGAAGGATCTTTACTACACAAGCACAGCACTCACTGTGAAAGAAAGCCACGAAAATAAACAACGATAGCAGTGAGCAGTGATGCGTCGCAGCGAGCAGTCACGGGAAAAAGAGGCTGAAGTAGCCAAAGCAGAACGCGCAGTCGGCTATGAAGTCGACTGTGATCATTGTATAGAACTTATTTTTAGATTTCGGCTAACGACAGCCAAAACCACAAAGAAAAAAGTTTTCAAGCCGGTCTTAGCACAAGAAACAACGCTTTTCTTCTTATGTGTTCTTTTCAACGTAGCCCTGTTTAATAATACGCCTGAGTGGGCGACGTTTTAACTTCAATGAGACGAGTATCCCATGATCTGTTTCGTCGCTCTAACCGAGATGGCTAAACTGTGTGTAAGCGCGGCGAACTGCAGTTAACTCTAACCGTGGTTAAACGCCTAACTGTAGTTAAGCTTAACAACGGGTAAGGCTGCCCGTGTAAAGAGGGTATAAGAGTTTTAGTGTGCTTTGGTTTATGAGTGCTTAACGTCCTAAAGAGACTCAGGCTATGAGGGACGCCCTTTTACCCTTTTATTGGTCCTCTCAGAAAAATATACAAAAAACATAAATGAAAAAAAGAGGAAGCCCGGACCAGCAACGCTTTACCAGGTATAAAACAAATAAAAAATGAAGAGGAGCTAAACGCAAAAAAAACTTAATTTAAAGAGAAAAGCAGGAAAATATAAACAACAAACAAACAAAAAAACATGAAACCTCAAGCGCACAGAACAGACAGAAGCGCAGATAATGTCACAGAGAATGTCAGCACAGATAAAATCACAGGCACAGTTTGTCCAGACACCAAAGACAGCCAGAAGCGCAGATAATGTAACAGATAATGTCAGCACAGATAAAGTCAGAGGCACAGTTGGTCCAAATACAGCGTCAGGCCACAGAGATGCATCCTTGTCCAGCAAAGGAACACAGTGCACTTCTCTGTACAGAGCTTATGCAGGAGAAATGAGAGTGACGAAGGAACTCATCGGGAATGTGTAGAAATTGTGCTGCTGATAAGATGAACCATTTGAATCAGAGCAGCAGAAGTTGCAGGGTTAATCAAAAGAGAGGGGTAAGTAGACAGTGTAATGTTAGATGAGCAGAGAGGCATTAAACGGTAAACTATAGGAGATCTAATAGAGCAATTCCGCAAAACGACTCCTAATAAATTAATACTGGGTTCACACTTGAGACTGGAATTATCTAGGCATATAGTTGGTTCACGTTAGCGCAACGCCGAGAAAGCATTAAAAATAAAACATAATATCACTTTTGAGGGTTTAAGTGAGCACAATACTTGCCACAGTAGTTTTGGATTAATGTTAAAACATTTGAACCCACTATTGACAACTCGCGGCTAGTCTTTTCAGGGACAAGGATAATATTGTCGTCAGCATATGCCTGTGGTGGATAGTTGAGGGGAGAGGGAGGTTTAAGAGGTCATAAATTAAAATGTTCCAAAGTAAAGGTGAAACAGGCGAACCTTGTGGACTGCCGGCAGAATAAGGCACAAAAAAAGTACAAGAACGAGATGGATAGGTCCAATATCGGTTATGTAGGAAAGAAGCCAAGGGGGAAAATAAATTTCCAGGACAACGATGTTGTCTTAAAAAATTTAAAATCAAAGAATGCCAAACACTATCAAATTCACCTCTGAAGTCCAGGGAAATGAGAACCACAGGAAGCTTTGGTTGCTGCTATGTAAATAATAACTCCCGCAAACGATAGAGAGCCTGAACAGAACTACGGCCGTGTGTGAAACCATACTGATTTTTGTGCAGTAGATTATTCTGGAACAGGAAATAGTACAGCCTACCATACAGCAAACCTTCGAGCACTTTTCCGAAAGACGAATTAATGCAGATAGGCCTGTAAGAATTGGGAAGGTGCGCTGGTCTTTTCGGTTTGTGAATAAAAATAATCCTTCCAACTCTCCTAGTCTGAGGAAAGTAACGCAAATGCAAAGAAGAACTAAAAATAGAGAGGAAGAACAAGGGTTGAGCATTAAACAAGGCGCGAAGACGAGGAGAGATTAAATCAGGGCCAGGAGAAAACGTCACAGCGATCGAATTGGTTACACCTTCAATATCCGCAGCAGTGAAGGGTAAATCTTGAACTGAGCTACTGTAAGGCTGTGCTATAATGTCACGAACGTGGGTATGAAAAGGAAGATCGTGGGAAAAAGTATCTATTGAGATGTGAGTACGAAGCAGCAACTTTACAGTGTCAGGAAGCGTTTCAGTATACGTGCCATCAGAGTACTGAAGCCGAAAGAATTACAGAAGGGGACCTGAGCTTGAAAAAAGCATGTTTGTATGGCTTGCCTTACAGGAATTTGCGTGTAGTTGTGAAGCTGATCTCCTTTATATAATTGTCATGGGTGTTTTGAATATTAGATCGATATGTTGCAAGAGCCCTATAATAAACTTAGCGGTGGAAAATCCTTAACTGAGGGTCTGAAATGCGGTGGAAATGGCGACGAAGAGCGCGCACACGGGAACGCTCTATGCTCAATATAGCCGTCCACCAAATGGAACACTCGGGAAATTTGGGTTTTACAAAACGCAAGTTTATCTTATATAGTGTCATATAAGTGCCGTTATATTTATCTTGAACACGATCAAGGGCGGACGCTGGATGGCACTGATGATTAAAAAAATATTGAAACCAAGTCTATGGAGTTAACTGGTAAATTAAACTACTCGAGCTGGCTCTGGTGAGCCGCTTGAAAGGGGACACAAGTTGGGAGGAGGACGAATATGTAATAAATCTGTGCTCGGAATGTGATGCATCAGCACTGAGTTGCCAAGAATAGCCCTCTGTTATCAAATTTGTTGACTTGAAGCTAAGGTCAATCCAACTTGAAGCATACGGAGTTTCGTATGTTGGTAAAGAACGACCAGGGCATTGAAGGGCGCTAAAGCTTGAACATTAGTTCCTCTAGTCTCAGTGATCTTTCCGCCACATAAAACGTTTTTTCAATAAAATCTCCGCAAATGATTATTTTATCAGTGGGCGAAGATTGTATACAAGTGGTAAGCAAAGCAAGAGCCGCTTCAATATCTGCACGAGGCGGTATGTATTCTGCAATAAAAAAAAGGATCTGTCAGTGTGGAATATAAGATAGCAACAACTTCAGGAGAGATAAAAAATGGAAAGATATCAAAAGTAGGAATATGGAGCAATATGACACACCTAAGGTATTGAGGAGCGCAGATTTTGTGAAAAGTATAAGGAAGTCCTACAAATTCATTATTGGTGGTGATGTACGGGTCGCTCACAGCCGTTATTGTAATATTGTTGTCCAACCATCGGCGAAGTCGCGCAACGGGTGTGATCTAAATTAACCTGGAGAAACAAAATGTGTTCGGGCAAGGGACGCGGGGTAACACGAGGACTAAGGCCCATAATAAGTGCGGGCGCGGATCCTATCCGCACGTTCACGCAAAAGTGAACAAGACACATACCCCTCAGGATGACCGGACGGGCGACCAGCAGCCGCGCAAGGTGCACACTTGCTTCTGAGGTCCTGGACGCTGTTCACGCAAGTCGTCAAAGCGTGCGAGCCCGCACAGCGGGCGCAACAAGCATTCAAAGGATCATTTTGCAGCTTACATGCCTTCAAAGCGTGGTCACATTGAGCACAGTAAGTGCAGAGTGGGACATGCAAATCTTCGCGGACCTCGACAGAAGTCCATTCAATAGTTACACGACGTGACGCACATAGACGGGCGAAGGCGGAGGGTCTGCCTCGAGTATATGCACACATTGTCCAGATTTTTGGGCAAAAGATAACCTAACCTTGCAAAGGGTGGGTCCAGATGGAGACTGGGGTTCCGGCGGTTAAGTGTAATGACGAGGTCCTGCGGTCGCACGTCGGGGTCGACCCCAGCAAGGCGAATGAGCGGGTTCGTCTGCTGGGGGACACGGACATTGATCGAAGTATGAGTGGCCTCGATCCTGGTTATAGCGCCCTTGAGGCGGTCCAGGTCCGCAGGGTCCTTGGAGGCAACCATGAGCGCACGACGAGAAGGTTGGAGGGCAACAGCTCCGATTCCCTCGATATCGGGGTCGAATTTTGCCTTAATCAAAGCCGCCATCTCACGGCCGACGTCCGCCGAGGCCACCACAGACGTTAGTAACAACTTATGCCTCAGTTGGTCCGGTCGGGAGCCTTTCCCAGGAGAAGTCACCGGAGGACCAGAGGACACAACCAGGGCTGCATTTGCGGCATCACCCTGTAGAAGAACAGTCGGAGCACCACACAGAACGTGAGCAAAAGTCCGAGGGACCAGTGCCTCCTGCCTGACATGGCGAAGTTCAGCTTCAGACACAGTGATTTTGGCAGACATCTCTGTGAGCTGTGTTCTGAGGATTGACAGTTCGCGCTCTCGCGCGTCCAAAGAGGTCAGCAGCGTCCGTGAATAGTTTGTCTCGGCAACTGCACAAACAAGGAAATGTGCTGTTTGGCGGTATAGGTCTAAGACGAGAGGCAGAAGACCCCGGGCTGCAGGACCTATCTTGTTCTCCTTGTCCAAAATCGCGGTGACAATCTCCTCATGAACTTTCATGGCGTCGGCGTCAGTGCCCAACTCTAAGCGGGTGGCTTTCGGCGACTCCAGAACCACCGGCGGCTTCAGCGAGAGGGCACCCCCAGAGTGATAGGCAGGGTCGGGGTGCAAAGGCGTACAAGAAGGTAGTAGGTTGTCCGTGTGGTCCGAGGACTGTTCCGTCACGACGGCTGGATTCACCCCGCACGAGGAGGAGCCGCGCGGCTGTGAGTGGCCATCTCAAGCAGCCCGGTCGGCCATAGTCAAACTGGCAGCTGGTAGGCTTAACCAGCCAGCCGCCATTGACAAAATCCCTGCAAAATGAGGCACACACTTCAAGGAAGGGCGTCACTCGGAGGGTCCCTGAGGCTGCAATTGAACCCGCGTCTTTCGGATCAGCAGCCGGGCGTCATAAGCACTGAGCCGCCGCGGTGGCTAATAGTTTTAGTGCGAAAGCAATACTTCGCTAGCAATCCTGAAAAAGGCGATATTTGTCTGAAGCCTCTCAGATGCCTGAAGGAATAAAATAAATATATTGCCTACTGGGTTTCGAACTCGCTTCGCTGGCGACTGCACAGATCAGCTTCGTCGGCCACTGCACGAGAGCACTATGCTATCGCCACAAACGTTCACGCCTCGTGTTAAGCTGTCACATTTCCGCGCTGTGCAATCAAAATTCAGCCCGTTTTCTGGCAACGCAATTTTATCACGGATAACCGAGCTTCTTTTCTAAAAAAAGTCTTCGCACGCACCCACACCCAGCTTGCCATATACAGAAGCGTGCCTTTAAATGAATCGCAATCAACCCAGTTTTTACGTCTATCTTTTGTAATAAAAATATCGAACTCTATAATGCCGACTTAAAATGCAAAGGTACAGAGTGCTGTTTTTCTGAAAGGGCTGGCTACTCATGTCTTAGCAGAGAAAAATGTCGGTATATATTAATAACGAGCAACAATCTTTTTCTGCATTTTGCTCGTGCTTTCATGTTCAGAGCGAGGGTGTGTGGTTAATCCTAAGTGAAATCAACGTTTTCGAGCTTTTTCATTGATCATGACAAGAAAATAGGCATTCGTTAAGACCTACTAAAGCCTACTAAAGACACTAACGATTCACATTTCATGACTAAGAAAGTTCGAAGAATGTGCTGGTCATGGGTTGTGACAGCCTATGCCACTGCTGCATGCAATCCGAAATAACTGGTGCTGACGGGAGCAAATTGGGACAAAGATTTGAAAATCATCACTTTTCCAGTTTATTTCTCACTGTGTTAAAAACATATATTTCCCCAGGATTTCCAACCGTTTTGTCATCACACTCGCTAAATGTGAAAAAGATACCTCAAGAAAAAAGCAGTTATATTTATTAAAACCTAAAACTTCAAATATACCAATTTGCTTTGCCTCAAGGCCAAGAGAAACAATGCACAGGGGCCATAACACACGCCCATTTCGAATTAAGATATTATTCAATTTGGTATGACTGAGCTGGATGTTGGCGCCTTGGATATCTAGGCAATATTCCAAACACTAACTAAATGACAGGATAGTCTAAAAAACTTGAAGGCTTTCGGTAGTGACGCCGGCCATGTGGCGCTAAGAATATAGTGACGCCGCCCAAACGCTGGCCCGCACGCAGCACTCGTCCGCTTATAAATCTCGTGTCTGGCTCCAGTAGTGGTGTCCTGGGACCCGATCAACCCCGGGTTTTCCACGCCTCTGGTGATACCCAAGAATCGCGATGCCTGACATTAGGAGACGAAAACACGCGCCGTAAGCGGCCGACGCATCCGTAAAACCAGGCGAGAGTCGCGGCCACAGGCCGCGTAAAGCAATGCCAAGAAACTTCTCAGACAAACAAAGCGAGGACGGGCTGCATGCGAGAGGAGCAGATATTCGGCGGTGAGTGTGGATGAGTTTCAAAAGAGCTGCGGCTGTTCGCAGTCGCAAGTTCAGAGCTTCCACGGTCGCCCGAAGGTTCTGCGCATTTTCGGGCAGTCGTGCGTGGCTGGCCCATTCATAACGACTTGCGAGCCATAGGTGTGTCGCGCGCGGCCTCAAACGGGACGCTGCGCCGTACGGCACCTCCTATTTTGTATTACTGAAAAATATAACGAGAAAATATATCACCCTTATTCAACACGTGCATCGTCTTGTCAAACTTATATTCGAAGACGCTCTCACCCGCGATCGCACCGACAACGAAGACTACCGAATATCAACAGAAGATTAGCCTTTGCTAAACACATTCGTAAAGGAGGAAATCTGATAGCATTTAGGTCGCCTGTACCGCATCTCACGTCCTCGCCGGCTGTAGCCGGTTCCATTTCCCTTACATGGTATTCATGAGTCATTACCTTTTCGAATGTTCAATGATGTTGAGCTGGGAAACCAATGAAATAATACTAATCTGACCAAATGATCAACCTGAATCCTGCCACTAATCTGAATAAATCTATTTTAGAAAGTGGGTCTACATCAAGAAAATTGAGGCTCCTTTGAAACATCTCGCGGAAGGCCAATTTTCAAATTTTTGGAGCACTGTGATTTTTCAAGTCTACTGGTGCCCTATTATTGATCCGCTGGAATTAATGCGGTGCTGATGGTTTCATCAACCTCTCAATCGTATTCAGGAATTGTTGGGAGTAGAGTGATCAACATCATCAGCTTGACTACGCCCACTGTAGGGCAAATGCGTCATCAATGTCTGTTTATTTAACCCTGTTCTTTGCCAGCTGCACCCACTGCGCGCCTGCAAACTTCTAAATCTCAGCCTACCATCTAACATTCTGCCGCCCATCTTACTGCTACTTTTTACTGTGGATACGTTGACACCACGTGATTTTCCACGAAACCATTAACTCTGTAGATTGGTAGTCATGAGAATTATGGCTACATCTACGTGTGGATGAATGCACAGATATCCAGAAATATCTTTGCACAAGCTTCAAGACTTTCCTTTCCATGACATATAAGACATCTTATCAGACCATGATCGCTATCTATCGACTGAAGGTAGATCACTCTATAAGCTACTCTTTCCCGCGGTCATGAATATCGTGCCTCAAGACTCGTGCAGCCTTTCTTCTCATCGTGTGTCACGCGAGGCATCAGCATTCTGCCCAACGCTTGCAAACACTTGTTCGAGCCTCTGCAAGAGCCTGTGTAGGTGTTGTAAGTAGGAAGAGGGATCGGCGTTGTTCTACTCTTATAGTCAATAAAGGACAAACGCCGGAGAGGTTAATCTTCGGTATGATGTTCTCCCCGAAGCGAAGAGCACTGATCTTTCAATAGCGAGCTCTTGCAATGCGATGGTTCTTCGTGTCCATACGCCGTGCCGTTTTTTCATAGCTGACATTCTGTTCATCAGAAAAGCATCTCACTTAGTCATAAATACTTCTATACAGACTACGTTTTCTGAAGTGAGGCGAGGTCCTGAGGTCCATTTTAAGTCTTCTCAAGTATGTCCTAGAAGTACACAAAAGCAGCGCAAAATACGATGGTATAATCGCGAAAATTGAGCGAACACAGCAGAGAAGTTTCTGGCGTCAGTCCGTCTTGAAGGGTATGAGTTTGATGTGCGAGGAGTTTTAAAATTTTTTTGGGAGCTTGATTGCACCTCTCCTTAATTGGCTTCAATACAACGGCGAAAAGAAACCTTAGGTAATGCGGCTGGTGCACCTGTAGAGAATATATTGCCGAGAACATTTGTAGCGTTTCTTCATTCTTCAGAGCTGCTGCCACGTAGCTGTAGGTTTTTGTTGATGCAAGACGTGACCAGATTTTTCTTCATTGGTCGCTTCTCATTCCAGAATGTTCTAACAACTTTTCACGCTTTATATGAAAAGTTCGCTATCAGCTTTGATTTGTGCACGGCAGGGAGCCTCGGGCATTCTGTTCGACGACCGCCGAGCACGCTTGTGGCTTCGCCGCCGCTGAGTGACTCAGTTCATTGAAGGCATAATTCTCCAACTTCAAGTGTTTTGTTTAGAAGCCGTCTAACGTTCTTTCTGCTCTCCGGATCACAGTCACTACTTCATGACATCTCATGCAGGTGTTGGGAAGCCGTCCATGTACCGGAAACCACCTTCAAGTCTTGACGCCAGCCCTTTGCGCTTCGCACCGGAGGACGAGCCAGCCGACGTACGTCTCCAGGGAAAGCAGCCCGAGCCTGAGCCTGAGTGAGGGAAGCAGTCCTGCCGGATCCAGCTCGACAATAAAAAGACGCCGCAACGTCAACCATGCCCTCTTCAAAGACGCTAATTCTGATTGTCCTGCAGCAACCACGAATGCCGCGAACATTCAGTGGATACTCAGGTGAAGACCCCGAGGAATTGTTGGACCAATTTGAGCGCGCTTCATCGTTCAACAGTTGGTATGATACGAATAAGTTAGGGCATACATTTTCTCAATAGACGGCTCAGCGCGCATGTGGTATGAAAACCACGAGTCTTCCCTAACGACGTGGGGCTATTCAAAAGAGAACTTTTGAAGACATTCACATATGTCCTGAGGAAAGAAAGAGCCGAACGACTCCTCGAGTCCAGAGCGAGCCTCCGAACAAGCCCGTACGCCGTTGCGTGGAAGAAATGAAGCGCCTCTGTCACCATGATGATCCCGATACGACTCACTAAACGAAAGCTCACATCTAAATGCACGGCGTATAAGAACAACTCTTTAGTAGCCTCCTCCGCCAGCCGCCAAAAACTTTCGATGAATTCATGCAAGAAGCCTGCACCATCGATAAGACCCTCGACGTCCGGACTGGGCAGTGCAACCTCTTTACTTATGTCACCACAATTCTTCAGGACACGATGACCACCACCAGCGACAGCTTGCAGGAAGTTATCCGCGAAATCGTCCGCGAGGAGCTATGACGATTGCTGCCATATTCCTCGCAGCTCCAAGCAGCGACTCTCATGAATGTGGTACGGAAAGAAGCGGAACAGGCACTTGAAACCCCGACGGCCACACAACCCCAGGCCATGACCCACACTGCTGCCGTACGCACTCTTTAGCATCAACAACACCCCCTACATCCTCTCCGAGATGAATGACTTGTTTCAGAATGCCTCCTCGCTGCGCCCTCCCGCCCAGACTACGAGCGACGCTCAAGCCCCAGGAAATGCTACTTCCGGAGGACTTCCGAAAACCGGCCGTTGTCTTTCCATTGCGTTGAGGCCGGCCATACTGACGTATCGATCTTCGTGGATCTGCCGTTGATGCTCCACGACCACGCTTCAGCCAACGTCCGCAAGAATTCGGCGAGTATCTGCGTCGAGGGGACTACGCATCGAACCGCCTTTCAGGCTCACCATCACCGTCAGCATCTCGTTTTGCGTCGCCACGCCGCAGCTACGCAGGCGTGGGCGGTAGAAGGGAGTTACGTAGGGGAAACTAAAGACAGCAACCTGGGGAGGTTAGGTTGCTCACGAGCGAAGTGTCGAACATCCTCTAGCAACCATGTAGACGCTGCCCCCGACACGCCGACGCCGCATACAATGACAACCTCAACAACGACGCGAACCGCCTTCAAAACGACGCCAAAAAGTAGAAAAAACTTTGACAACATGCCCTACCCGCAATTCACATAAAGAACGAGGTCGTGACCCTCCGCCGAGAAGGACGTGCAACGCAAGAGCAAGGGTATCCGACTTAAAAATGGTTATCGACCACCTGGGACGACCCAAAAGCTCGCACCGCTGGAGGCCACTTCATTAGGCCATCGGACGATGCACAGCACGAGTGACCGTCAATGGAGGGCCCTATCCTATGACGGTCGTAGTACTCGACGTTTGATTATCACCTTCGTATTATGTGATAATCGGCATCGATTTCCTTAATGAGCGGCTGGCGATCACCGATCTGCTTTCCCTGCTCACCGCGCTTTCGACGGGCGAAACCATTCCGTCTATATGACGAACATGGAGCAGAATGTTTCACTGAGTGCCCTGGATGAACAACTGAGCGTCCCACCCCGATCAAGTGTAATGGTCGCCGTGCTTTCCGCCGATGTCGAAAACATGAAGGGTCTCATCGAGGGGAACACGGTGTTTCTTCTAGACCGAGTTATCAGCACCGCAAGATTGCGCATTTTCGCAATGGCCAAGCCGAAGTACTGCTCACTAACTTCGGCGAAGAATACCAGCACATTAGCACAGGAACGACGATTGCTTTCTTCGACGAAATATACGACGTACGAGGCTCCTTCGACCCCTACTACCCTTGGCAGAAGATTCGCCTGACCGAAAGAACTCGCCCACTTCTGACATAAACCCAGCCCTCCCCGGAACAGACAAGACCAGACCCGCAACCTGCTTCGAAGTTACAGCGAGTTTTTTTCGTCACCGCCGAAGGTCGGAGAAACGCTGATTGTCAAGCATCGCACTATAACCGACCAGCACGCCCGACCTCTCCGTCAAAGCCCCCAGCGTGCCTCGCCGCTCGAACGACTAGCTATCCGGGATCAAGTGGAAGAAATGCTACGCGATGACGTCATCCAGACTTCAAAATGCTCATGTGTGTCACCGGCTGTTCTAGTGAGAAAGACCGCGCACTTCGATTCGTCGTTGATTACCACCGCTTGAACAACATAACAAAGAAGGACGTGTGCCCCCTCCCTCGCATCGACGACACTGGACCGACTCTGCAGCGTCATGTCTTTCTCATCGATGGACCTCGAGAGTGGCAACTCGAAAATTGAGGTTCCATGAAAGAGATCGTGAGAAGACGGCATTCACTAATCCGGATGGCCTCTACTTGTTCGAGGTGATGCCATTTAGTCTCTGTTCCGCACCAGCGACGTTTAAACGAGTAATGGATAGAGTGCTGTCAAGCCTGAAGAGAAAAATTCTTCTGGTATCCTTAGATGGCGTTGTTGTCTTCGCTTCGAATTTTGAAGAGCACCTGAAAAAGCTTCGAGCACTACTGAACGCCATCAAGCCATCCGGCCTAACTTCGAAAGAAAAGAGGTGTCACTTATCCTATGAAGAGTTGCTGTTACTAGGCCACAATGTTAGCAAAGCGGGAGTACACCCAGACCCGAAGAAAAGAGCTGCTATTGAACTGTTTCCACCGCCGCCGATAAGAAAGCTGTGCGCAGGTTACTCGGACTGCGCGTGTAATACCAACGAATTGTCAATAAATTTCCACACATCACTGAGCCGATGACTTACCTCACAAAGGGAGACGTGAAATTTAAATGGGAAGCGCCGCAACTGGAAGCCTTCAAGGAACTTCAGCGTCAATAAGAGCCCCTACCGATCCTCATAAACTTCGATGTAAATGCCGAGACTGAAATTCATACTGACGCCAGCAGCTTGGGCCTAGGCGCTGTCCTCAATCAGAAAACTGACTGACTGGAAAAATAATAGCATCCGCTTGGTGTTGCCGTCCTCTGTCCAACGCCGATGCTAACTATTCGACAAGTGGGAAGGAGTGTCTGGCCAGCATCTGAGCAAAATCGAATTCCGCTCCTTCATGAAAGAAGGACAGTTCAAGTTGGTAAGCGATCACCACGCATTTTGCTGACTAGCCAGTTTAAAGACCTCTCCAGCCACCTCGCTCGACGGAGCCTGGGCCTCCGGGAGTGTAACGTCTCCGTCGTTTACTAGTCCGGAGGAAAGCACTCTGACGCTGACTGCCTGTCACGAGCCCCTGCAGATGCACCTCCGCCGGATGATGCGGATGTCTTCCTTGGAACCATTTGCTCCAGCTCTTTCGCTCAGCAGCAACACTCGGATCCCGACTTAAAACGCCTCATCGAGTACTTGGAACGCAAGCTTTCTTTCTCCAACCTCCGCCTCGTTCGAGCGAAGATTGTCTTCATTCTGTGTACAGTATGATGCCCTCGTGCAGAACTTCGCAGCCAAAAAGACAGCCTACCTCCTCGTTGTACCTGCAAGTCTGCTCGAAGTTCAGGCTTCACAGGACGAGCCTATTACTGTCATTTCCCTAGGTCAAAGTCTGGAAATCAGTGGACCATCATAGCAACCGAAAGGAACAGCAGGAGAAGTCGACAAATATTTCGTAGAGTGCTTTCTTCTGCGACACGGCGCCCTCGATGTGCTCATCAGGGACAGAGGAACAGCATTCACGGCGGAATTGATGCAAGGCATCGAGCGCTACAGTCAAACCAGCCACCGGATGAAAACTGCATACCATCCGCCGACCAACGAACTGAGCGAGCGCCTGAGCAAAACAATCGCAGATATGCTCGCCATGTATGTCGATGCTGAACTTAAGACCTGGTACGTCATCCTGCCCTACGTCGTCTTTGCCTACAACACCGCAGTGCAGCAGACCACCCAGATGACGCCTTTTAGGCTCATCTATGGCAGGGAGGCCACGACCACGCTAGACGCCATTGTTGCTCAACGTTATCGAAGAAGAGAACGTCGACTTCGTTGTCTGTCTTCAACGCGCAGAAGAAGCCCGAAGACTTGCCCGACAACGGATCAAAGACCAGCAGGACACCGACGACAGACGCTACAACCTGCGAAGACACAACGCGGAATACAAGCCAGGAGACAGAATGTGGGTTTGGACGCCCACTCGCCGCTGCGAATCGAGTGAGAAGCTTTTTCATCGCTATTCCGGCCCGTACAAGGCTATTCATCGGCTAGGTGAACTGGGCAATGAAGTCGTTCCTGAAGAAATGACTGTGTCGAGCGACGCCGTGTACGACCAGAAGTTGTCCATGCCGTCCGTCTAAAGCCCTAAGGCTATTTTAAGGACGCTAGGTTTAAGGACGCTAGATTTAAGGACGCTGTGTTTCAACATTCGTGTTTCTTTTGCACAATCCATTTTCTTTCTAGTCGCCTTATGTTTTAAAGCATCGGGTCGATGCTTGTGTGAGAGGTGCGAAAAGTCACGAACCTTTCTAGTGTTAGTGTGTTTATTCCTCAAATATGGCGCCACGCCGCTTTATCAGTTTGTGGGTGCACGACGCAACCAGAATTCTTTCTATTGATCACATCTAGGCGGAGCCGATTATACCTGGTTCCAGAATGTTCCAGTAAGTTTGCACTCTTTATCACGAAATTTCGCTGTCCGTTTTGAACTGAGCACGGCCTGGAGCGTCCGGAATTCTTTTCGATGACCGCCGAGCAGGCTTGTTGCATCGTCGCCGCGGAGTGATTCAGTCCGTTGTGGGCGCAAGTCAGAACAAATAAAGAGTTTTGTTTAGACGCCATTTAGCTGTCCTTTGGCTGTGCGGATTAGAGTGACCATTTCATGACAATATAAACCCGGCCAGAACCTTAGTCTCCGACATCTGGAAGGGTCATACGAATAATATAACAGAACCTAAACTGTGATACAGTGCAAAACAAAATGCGGCAACAACTCCGTGCCAATACCATCCAGATGGTACAAAGAAATTATCTACGTGAGCTCTTAATTGTTGTGTGCTTAAAACTGCCTAAAGAGGATGTTACAATATTTGAAATGGAAAGTAAACTTTGTTAGTGGGCAATTATTTGCAAAAAAAATTGCTCCACTAGGCTCTACACGGAGCAAAAGTCTTGAAAAATAGGATACCAATGAATCCACAGAATGTGTCTTTAAATCCCAAAGGAAGCAACTGTGCACAATGCGTCTGAAGTTTATAAAGGTTTATCAATCAGGCATTATATCTGAAGCGGTCTCTTTTTCAGTATTAAATGTCTTGTAGCCGTAAATACTTTAAGATATTAGGAATGTTTCAAAACAGGCATTATATAGAGACCGGTTTCTCAATTTCTGTATAAAATGACTTGTAGTCGCAAAAGTCATGAAATGTCAGGAAAGGGTTGCACTATCAGACGTACGGGCTATGAGCAAGAACCAAGTCTCTGTAAATAATCGATGGCACCGATTGTATTTCTGGATTATAAGACACTCTCCACACAGCTGGTAGTTGCCAGGCAGTGCTGGAGTTATTTCTATGCAGCTGGTTACCCCAGTTCAAGAAATGCTGGCGTAAAATTGAGGAACTGAACAAAGGTAACGATAGTTCTTGTCTTTGAGGGACACACGCCAGGACAATCTCTCCAGTGAGCGTGGAAAAAACCCACTGCTGTAGCCATCAGTCATAGCCGACGGGAACAATTTATTTTTATGCGCAATTTTGTTTCCTTACATTTTTTCCTTAAACTTTTATGCGTTGGATATTGCAATCACTAGGTTCAGCCCTTGGGCGCGGCCGGGCAGCCACCATTGAACTTTAGCGCAACCACGTGACGTGACGTCACGACACCCGGAGGTAAAGCTGGGCCCCAACTCGCGTGGTCGCGCGCGGCCGCAGCCACCACCTGACTCCCGCTCCTCTCGCTAGGGGCGCTGCGCCGGCGCGTGACGTCACGGAGGAAAAGCTGGGCCCCAACTGGCGCGGTCGCGCGCGGCCGCAGCCACCACTTGTCTCCCGCTCCTGCCGCTAAGGGCGCTGCGCTATGATTGACATCACGGCATATGTATTAAAGAGCTGCGCTCCTTCGCCGGGACAGTCTTACAGCCAGATGCCGCCCACGGGTAAAGCAGTTCGACAGAGCGCAACTGCATTAGCTTCACCGGCAACCACGTATATAGCCGCTACGGCACTTCTCGCCTCACTACTGGTACTTGCACACAGAATGACCAAGAATTTAAATAGCTAAACCAAGTATTACCGAGTAAATCCAAGTATAACCAAGTATTGCCGAGAAAATCGAGTGCCGCCAAGCAATACCTCGCCCTCAAAAAAAAAAAGACCGCGCAATATGCAACGCATTCTTGGCTTAATCAAGCTAAGCCTGGCCATTTTTTGTCTTTTTTTTCAAACAGAAAACAGCGACAGCTTGAACTATGAGATTTTTCTATCAGTGATCACAGTGATGAAATTGAACCGACACCAGCGCAAAAAAAAAGCACATTTCAGCAGAGCACCTTCTTAGAAAGCTTCTTGAATAAAAAAGACCAAAGGATAAAGTCAGTTCAAAACATGTCCATGTCCAGTGGCACGTGGATAGACTCACTAGGGACATCACGTGTGTTAAAGAAGCGCACGCTGCGCCAAATATTTTCTGTGTGAATACAGGATTCTGGGCGCACTGCTATGGGGTTTTTGCGACTTATTCTGGTTAAATATAAACTGCAGAAAAAAGAGCTGTCTGGAAGCACCCAACAGCCCAAGAAATGAAAATAAACCTCCATAGAAATTAACAAAACGTTTCTGACCGTAGTTTTTAGCACTTCTTCAGTTCCTATCAATACCAACAATGTGTATCCAGCACTTATTTTATCATTTATAGACATATATATTTGCCAAGCTCAGCTCAAATTATTGAAAGCATCAAGAAAGATCACGAACGCAGGAGCAACTACAATTTATTCGAGATTGAAAAGAAAAGGCATGGAACAAACTTTGTTGTTCTTTCTTGCGGGAGACTCGCTCACAGAATTGCTGGAGTTCATAAAAGCGGACATATTGAACAACGACCTCAGAGGCGCAGGGCGTAGCCATTGTCACATACGTTTTTCTCTGAAAATTACTATGAAGATCGTGGTGCTCGTTCTACCTATCTATTGCAGCTTCTAGCTATCCTGAAGGAGCTGGTCTTTTCACCTTTGCCGACCAATGTCAACTTCTCGATATGGCAACGTCTCAACAGAGCAAATTGCCAAAACAAGCATTGATTTTTTTTAAGATATCAGGTGACCGCATCGCTCGCGTGCCCGCGGTCGCTTAATCTGGCTGCATAGGAATGATTGCATGCAATTTCAATGATTTGATGAAGGTAATGTGAAAACTTTTGTTAAAATTGGCCTTCACGTGACTCACCTCGATAACCGCATTGGCAGTAAGCATACCGGAATTTTCGACAGTTGAATGAGGCATCTTGTCTACGCATTGATTGGCATTTAGTGAGTGTGTGTAGATATTTTGTCTATCTGTAACCCAACAAGACGTAGAAAAGGGTTATCGCTCTAAGTATTGCTCTATTTAATCGGAATTACATCATACACACTTTGAATCAGTATGCCTACTCCACTAGGACGTTCTTACTCAGAAAAGGTCTCCTACAGTTTTTTTCGAAACCGAATATAGCCAATCTCTCTAGTACCTAATAAGGACATTATACAATTCAGCTAGCGGTTCTCAATCTCAATAAACTGTCCATTATTATAACGCACCTCAACATTTACCGAACCAAAGATTGCCGATGAACTCAACATGAGCACATTCCAAAGTAGACAGGGTGTGGTACAAACAGAGGAATATATGCCTGCTTCCATTACCCGCCAAACTCATCTCCTTGAGACGGAACATGTCTGCACATATGCTTCAATCGCTCCCGTCACCGTTTCGCATCACTCTGTTACATACAACTTAGGAAATAGGTCGTGTGTGCTAACTATATATGAGGTTATAAACCAGCTTTATGTTGATAGCAGTTGCAAGTGATGGAAGCAAGCGAATATTATGGTGGTTAGCCGCGCACTCCGTCGTGAAAACAATTTGTTGCCTTCTCTCTGCCGATGTTTTGCGTCAGTAGGAAGAAAAATAGTTATGAGGCTAGGTATTATTGGATGGCTCACGAATCGTAGTAGACAAAGAAGGCTATTGGTCAATTCTTTTCCGAGTTAAACGTGCTCGAGCCACAATAATCTTTGGAATCCGACCTGCCGCAGCCGTAGGATTTCAATCATTGCTTTTACACGTAAGGCTACTAGATAGCAATGAGCCATTAGCCCTTTATTTGAATCCTATACACTTTGCAGTTTTCCTTAAACGATTTGATAAGCGGTATATCTTATAGCGTGCAGTGATGACAGCGAGATATTTATTGGGAAACGAAGGGAAGTCTGAGTGGTCTTATTTTACCGGTCACAACTCTCGTATCGTTTCTCTTCAACTGCGCTTTGATAGTTTCTCTTCGTGATTTTAATAAATAAGTAGTGTATAAGGAGCCGTACGGGCGGACGATCACTTTTTGACACCTAATTAGCATACTTATATTTGGTTTTGTTTTTTAACTACTACAACTTCACTACACGTACGCACCACAAAGCCTTCACTTGGTTTCCCTCCTACGCGCTGGATACAGCTACACTTCGAGGCATACGCGTTGCGTGCCTGCCTGGCACGCAGAGGGCCTCGGTTGGAGCCCCAATAATGACTATCTTTTAATGATTTGCTTCTATATTCTGATTTTTCCCGAGTTTTTACCCACAGACGCAGGTCGAAGGCCGAAGGCAAGTTTTCAGCAGAACGAGCTTCTTACACTCCTTACACTATCAGGTATTATAGAATTTGCATTCTTGATTGTTTCGTCAGCAGCACATAAAGCGCGGTTAGCCTGACTGCAAAGCAGTGAAAATAGTATGCTTCGCGCTCAGCCTCAACGGCTGCACAGACCGGACAGACGCAATGACAGGGTGGATGACGAACGATAAGGTTGACCACGATTCGAGAAATGCAGACTTGAACTGAGTAACATAAGGAATGTAACACAAGGCACTTGTTTCTATGTTCATCAATACGCACACCAAAGACACTAAATAAGGAAGGAAAGCTGGGCGAATTGGTAACAGTTCATAATGGGTGGAATAGCGCGAACAGACGACAAACGAGAAGAGAAAGACATACACAAGCGCTCCTCGCAAGTTATGTTTATATTGAGAATAACATGCATTTTATACCCAAAAAACACGTGGCATATAAGTAACATAACAATTGCGCTGGCACTTTCAAATGTTACATCGCTACACACTTATCAGCCGCAAGGTACACTCTCATCAACAACGAGCCTCCTTGCTCCTCACTTTCAGTTCATTAATTTTCTAACAACGAAACCTCCTTATCAACCAGAAACAAGGAAGGCCAGTTAACACACTCTGCTTGTCCTTTTCGAATGAAATATGCCTCCATTATTTCTCTGCTTGTTTTATCTCTGTGACGAAACAAAATCCTTGTTTTGGTGACCAGAGGGAGGCCTTTTTTCTTTTTCTTTTCTTTTTTTCTGCACTCGCGGCAGTGATCTTTCAGATGGGCATAACTTGAATCCGAGAGTGAATTCAAGTGTTCCCGCCAACGAATATTAATGCTACGGTCGTTTTGGCCTATGTAAACTTTCTTAAAAGAGAGTGGAAGCTCATAAACAACCGAGCAGGCAAAATCGACCAACCATGACCTATGTGCCACAATGCTCTGGAACGGGCTAACACGTTTTATTTGTTCATGGCGATTGCTAATGGCTCGGCATAACCCACTCAACTTGTACGGTGCCGAAAAAGTTCTTTTCATGCCTGCTACCTCTGTATTCCCTCTCAGACACTTCGTAGAAACATCAGTGGAGATCTGCGGTTTTTATTTATGGCTTTATTTGGCGGTGGTATTGTTTGGTAGTTGTTCTAATCAGTATCAAAACTAATTTTCGTAAACGAGCGACGTTTTGCAAAGGCTAATTCTCGGCTCGAAAGCAGCCTTGCTTTCTTCTTGATGATGCCTTCATTGTTCTAATATCACTGGCACCTACAGAAACAATACCATTTCGGCCCCCGGTACGGGACGCTAAGCTCCTGAAGTAAAAAAAGAGCAGCACAACGTTTCACTTGCTTTTTGGTGAAAACTGATTGTCCATTGAATAAAGAATGATTGACTGCTAAAGCAGAAAAACTGGTACTTGAAGCTAACAGATAAATTCAACTTCTAAGCCCCATCAGTCGAGCACTATTGAAGTTCGAATATTCCAGGGTATAATGATGAACACGCTCACTTTCATCTTGCATGATCTTGTCGGCGTTACCAGGTGGCACCTACAGCTGGAATCCGTAGGTCTTTCGCTACGGTTGTTCTTTTCGTGACCTTTTCGGGAAAGGTGACCGTTTTCAACAAATATACCGCTCCTCTTTCCACGAGTGCCGAACATTTATGGCTGTCGATAGCCATGCCGTGGTCGAAGAATCGTGTCCTGCAGTCGGACTTCAGTTGCGATTTTGAGTCTGCTCTTCGATTCGTGAATGGCGCATGTCGTCTTGGCAGTTTTGAGAGGTGTCGCTCTGGCTTTGTCGGATCTTCCGCCTTATCAGGAATGTGACAATGCAGCATCGCGGGCGGTCGAGTATATTCGACATTTCACCTCAAGACATCGTCCGCTCCGTGGGTAAAGTTTTTAGACGCATCTACGAGGCTGTTGGATCTTCGTCGCAACGCCACGGCGCATCTTTAGCCTGCTGACGGAAAGCACAATCCGGAAGATGATAGCATTCGAGACAGTTCTACATTTACTCGTGTCAGTGCTAGCAGTTGTTGATTGGAAACTAAATATTTTGACAGATTTACCTGTCTGGTTGGGTATAAAGACTTATAATAAACTGCACATCTCCAACCAAAAATGTTAACTTTAACCAACGTTTTGAAGCCGACTCGGCTCCTTCATCAGGGGTGACTGAGGGAGTAGCTACCGTCTTTTAAGTATGGTGGGAGGGGGGTGGGGGTGAAAAGAACGAAAGCTGTGTCGCGCAAGACGCGGCGGAGGGGGAGGGGTTTTAGGCTGTTAGTCACGCTGGCGCACTGCAGGGAGGTGCTGAATGGCGACTTTTTTTTCGCTGCGTTGAAGAGCGAAGTCCCTGGGCATATACTGGGGCAGGTTTCCTTCTGTGCGGTTGATGTTGTTCGGGGTGGTTTGGATATGCCAGGATTCCAGAAGGAGCCTCTTGTGGTAATTTGCTTCGGTTCCGAGGATGCGGGTCTCTTCAAAGTTTATTCTATGGTCGGAGTCCTCGGAATGTTCGGCACCTGATTTGCGCTCTCTTGCGAATATGCGGACGTCGTTCTTATGTTGCCGAAATCTTTCTTTGAAATTTTTGGTTTCGCCGATGTAGCTTGCATCGCAGTCGGCGCATGGAATTTAGTAGACAATGCCTTTGGCTCTTTCTCTCGGCGGCCGGTCTTTGGGAACAGGTAAGCAAAGCGCAACAGTGTTTGTGGTGTTGTGCGCAACCTGGAGACCCGATTTTTTCAGGATTCGGGGGATGGTTTCGCTGGCGCCTCCTACATAAGGTAAAGTGACGTATTTTGGTAGTGGCGTTGGTCTTTGTGCGTTGATTTCTTGACGAATGTTGTGTTTTCGACGTCGAGTGGTTTTTTGAATAAAGTCTTTTGGGTAGCTGTTCATGATGAGTTCTGTGAATATCGTGCGTTGTTCTCTTTTTCTGTCAAGTTCTTTGCTGCAGTGTGTCTCAATTCTTCTGAACAGCATCTTCACCACTGATGCTTTATGGACTGTCGGGTGGTTCGAAGAGAAGTGGAGAAACCGGCCTGAGTGGGTTTGTTTGCGGTATACGGAGAATCGAAGGGTATTGTCGTTTCGGGACACGAGGACGTCCAAAAACGGCAGGGAGTTTTCTTGTTCCACCTCTAGCGTGAACTGAATGTCAGGTTCTACGGAGTTTAAATGACGAAGGAAATTTTGAGTCTCAAATTTTTTGATGACGGCGAAGCAGTCGTCTACATACCTGAGGAAAATCTTTGGTTTCGAGTGGAATGAGTTGTGGGCTCGCTGTTCGACGTGTCCTGTTGTTGAATTGGCCATGACGACAGAGATGGATGCTCCCATTGGTGTTCCTTCCACTTGTCGGTAAAATTCCCCTTTTGATGAACAAGAAACCTCGTGTCCCGAAACCACAATACCCTTCGATTCTCCGTATACCGCCAACCTACACACTCAGGGCGGTATCTCCACTTCTCTTCGAAGCACCCGACAGTCCATAAAACTTAAGTGGTGAAGACGCCACAGGGAAAGCAGAGCAATGAAAAGCTGAAAGGTGGCTGCCACGGAATGATCCCAATGGGAATATAGCAGCGTAACACGTGACCTGAAGCTATCCGTCGGCGTGGTGTACGTAGTCGGCGTGACACGCCACCTAACAGGACACAGATCACCCTCTCATCTGAAACCTGACGGGTGGCAAGTATTAGCAGAACGAAACGCCGCCTGCCATAGCGAAAGCGGAGGAATAAAAAGCTGGAAGGTGGCTGCCACGGGAAGATCCCAAAGGGATTATAGCAGCGTAACACGTCTCCTGCAACTACCAGTCGGAGCAGTTTAAGTAGTCAGCCTGACAAGCCACCTGACAGGTTACAGATCACCCTTTCACCTCAAACCTGACGGGTGGCAAGTAGTAGCAGAGCGAAACGCCACGTGGCATAGCGAAAGCGGATGGAAAAAAAGCGGGAAGGTGGCTGCCATGGGAAGATCCCAACGGGATTATAGCAGCGTAACACGTCTCCTGCAAATACCCTTCGGGGAGTTTACGTAGTCGGCCTGACACGTAACCTGACAGATAACGAATCACCCTTTCACCTAAAACCTGACAGGTGGCAGGTAGTAGCAGAGAGAAACGCCACCTGCCATATCGAAATCAAAGTAATGAAAAGCTGGAAGGTGGCTGCCACGCGAAGTTTTCAAAGGGTGGATAGCAGCGTAACATGTGACCTGCAACTACCCTTCGCCGTAGTGTACGTAGTCGGCGTGACACGCTACCTTACATGTCACAGATCACCCTCTCACCGCAAACCTGACGGGTGGCAAGTAGTAGCAGAGCGAAACGCAACCTGCCATAGCAAACGCGGAGGAATAAAAAACTGGAAGGTGGCTGCCAAGGGAAGATCCCAATGGATTCATAGCAGCGTAACACGTCTCCTGTAGCTACCTGTCGGTGCAGTTTACGTACTCGGCGTGACACGCCACCTTACAGGTCACAGATCACCCTCTCACCTCCAATCTGGCGGGTGGCAAGTAGTAGCAGAGCGAAACGCCACCTGCCATAGCGAATTAGGAGGAATAAAAAGCTGGAAGCTGGCTGCCGCGGGACGATCCCAACGGGATTATAGGAGCATAACAAGTCACCTGCAACTACCCATCTGCGTAGTGTACGTAGTCGGCGTGACACGCGACCTGACAGGTAACGAATCACCCTTTCACCTAAAACCTGACAGGTGGCAGGTAGTAGCAGATAGAAACGCCACCTGCCATAGCGAAATCAAAGTAATCAAAAGCTGGAAAGTGGCTGCCACGCGAAGATTCCAAAGGGTGGATATCAGCGTAACACGTCTCCTACAACTACCCGTCTGCGTAGTGCACGTAGTCGTCGTGACAGGCCACCTGACAGGTCGAAGATCAACCTCTCACCTCAAACCTGAGGAGTGGCAAGTAGTAGCAGAGCGAAACGCTACCTGTCACAGCGAAAGCTGAGGAATGAAATCCTGGATGGTGGCTGCCACGGGAAGATCCCAAATGGTGGAAAGGAGCCGAACACGTCTCCTGCAACTATCTTCGGCGCAGTCTACGTAGTCGTAGTGAAACGCCACCTGAAAGGTCACGGATCACACTTTCACCTCAAACCTGACAAGTGGCAGGTAGTAGTAGCAGAGCGAAACGCTACCTGTCACAGCGAAAGCGGAGGAATGAAAAGCTGGAAAGGGGCTGCCACGGTAAGATCCCTAAGGGTGGATAGGAGCGTACCATGTCACCTGCAACTAACCGTCGGCGTAGTGTACGTAGTCGGCGTAACACGCCACCTGACAGGTCACGAATCACTCTTTCCCCGCAAACCTGACAAGTGGCTAGTAATAGTAGAGCGAGACTCTGCCGGTCACAGCAAACGCGAGGGTATTATAAGCTGGAAGGTGCCTGCCACAGGAAGATCCCAAAGGGTGGACAGCAATGTAACACGTGTCTTGCAAATACCTTCGGCGTAGTCTACTTGGTCGGCGTGACACGC
Source organism: Amblyomma americanum (assembly GCA_030143305.2). Classification (NCBI taxonomy): domain Eukaryota; kingdom Metazoa; phylum Arthropoda; class Arachnida; order Ixodida; family Ixodidae; genus Amblyomma; species Amblyomma americanum. The sequence goes on from JARKHS020005550.1 coordinate 150,913, forward strand.
CACCGACAGGTCACAGATCACCCTTTCACCTCAAACCTGATAGGTGGCTGGTAGTAGCAGAGCGAAACGCTAACTGTCACAGCCAGAGCGGACGAATGAAAAGCTGGAAGGTGGCTGCCACACGAAGATCCCAAAGGGTGGATAGCAGCGTAACATGTCACCTGCAACTACGCGCCTGCGTTGTGTACGTAGTGCGCGTGGCACGCCGCCTGACGTCACGGATGACCTTCTCACCTCAAACCTGACAGGTGGAAAATAGTTGCAGAGCTAAACGCCAACTGCCATAGCGAAAGCGGAGGAATGAAAAGCTGTGACCTATGCGGCAAGTGTGTTTGCAACGTTCAGCATTAAGCGCTCAGGGAGGCCATTGGTGTGTGGATGGTGTGCAGTTGCATTACAGTTTGCAATCTGGGGTGGTTGCTCCGCCGATAAAGCAGATCGCTTGGCTACCTCTGCCGGGAATGTTGTCCTTCTTTTATCTTCAAATGCGTAATGCCGCAAGAGGATTTCAGCAAACTTCCATGGTATCAATCGAAGTGCCGTTCCTCATTCATTTTGCTTCATTGTATAGATTCATGTAATCGGTCGGTATTTTATCGAGTTGTTTCTGAACGTTGAAATCTCGAACCGGCCAAGTAAGTGTACAGTGATCTGCTCTAAAGGCCAGGTGGGGTTTGGAGCCAACTTTAAGCATCCTGCTGTCTTAGTCGGTGGTATTTTTTGTCTATGGTAGTCCCGACGTGTTTTCACATGTCGATGGACGTGGACGAATAGCCGCACAAGTAAACTTTTTCAAGAATTCGGCACAAATTACAAGTAAATCTATGGCTCCCAGGCCCAGTCATGCCAAGACAAAATAAATCCTTCTCTCAGTCTTGAAGGGACTACGAAGATGAGCAGCATTCGTGGGAGCAAAGTACTCCTCGACGATGCCACTTTTTAGACTGCGGGAAGGTAAGCTTGCTTGACATCAGCATGGAGTGAACAATTCCCGCCTGTGCAGTAGACAAGAATGTGTGTAGCTGTTGGGCCTACATTTGTTCTTGAGCAAACATGCTGGCGCTGATTTTCCTCAGGATGGCATCGTCGTCTTCATTTTGCGGTGATGGACTGACAAGAGAGCGCGACAGGAAGTCTGGGTAGGAGTGCTGACGCCCAGACCTGGGAACATCCTTGACGTCAGAGGTCCGGTTCCGGTATCTCCATACAGCTTGATCGCCAGCTGGTCTTTTTAGTTGACGAGCCAACCCCATGGGCGATGGCCACTTACTGCCTTGAGTTGAGTGCCGCATAGGTATGGGACAAAGATCTACGCCGTCTAGGTGATGGAAAGGCTACGTCTTATTTTATAGAATGGATTTTCTCCCCCTGAAAAATAGAACCTTTGTAGATGGCTGAAAGTTCAACTCGACCTTTTTGAATATGTACTGCACCTCAGACAAAGCAGTCAAGATCAATTTCATATTTTCATTTATTTACCCTAAGGGCTCATAACTAGGCATTGCATAGAGTGTAGGAAAGAACGGAAAGTAAACATTAGCACAAACGTTAGTAAACCATTACATTAGTAAAACACAAAACAAACATTACATTAGTAAAACACAAAACAGGAACTAAACATTATTACAAAGTACAAGAGGAATCACACTTTTGTTTAAGTATGTAATTGACGATGCAAACCATTAAGTGTCTGGTGGAAAAAACTTACCACTTTGCAGAAACTAGTGGCATAACGTATAAGAGAAAAAAAAAATCCACGAATATTCATGTACGGGCTGCTATAAACCTCTCTAATTGTGGATGGAACTATCAGGCTTTGTAGTTCCGGCGATCTTTTTCAGTAACCGATTCCCTTCACTGATGGCTAAGTGTAAAAATGAAAAGAGATTTATCTCAGTGAGTCAGAACGATGGTTCAACTTTAAAGTTATGGTTAATACAAGATACAATTGAAGAAGCTGGTGTAATAAACGCTGCAGTGCAAGAGAATCGGATTATGATAATTCTTTCAATGAACATAAGGCATGATATTTTTAGCCTGCTATCTAATGAAAGAGGGTTAAGGTTCCTCTTAGTTCGAGACATACTGGCGCTAGATGAATATTGGCGTAAGATAAACCAGTCAGTCTTATTTTTGTAGAGATCCTAACTTGTTAATAAGAAAAACGTGATGTGGACTCGATATGAACTGCACATATTATTTTTTATAGCGGAGTAATGAAGCATAAGCAATTAGTTTTGTGTCCGTGTTTGCTCGATGAAGTGAGCGATGAATGAATTCGAGTGTTATGTAGGCGCTGGCTAATATGTTTTCAATATAAACAGTCCTAAGTTGGTGGTTCTCGTTCATAAACGATTCAGAGAGAACGTATCCAAAAATCGCCGCCAGAAGCAACATAACCAAAGACTTCTACACGTTGACTTCTTGGCAGGGGGTGGGAAAATGCGCGGCCGCGGCAGTACTCCGCGTGTAATGGGGTACTCTGTCCTTCAGTTAAAAGACAAGGCGTCCTTCAGTACGGCCTGCAGCTTCTCGATATACCTGAAAGCTTTTCGCGAGAACTACAACGTCTTCACTATGCACGAAACAGGCTCACCGCCCTGCTAGTACAAAGTTGATGTCAGGCTGAAAAGTTTCAGGTGTAATGGATAGTGCAATTTGGATCGCCTTAACCTCGAATAAGCCATCCGTTTGATGAAGGTGTTATCTCGCCGTTCTCTTTCACAGACTTCGACATGGCTGTAGCGCTCATGAGATGTAACGTCGAGAAATTTTGTGCTACAAGTCTGTCAGGCGTGTCGAGAATTGGAAGCAGATACACAACTTTCTTTGTCACCATCTTCAAGCAACAGTAATCAACGCAAAATCGAAGCGTACGATTTTTTTCTTCACAGAATATGAAGATACGACGCCCATGAGCTCTATGCGGTTTGGAACACGTCATCCCGCAGCGTTTCTTCCATTTGATTCCTAGCAGGAGACAGATGGCGTCTCGTATATAATTTAGCTTCACTCTGGCGAAACGTGGCGTATGTCGACACTAATGCGAGTGCAGATCACGTGACTAAGGCATTTCCTTCCTCTGAAATATTCCCACAAATTGCACCATGCTCATACGCTTGCTGCCCCGCCTACCCGTCAACATAAGCAGAGCTGTTGACCACTCGGACGCATTAAGCATCATCTGCCGACTCTTCACATCTAGAAGCCACCTTGACATCCTTACAGACTCTTCAGGTGCCCTCCATTGCCTCCGGGATATTCTGAACACTGATTTATTGGCACAGCTAATTCAGAGTGTAATTAAAAAATCCACCCTCACGACATTTTCACCATAGCCGAGTCGCGATGCCCTGCCAACACGAGCTTTGATGGATTGATCAAGTGTTGAATCAACTCCTCCAAGTCCCCTTCAAGCGGCCCCTACCTTTTTAGAGACAGTACTCCTTCAAGAAAAAGGCAAGCTCCTGCTTGCCATGCGAGCACTTCTCCCACCGTGTGGCACTGACCTCTCTGGTGGCCTTGCGCTTTGGGACAAGGTATTGCTTTAAAGCTTACGCCTCCTTGTGGCCCTCACATAGCGCTAACCTGGTCGTGACCGGTGCAGTATCATGCCCCTTACGCTGATTACTGTCCCTTCTGTCCCGCTCCTGCTTACGCGGCAGATACTAAGCTCTTGCTTTGAACCGGCCCCTCTTCGCGTGCTATCGCGCAGAAAAACCTGATCCTGTGCGGACCGCCCTCAGGCCGCCCACCGGAAGTGGAAGAGTGGATTTTTGTCCCGCATTACCGCAACCTACTGGACTTCCTTCGAGAGTTGAGTGGGCATATATATTTGTAAATAATACTTTTTATCAGCAGGCGTACTGTCGCAATAAAAACAAACAAACTTTGAGACGGTGCGTGGCCTTAATTTAGCTGAGGTGTTCTTTATATTCGGTAATCACCATTTCAGCTTGGGAATTGCGACTACGGGCGGTGCCTTGCAGTGCCGAGGTTTGGCTTTTCATTTTCCTTGAAAATGCATTTTATGATATCAGCATATCCGCCACCTATGAAAAGGATAACGGTTCACCGGTATGGAACATAAAGTTTCTAAAACAAACCCATGTCATCACTATGTTGCCGTAGTGATTTAAGTAAGATTGGATCGCTGAAAAGAGCTTGATTTAACTGCTATAGTATGTAAATGACTGCGTTTTTTGACACAGAAAGCCCATGCTTAAATGCGTGGCCCGAGGACTATTGCAAAACTACGAATATCCTTGGCCATGTTGGCACACGTACCGTGACTGTCATTATGAGTCATTGCGCGTAGTTACCGGGTGTCGCCTGCTGGTACGGATTTTCCGGTTTTCCGCTATGGGTATTCCTTTCATCACCTTTGCAGCAAAGGTTACACTTAACACATCTGTTCCGCTGTCGACCAGTGAAGCAACTCTGTGGCTGTGGATCTACAGGGCGCAGGCTCTGCGATGTCCAGGGCGCAGGCTCTTGCTCTCCAGTAGCACTTTAGTCTTGATATCGGGTCGGTTATTCGATTCGTGAATCTCGCACATAGCCTTCGCCGTTATGAGAGGTGTTGCTTTCGCTAGCTGTGTCTTCCGACGTACCAATAATGTGATTTTATAGGATAACCGCCTATGGGGGATATTCCACATTTCCCCGCAAAGAAGCGCCAGGTCTGCAGGCTGCCACTTTAAGTTACGCCAAGGGGTTGTGGGATCTCGCTCGAGAGACACCGGCGCATCTGCAGCCTGGTGACGCAAAGTGCCATGCGGACAATGATAGTGAGCATTCGAGACGGTTGCGCATTTATTCCGATCAGTATAGGCGCCTGTTGATCCCACGCGGTCATTTTTTGAATCGACGTCAAACGACACCAGAAGAGTAGCCAAGAATACGCATCATTCTCTCCACGTAGAAGGCCTCGCCACAGTTAATAGTGTTGACGGTGTTTGAAAGCCTTCCAAGAGTCGGATTTCATGGGGGTTAATCATCGTTCTCATTTTAGCCAAGCCTGACCGTGGTGTTTTACTGATGGTAGGTAAGGCTCTCGGCAACTGCTGATCGGGCACATTTGGCTTCGAACCGAGCCGATTTAGGTCATGCCTTGATGTTTTTTACGCCGGCGTGCTCGCCTGAGGGACGTTGAATGACTACTGAGGTTTTTCAAGGGAACCCGTCTTTTAGGAACTCTACATGAGGGTGCGGTGACGCAGTAAGCTGTCGGCAGTGTTGCACGGAAAATTTTGTGTGCGATCTTGCGCAAGATGTCGCAGCTCGTTGGCATTGTTATTTGTGGACTGAGGTGGCTCGAGGCGGATGGCTGTATTGGCGGGTCCTGTTTTTCAGGGTCCTATGATAGATTTGTCTTTTGTGGATCTGACGAGTTTTTTTTGGCAATTTGCAAAAATGGCCTCGAACAGTTCCTTGTTTTATGCTGCGGTTAGAATGAGAATACAGGAGTATCTCGGCCAATTTTTTCCCTGTTAATCCTATTTAGTATCTTGGGTAGCTTCAGTTTGAATGTTTTCCAGGTCTTCTGCCCAAGGCCAGGTTCCCATACCATTCTCACTTCAATTCAATTCAATTTTATTCAACATCTTGAGGATGTTGGGTGCGTCGACAAAAAGCCAGATAAAAGACAGGGGTCGACGCACCCTAAAATGACTTCACAGCAGCATCAGAATGGCATACAACCTGTCGCATATATTCATAACAGGATCACTACGTGAATATATAAATTAAATAAATGTCATGTAAGCACAGAGGAAAAAAGACAAATCATAAGTACAAATCTCAGTTGCAAGAATTGCGGACAGTACCTTAATGTACATAAATTTAGATGCCTTATTTAATCAGCACGGAAGTGCAATAAAGCATTTGGCGACCGTAATTCGTTCGAGTATTCAGCACGAACCAGGAGAGACCACTACGGGTGACGTACTTCAGTTGTTTACATTTTAAGTTCAACAGGTGCATCATAAATGCGTGATTTTTTCTAATATTTGTTTTATACCGCCTCACTAGTATAGATCAACAGACTCGGGGAAGGGTATGTTGCGAAGCGATGTAAAAATCGGTTCCGTATCTTCAAAGAGTGAATCATTAAAAATATTTCCAACTATATTCTTTTGAAGTAAATAAAACCGTTCAATATTCATAAATTATATTGTTCCCGAGACCAAAATATAATAGTTAGCAACAGAGGAAAATAGTTCGTTCTACAGCCCAATATACGCTGATATTTTATCACAGGAAACTTGCCTTGTTTTGGGGGAGTAAAGGAATCTACAAACATGAATATAGGTAGATGGTCACTTATCTGGGCATCAATGACTCCTGTCCGTTGCTGTGCAACAGGTAGCCGACATCGCGTTCATTTGTAGATTGAGATAGAAAGTCTATGTGTCATTTTCATGACGGAACCAAAGCACACATATCAAATCTTTACAAAGTCGTGCATGTTGGCAGAACATGACCACACGGTTGAAGTGTTCGAACCATTTCTCTGGCTTGTTGCCAGGGGAGTGGGTGAAAGTAGATGGTGCTCGAGGTTGCGGATAACTAATCAGTCCAATCCGTTCCTCGAAGGCACGTCGAGGCATGTGATGAGGCAGAGCACGTGCAGCGTATCAGGAGCCGCTGCCGTGCGGAAAGAAAATAAGAGAATGAAGATGGAAGCTACAGAACTAGTAGGCGATGACGTGTACGGGTTGAGGATACGAGAGGTGGGAACGAGGGGGAGTGGCCAGGTGTGCTTTGACCTGAGAAAGGCGTTCTCGCATGTCTCCTGTGCTCGCCATTGGCAGCTCCTGTATCGCACCAAACTGGGATACCCTTGGATGCTCCTGCGGCCTGGCACCCTAATTTCCTGCAACGACAGCCACCCAGCGAACTGACCTCACAACAGCTTTTCTCCTGCAGCACCACATCATATGACCGCCACGATAAAGAGGTCCACGTGATTGCGACGTTTCTCGTTTGGTTTGGTTTATACGAGTTTAACGTCCCAAAGCAACTCAAGCTATGAAAGACGCCATAATGAAGGGCTCCGGAGATTTCGACCTCCTAGGGTTCTTTAACGTGCACTGACATCGCACAGTACACGAGCCTCTAGAATTTCGCCTCCATCGAAATTCGACCACCGCGGCCGGGATCGAACTCGCGGACTGGGACGTTTCTATACGACTTGTAGCGTGGTGTTAAATTAGTTGTGTTTAGAGCATGTGTTGACTTTTATGTGTACGAAAACGCGGTCTTGTACATATGCTTATGTGAAATGTGTGCTACAATGTAGGCGCTCGGGCTAGCGTAACCTTTGTCCTCGTTAATTTTCCTGAGCCACAAGAAGTCTAATTATAATACGTCAAAGGCTGGGAGTTGGATGATGCCTCCTTTCGCAATGCACTGCTGTCCAATAGGAGTCGGTACTCAGGGTGAACTTAATGGAAAGTACGGCCGCGCCCTACTCTGTTTAGAGTGGGGAGGACCGACACAAGACTTTATATGGCTCGTAATACTACCATTAAACTGAAAGCATTTACTCGGTTTAGTGCGGCTCGCAATTCCAAATATGTGGCTGGCGGCGATAGCTGAAATTGGCGATGGTTTGATATAAGACGCTCAAAAAACAACAATCTTGAACACTGAAGAGAGAGTTTCTGGCGGAAGGAAATTATTGCAGAGAAATCTGGTCGCCTCTCGCGTGACAACCAAATCTACAGCGCGTCCCGTTGCTTGGAGCATTAGTCTATATTGTAAAATACTTAAACACTCTGTGGCATAAAGTTGGCCTCTGCGAATCCAGATACTCAGAAATTTACATAATGTCGGAAGTTATTCGGCATTCGAGCCTTGATCTGAAATCTTACCATGTCTACTGTTGACCTTCACTATGGGTAGCTTTGAAAGAATAGTGATTTGGAAGGGCGACCGATTTATTGTTGCGGGTTGTTGTTCTTGTAGTGTTTTTCTTCACTTTCGCTCCGATAAGTTCGCTTTCAAATAGCTATTAAATTAATAGCGCCATGAAATTCTGAGAATTCACGGTCGCTGTCCCCAACATAGGAGACTACAGATAGCCGCCAACCCAGTTGAGCGCTACGTATAGCGAACCTGTCGTCGCAAAAGACACAGAGGAATGCACTCAGCTTACTGTCTATTGTCTCGTAGCAGCCTCAGCAAAGGCACCCGTGCTGACTACACGGTAACGAGAATCGGTTTTTAAATGCAACGTGCTGCCTCAGCCGACTCCGAAGACATGCAAAGCGGAGCGTCAGGCGCTACCAAGAACGCAGCTGTAATCCATAATTTAAAAAAGGCAGGCTTGGACAAAGAAAAACGGAGAGCAGTTGTTTTCTTCGACGAGGCACACGACAGGAGAATGTCTTCAGCTGGTTTCGCGAAGCTCACTGATGTATTTCTCTGTCATAACGGGGTAAGCGATGTGATTTTCTGTGTAATTGTTTTCTGCATAACATAACCACAGTTGTTATACTGCAAGAATTTTGTATATTTACACGTACATGAAAAGCAGCGACATTTCATGGAACGCTGTGTAGGAGCAGTGACGCCAGCACTTGTATCTCGAGCGGGCAAAAGCAGCTTGAAGCTTTTCTGCAAAACAGCTCAAGTATGCTCAAAAACAATATTTCCTGCATCGTGGTTTGACATTTTTGCTCGGCTGATAGCGGTTGGCGGCCGGATTTCCTACCTTCAGTTGCTTCGCATTTCAAAAAGATTCGTTCGCACAAAGATCTGGGAGGTTGTTTGTAGGATGCAATCTCTCGTTCACAGAATTTCGATGCTCTGACGGGTGCAAAATACACGGCGTTTCAGGGAACACTAATTTACAAAATAAGAATTTCTTGGCATAAAGCATGACTTCTGTGACGTAGTATTGCCTGTTTTGGCAGACACCAGAAAACCATTAAATCGATTTAAGTAGTGCGATGTTTAACTAATTTTTAATAATTAACTTTTTAAGTATTGGAGTTATACGCCTGTTTCAATTAGAGGTTTAAAGCCGGTCGTTAGTGATCGCCCAATCAGGTTTTAGAATTTTGAAAGCGCGCTTAGCCCCTGCGCTGCGGCTGGAAAAAATTTGGCTGCATAGTGCGAAAATACCTGAGCATTCCAAAAGCATGCAGGGAAAGCAACGTTCCCAGTGCATGTAACTAGTAAAAAAAAGCTAAATATTGCCTAGCCACAGTGGCGAGGATAATCGGGTTTTCTAAAACTTAAAAATTGGTATGGCTATTACTAACGACCGGCTAGAAATTTCTGATTGCAGCTAGTCGCTTAACTCTAATAGTTAAACTGTAAATTAATAAAAACTAGCTAACCAGCTTAATGCTTAAAGCGATTCACCGGTTATCTTGTATCCACCAACACTGCTAATTCTATGCTGACAATGCCATATTCTTACCTGAAAAAAACAATTTTGAGAACTGCTTGGTCTTCCTTGAAACACACTGGGCAATTAAAATCATGCGCCATAATTACCCGTGATTGCAGGCATTCACCAATTCGTTTTAGCGCAGGTGAATCAGGAGTCCCAGCGATCTGTGCATGAAAATTAGAGAATAAGCAACTGCGCTTATATGGGGCATTAATACACCAAAGCTATTGACGTTGGAACTGCGACAGAAAGAGCAGCAACAGAAAATGCTAACGCATTCGAACCGTCCACCAAAGATCACCTAAGAGTTTTAGTTTGGTTTGGTTTATGAGTGCTTAACGTTCTAAAGAGACTCAGACGATGAGGGACGCCCTTTTACCCTTTTATTGGTCCTCTGAGAAAAAATACAAAAAACATAAATGAAAAAGAGAGGAAGCCCGGACCAGCAAAGCTTTACCAGGCTTAAAACCAATAAAAGAATGAAAAGGAGCTAAACGCTAAAAAACTTAATTTAAAGAGAAAAGCAGGAAATAGAAACAACAAACAGACAAAAAAACATGAAACTTCAAACGCACAGAACAGACAGAAGCGCAGATAATGTCACAGAGAATGTCAGCACAGATAAAGTCACAGGCACAGTTGGTCCAAATACGGTGTCAGGCCACAGAGAGATGCATCCTTGTCCAGCAAAGGAACACAGTGCACTTCTCTGTACAAAGCTTATGCAGGAGAAATGAGAGTGATGAAGGAACTCATCGGGAATGTGTAGGAATTGTGCTGCTGATAAGATGAACCATTTGAATCAGAGCAGCACAAGCTGCAGGGTTATTCAAAAGAGAGGGGTAAGTAGACAGTATAATGTCAGATGTGCAGAGGCTTTAAACGGGAAACTAAAGGAGATGTAAGAGAGCAACTCCGCAAAACGACTCCTAATAATTTAATTGTGGGTTCACACTTGAGACTAATTGTCTAGGCGTATAGTTGGCTCACGTTAGCGCATCCCCGAGAAAGCATTAAAAATAAGACATAAGATAACTTTTGAGGGTTTAAGTGAGCACAATACTTGCCGCACTAGTTTTGGATTAATGTTAAAACATTTGAACCCACTATTGACAACTCGTGGCTAGTCTTTCCAGGGACAAGGATAATATTGTCGTCAGCGTATGCCTGAAGGTGGAGAGTTGAGGGGAGAGGGAGATTTAAGAGGTCATAAATTAAAATGTTCCAAAGTAAAGGTGAAAGAGGCGAAATTTGTGGACTGCCGACAGAATAAGGCAGAGAAAAAGTACAAGAACGAGATTGATAGGTCAAATATCGGTTATCTTGGAAAGAAGCCAAGAGGGAATATAAATTTCCAGAACAACGATGTTGTCTTAAAAAATTTAAAACCAAAGGATGCCAAACACTATCAAATTCACCTCTGAAGTCCAGAGAAATGAGAACCACTGGAAGCTTTGGTTGCTGCTATGTAAATAATAACTCCCGCAAACGATAGAGAGCCTGAACAGAACTGCGGCCGTTTGTGAAACCATACTGATTTTTGTGCTGTAGATTATTCTGGAACAGAAAAAAGTACAGCCTACCATACAGCAAACGTTCGATCACTTTTCAGAAATACGAATTAATGCAGATAGGCCAATAAGAATTGGAAAGGTGCGCTGGTCTATTCGGTTTGGGAATAAAAATAATCCTTCCAACTCTCCTAGTCTGAGGATAGTAACGCAAATGCAAAGCAGAATTAAAAATAGAGAGGAAGACCAAGGGTTGAGCATTAAACAAGACGCGAAGACGAGAAGATAATAAATCAGGGCGAGGAGAAGACATCACAGCGATCGAATTGATTACACCTTCAATATCCGCAGCAGTGAAGGGTAAATCTTGAACTGAGCTATTGTCAGGCTGTGCTATAATGTCACGAATGTGGGTATGAAAAGGAAGATCGTGGGAAAAAGCATCTATTGAGATGTGAGTACGAAGCAGCAACTTTACAGTGTCAGGAAGCGTTTCAGTATGCCTGCCATCAGAGTACTGAAGCCGAAGGAATTACAGAAGGGCACCTGAGCTTGCAAAAAGCATGTTGTATGGCTTGCCAAACAGGAATTTGCATGTAGTTGTGGAGCAGATCTCCTTTAAATAATTATCATGGGTGTTTCGAATATTAGATCGATACGTTGCAAGAGCCCTATAATTAACTGAGTGGTGGAAAATTCTTAACTGAGGGTCTGAAATGCGCTGGAAACGGCGACGAAGAGCGCGCACACGGGAACGCTCTATGCTCAAATTAGCCGTCCACCAAATGGAACCCTCGGGAAATTTGGGTTTTACAAAACGCAAGTTTATCTTATATAGTATCATATAAGGGTCGTTATATTTATCTAGAATCCGATAAAGGCGGACGCTGGATGGAACTGATGATTAATAAAATATTGAAACCAAGGCTAAGCAGTTAACTGGTAAATTAAACTACTCGAGCTGGCTCTGGTGAGCCGCTTGAACGAGGACACAAGTTGGGAGGAGGAAGAATATGTAATAAATCTGTGTTAGGAATGTGATACATCAGCACTGACTTGCCAAGAATAGCCCTCTGTTAGCAAATTTGTTGACGTGAAGCTAAGGTCAATCCAACTTGAAGCATACGGAGTTTCGTATGTTGGTAAAGAACGACCAGGGCATTGGAGGGCGCAAAAGCTTGAACATTAGTTTCTCTAGTGTTAGTGATCTTTCCACCGCATAAAACGTTTTTTGCATTAAAATCTCCGCAAATGATTATTTTATCAGTGGGCGAAGTTTGTATACCAGTGGTAACCAAAGAAAGAGCCGCTTCAATATCTGCACGAGGCGGTATGCATACTGCAATAAAAAGAAAATGATCTGTCAGTGTGGAACATAAGATAGCAACAACTTCAGGAGAGATAAAAGTTGGAAAGATATCAAAAGTAGGATTATGGAGCAATATGACACACCTAGGGTCTTGAGGAGCACAGAATTTGTGAAAAGTATAAGGAAGTCCTGCAAATTCATTATTGGTGGAGATGTATGGGTCGCTCACAGCCGTTATTGTAATATTGTTGTCCAACTATCGGGGAAGTCGCGCAACGGGTGTGATCTAAATTAACCTGGAGAAACAAAATGTGTTCGGGCAAGGGACGCGGAGTAACACAAGGACTAAGGCCCATAATGAGTGCGGGCGCGGATCCTATCCGCACGTTCACGCAAAAGTGAACATGACACATACCACGCAGGATGACCGGACGGGCGACCAGCAGCCGCGCAAGGTGCACACTTGCTTCTGAGGTCCTGGACGCTGTTCACGCAAGTCTTCAAAGCGTGCGAACCCGCACAGCGGGCGCAGCAAGCATTCAAAGGATCATTGTGCAGCTTACATGCCTTCAAAGCGTGGTAATATTGAGCACAGTAAGTGCAGAGTGGGACATGTAAATCTTCGCGGACCTCGACAGAAGTCCATCCAATAGTTACACGACGTGACGCACATCGACTGGCGAAGGCAGGGGGTCAACCTCGAGTATATGGACACATTGTCCAGATTTTTGGGCAAAAGATAACCTAACCTTGCAGAAGGGTGGGTCCAGATGGAGACTGGGGTTCCAGCAGTTAAGTGTAATGACGAGGTCCTGCGGTCGCACGTCGGGGTCGGCCCCGGCAAGGCGAATGTGCGGGTTCGTCTGCTGGGGGACACGGACATTGATCGAAGTATGAGTGGCCTCGATCCTGGTTATAGCGGCCTTGAGGCGGTCCAGGTCCGCAGGGTCCTTGGAGGCAACCATGAGGGCACGACGAGAAGGTTGGAGGGCAACAGCTCCGATTCCCTCGATATCGGGGTCGAATTTTGCCTTAATCAAAGCCGCCACCTCACGGTCGACGTCCGCCCAGGCCACGACAGAGGTTAGTAACAACTTATGTGTCAGCTGGTCCTGGTCGGGAGCCTTTCCAAGGAGAAGTCACTGGAGGACCAGAGGACACAACCAGGGATGCATTTGCGGCGTCACCCTGTAGAAGAACAGTCGGAGCACCACACAGAACGTGAGCAAAAGTCCGAGGGACTAGTGCCTCCTGCCTGACATGGCGAAGTTCAGCTTCAGACACAGTGATTTTGGCAGACATCTCTGTGAGCTGTGTTCTGAGGATTGACAGTTCACGCTCTCGCGCGTTCAAAGAGGTCAGGAGCGTCCGTGAATAGTTTGTCTCGGCAGCTGCACAAACAAGGCAATGTGCTGTTTGGCGATATAGGTCCAAGACGAGAGGCAGAACGCCCCGGGTTGCAGGACCTATCTTGTTCTCCTTGTCCGAAATCGCGGTGACAAGCTCCTCATGAACTTTCATGGCGTCGGCGTCCGTGCCCAACTCTAAGCGGGTGGCTTTCGGCGACTCCAGAACCACAGGCGGCTTCAGCGAGAGGGCACCCCCAGAGTGATAGGCTGGGTCGGGGTTCAAAGGCGTACAAGAAGGTAGCAGGTGGTCCGTGTGGTCCGAGGACTGTTCCGTCACGACGGCTGGATTCACCCCGCACGAGGAGCAGCCTCCCGGCTGTGAGTGGCCATCTCAAGCAGCCCGGTCGGCCATAGTCAAACTGGCAGCTGGTAGGCTTAACCAGCCAGCCGCCAGAGACCAAATCCCTGCAAAACTTAGAAAAATGAGGCACACACTTCAAGGAAGGGGTTCACTCGGAGGGTCCCTGAGGCTGCAATTGACCCGCGTCTTTCGGATCAGCAGCCGGGCGTCATAAGCACAGAGCCGCCGCGGTGGCTTATAGTTTTAGTGCGACAGCAATACTTCGCTAGCAATCCTGAAAAAGGCGATATTTGTCTGAAGCCTCTCAGATGCCTGAAGGAATAAAATAAACATTGTGCCTACTGGGTTTCGAACTCGCTTCGCTGGCGACTGCACAGATCGGCTTCGTCGGCCACTGCACGAGAGCACTATGCTATCGCCACAAACGTCCACGCCTCGTGTTAAGCTGTCACATTTCCGCGCTGTGCAATTAAAATTCAGCCAGTTTTCTGGCAACGCAATTTTATCACGGATAACCGAGCTTCTTTTCTAAAAAAAGTCTTCGCACGCCCCCACACCCAGCATGCCATATACAGAAGCGTGTCTTTAAATGAATCGCAATCAACCCAGTTTTTACGTCTTTCTTTTGTATAAAAAATATCGAACTCTATAATGCCGACATAAAATGCAAAGGCACAGAGTGCTGTTTTTCTGAAAAGGCTGGTTACTCATGTCTTAGCAGAGAAAAATGTCGGTATATATAACAATGAACAACAATCTTTTTCTGCATTTTGCTCGTGCTTTCATGTTCAGAGCGGGGGTGTCTGGTTAATCCTAAGTGGAATCAACATTTTCGAGCTTTTTCATAGATCATGACAAGAAAATAGGCATTCATTAAGACAAACTAAAGCCTACTAAAGACACTAATGATTCACATTTCATGACTAAGAAAGTTTGAAGAATGTGCTGGTCATGGGTTGTGACAGCCCATGCCACTGCTGCATGCAATTCGGTATAACTAGTGCTGACGGGAGCAAATTGGGACAAAAATTTGAAAACCATCACTTTTCCAGTTTATTTGTCACTGTGTTAAAAAGCATATATTTCCCCAGGATTTCCAACAGTTTTGTCATCACACTCGCTAAATGTGAAAAAGATACCTCGAGAAAAAAGCAGTTATATTTATTAAAACTTAAAACTTCAAATATACCAATTTGCTTTGCCTCAAGGCCAAGAGAGACAATGCACAGAGGCCATAACACACGCCCATTTCGAATTAAGATATTCAATTTGGTATGACTGAGCTGGAAGTTGGCGCCTTGGATATCTAGGTAATATTCCAAACACTAACTAAATGACAGGATAGTCTAAAAAACTTGGAGGCTTTCGGAAGTGACGCCGGCAATGTGGCGCTAAGAATATTCTGACGCCGCCCAAACGCTGGCCCGCACGCAGCGCTCGTCCGCTTACAAATCTCGTGTCTGGCTCCAGTAGTGGTGTCCTGGGACCCGATCAACCCCGCGTTTTCCACGCCTCCGGTGATACCCAAGAATCGCGATGCCTGGCATTAGGAGACGTAAACACGCGCCGTAAGCGGCCGACGCATCCGTAGAACCAGGCGAGAGTCGCGGCCACAGGCCGCGTAAAGCAATGCCAAGAAACTGCTGAGACAAACAAAGCGAGGTCGGGCTGCATGCGGGAGGAGCAGATATTCGGCGATGAGTGTGGATGAGTTTCAAAAGAGCTGCGGCTGTGCGCAGTCGCAAGTTCAGACCTTCCACGGTCGCCCGAAGGTTCTGCGCATTTTCGGGCAGTCGTGCGTGGGTGGCCCATTCATAACGACTTGTGAGCCATAGGTGTGTCGTGCGCGGCCTCAAGCGGGACGCTGCGCCGTACGGCACCTTCTATTTTTGTAGTACTGAAAAATATAACGAGAAAATATATCACCCTTATTCAACACGTGCATCGTCTTGTCAAACTTATATTCTAAGATGCTCTCATCCGCGATCGCACCGACAACGAAGGCTACCGAATATCAACAGAAGATTAGCCTTTGCTAAACACATTCGTAAAGGAGGAAATCTGATAGCATTTAGGTCGCCTGTACCGCATCTCACGTCCTCGCCGGCTGTAGCCGGTTCCATTTCCCTTACATGGTATTCATGAGTCATTACCTTTTCGAATGTTCAATGATGTTGAGCTGGGACACCATATGAAATAATACTATGAAATAATACTAATAATACGGTGTGTCTTCTAGACCGAGGAATCAGCACCGCAAGGGGCATCGCACATTTCCGCAATGGCCAAGCCGAAGTACTGCTCACAACTTCAGCGAAGAATACGAGCACATTACCAGAGGAACAAAGATTCCTTTCTTCGACGATAGATACGACGTACGAGACTCCTTCACCCTCTAAGACCCATTGGCAGAAGATTCGCCTGACCGAGAGAACTCGCCCACTTCTGACATAAACCCAGCCCTCCCCGGAACAGACAAGACCAGACCCGCTACCTGCTTCGAAGTTACAGCGATTTTTTTTCGTCATCGCCGAAGGTCGGAGAAACCCTGATTGTCAAGCATCGCATTATAACCAACCAGCACGCCCGACCTCTAAGTCAAAGCCCCCAGCGTGTCTCGCCGCGCGAACGACAAGCTATCCGGGATAAAGTGGAAGAAATGCTACGCGATGACGTCATCCAGACTTCAAAATGCTCATGTGTGTCACCGGCTGTTGTAGTGAGAAAGACCGCGCACTTCGATTCGGCGTTGATTACCACCGCTTAAACAACATAACAAAGAAGGACGTGTGCCCCCTCCCTCGCATCGACGACACACTGCACCGACTCTGCAGCGTCATGTCTTTCTCATCGATGGACCTCGAGAGTGGCTACTCGAAAATTGAGGTTCCATGAAAGACATCGTGAGAAGACGGCATTCACTAATCCGGATGGCCTCTACTTGTTCAAGGTGATGCCATTTAGTCTCTGTTCCGCACCAGCGACGTTTAAACGAGTAATGAATACAGTGCTGTCAGGCCTGAAGAGAAAAATTCGTCTGGTATCCTTAGATGGCGTTGTTGTCTTCGGTTCGAATTTTGAAGAGCACCTGAAAAAGCTTCGAGCACTACTGTACGCCATCAAGCCGTCCGGCCTAACCTTGAAAGAAAAGATGTGTCACTTATCCTATGAAGAGTTGCTTTTACTAGGCCACATTGTCAGCAAGGCGGGAGTACACCGAGCCCCGAAGAAAAGAGCGGCTAATGAACGGTTTCCACCGCGGCCGATAAGAAAGCTGTGCGCAGGTTACTCCGGCTGTGCGTGTAATACCAACGAATTGTCTAGAAAGCTCCGTACATCATTGAGCCGATGACTTACCTCACAAAGGGAGACGTGAAATTTAGATGGGAAGCGCCGTAACAGGAATCCTTCAAGGAACTTCAGCGTCATTAAGAGTCCCTACTGATTCTCATGCACTTCGATGAAAATGCCGAGACTGAAATTCATACTGACGCCAGCAGCTTGGGCCTAGGCGCTGTCCTCAATCAGAAAACTGACTGACTGGAAAAATAATAGCATCCGCTTGCTGTTGCCGTCCTCTGTCTAACGCCGATGCTAACTATTCGACAAGTGGGAAAGAGTGTCTTGCCAGCATCTGAGCAAAAGCGAATTCCGCTCCTTCATGAAAGGAAGACAGTTCAAGGTGGTAAGCGATCACCACGCATATTGGTGACTAGGCAGTTTAAAGACCTCTCCAGCCACCTCGCTCGACGGAGCCTGGGCCTCCGGGAGTGTAACGTCTCCGTCGTTTACTAGTCCGGACGAAAGCACTCTGACAATGACTACCTGTCACGAGCCCCTGCAGATGCACCTCCGCCTGACGATGATGCGGCTGTCTTCCTGGGAACCATTTGCTACAGCTCTTTCGCTCAGTAGAAACACTCGGATCCCGACTTAAAACGCCTCATCGAGTGCTTGGAACGCAAGCTTTCTTTGTTCAACCCCCGCCTCGTTCGAGCGAAGGTTGTCTTCATTCTGTGTACAGTATGATGCCCTCGTGCAGAAGAACTTCGCAGCCAAAAAAACAGCCTACCTCCTTGTTGTACCTGCAAGTCTGCGCGAAGTTCAGGCTTCACAGGACGAGACTGCAGCTGGACGAATCGGGTTTTGTCGTTCCCTCCGACCAATTAAAAACAAGTATTACTGGTCCCGACTGTGTTCCGATGCCGCCAGCTCAATATATGAAAACTAGCCGAGATTATCAGCGATGAAAGATCCCTTCCACCAAAGCAGCATAATCTCTGAACCCCACTTAACCTCCTGAGGCCCATTTTAGCAAATGACATGGATTTGCTTGACCCTTTCCCTAGGTCAACGTCTGGAAATCTGTGGACCATCATAGCGACCGAACGGAACAGCAGGAGAAGTCGACAAATATTTCGTAGTGTTTTTTTCTGCGACACGGCGCCCCCGATGTGCTCATCAGGGACAGAGGAACAGCATTCACGGCGGAATTGATGCAAGCCATTGAGCGCTACAGCCAAACCAGCCACCGGATGAAAACTGCATGCCATCCGCCGACCAACGGACTGGGCGAGCGCCTGAACAAAACCATCGCAGGTATGCTCGCCATGTATGTCGATGCTGAACTTAAGACCTGGTACGTCATCCTGCCCTACGTCGTCTTTGCCTACAACACCGCAGTGCAGCAGACCACCCAGATGATGCCTTTTAGGCTCATCTATGGCAGGGAGGCCACGACCACGCTAGACACCGTTGTTGCTCAACGTTATCGAAGAAGAGAACGCCGACCTCGTTGTCTGTCTTCAACGCGCAGAAGAAGCCCGAAGACTTGCCCGACTACGGATCAAAGACCAGCAGGGCACCGACGCCAGACGCTACAGCCTGCGAAGACACAACGCGGAATACAAGCCAGGAGACAGAATGTGGGTTTGGACGCCCACTCGCCGCTACGGATTGAGTGAAAAGCTTTTTCATCGCTATTCCGGCCCGTACAAGCTTCTTCATCGGCTAGGTGAACTGGACAATGAAGTCGTTCCTGAATAAATGACTGTATCGAGAGACGCCGTGTACAACCAGAAGTTGTCCATGCCGTCCGTCTAAAGCCCTATTATGGGCGCTAGATTTAAGGACGCTGTGCCTAAACATTCGTGTTTCTTTTGCACAATCCATTTTCTTTCTAGTCGCCTTATGTTTTAAAGCATCGCGTCGATACTTGTGTGAGAGGGGAGAAATGTCACGAACCTTTCTAGTGTTAGTGTGTTTATTCCTCAAAGATGGCGCCACGCCACTTTGCCACTTTGTGGGTGCACGACGCAACCAGAATTCTTTCTATTGATCACATCTAGGCGGAGCCGATTATACGTGGTTCCAGAATTTTCTAGTAAGTTTGCACTTTTTATCACGAAATTTCGCTGCCCGTTTTGAACTGAGCATGGCCTGGAACATCCGGAATTCTTTTCGACGACCGCCGAGCAGGCTTGTTGCATCGTCGCCGCCGAGTGATTCAGTCCGTGGTGGGCGCAAGTCAGAACGAATAAAGAGGTTTGTTTAGACGCCATTTAGCTGTCTTTTGGCTGTGCGAATTAGAGGGACCATTTTCTGACAATATAAACCCGGCCAGAACTTTAGTCTCTGACATCTGGAAGGGTCATACGGATAATATAACAGAACCTAAACTGTGATACAATGCAAAGCAAAATGCGGCAACAACTCTGTGCCAATACCATCCAGATGGTACAAAAAATCATCTACGTGAGCTCTTAATTGTTGTGTGCTTAAAACTGCCTAAAGAGGATGATTCAATATTTTAAATGGAAAGTAAACTTTGTTAGTGGACAATTATTTGCCAAAAAATAGCTCCACTAGGCTCTACATGGAGCAGAAAGTCTTGAAAAATGGATATCAATGAAACCACAGAATGTGTCTTCAAATCCCAAAGGATTTGTGCACAATGCGTGTGAAGTTTATATAGGTTTAGCAATCAGGCATTATATCTGAAGCGGTTTATTTTTCTCTATTAAACGTCTTGTAGCCGTAAATAGTTTAAGATATCAGGAATGTTTCAAAACAGGCATTAGATATCGATCGGTTTCTCAACGTCTGTATAAAATGACTTTTAGTCGCAAAAGTCATGAAATGTCAGGAAAGGGTTGCACTATCAGACGTACGGGCTATGAGCAAGAACCAAGTCTCTGTAAATGATCGATGGCACCGATTGTATTTCTGGATTGTAAAATACCCTCCACACAGCTGGTAGTTGCCAGTCAGTTCTCGAGTTTTTTCTATGCAGCTGGTAACCACAGTTCAAGAAATGCAGGCGTAAATTGAGGAACTGAACAAAGGTAACGATATTTCTTGTCGGCGGGACACATGCCAGGACAATGTCTCCAGCGGGCGTGGAAAAAACCCACTGCTGTAGCCATCAGTTATAGCCGACGGGAACAATTTATTTTATGCGCAATTTTGTTTGCGTTATATTTTTCCTTAAATTTTTTGTCTTTTTTTTTCAAACAGAAAACTGCGACAGCTTGAAGTATGAGATTTTTCTATCAGTGATCACAGTGACGGAATTCAACCGACACCAGCGCAAAAAAAGCACATTTCAGCAGAGCACTTTCTTAGAAAGCATTTTGAATAAAAAAAGACCAAAGGATAAAGTCAGTTCAAAACATGTCCATGTCCAGTGGCGCGTGGATAGGCTCACTAGGAACATCACGTGTCTCAAAGAAACGCACGCTGCGCCAAAGATCTTCTCTGTGAATACGGGATTCTGGGCGCACTGCTATGGGGTTTTTGCGACATCTTCTGTTTAATGATAAACTGCAGAAATAAAGAGCTGTCTGGAAGCGTCCAACAGCCCAAGAAATGAAAATAAACCTTCATAGAAAGTAACGAAACGTTTCTCACCATCGGTTTTCAGCACTTCTTCAGTTCCTATCAATACCAACAATGTGTATCCAGCACTTATTTCGTCATTTATAGACATATAAATTTGCCATGTTCTGCTGAAAGTTTTTAAAGCATCAAGAAAGATCACAAACGAAGGGGCAACTAAAATTTATTCGAGCTTGAAAAGAAAAGGCATGGAATAAACTTTGTTGTTCTTTCTTGCGGCAGACTCGCACACAGAATTGCCGGAGTTCATAAAAGCGAACATATTGAACAACAACCTCCGAGGCACATGGCGTACCTGTTATCACATACGTTTTTCTCTGAAAATTACTATCAATATCGTGGTGCTCGTTCTACCTATCTATTGCAGCTTCTAGCTGTCCTGAAGGAGCGGGTCTTTCCGCCTTTGCTGACCAATGTCAACTTCTCGATATGGCAACGTCTTAACAGAGCGGAGTGCCAAAACAAGGATTGATTTTTTTAAGATATCAGGCGACGGCATCCCTCGCGTGCCCGCGGCCGCTTAATCTGGCTGCATAGGAATGATTACATGCAATTTCAATGGTTTGATCAAGTTAATGTGAAAACTTGCGTTAAAATTGGCCTTCACCTGACTCACCTCGATAACTGCATTGGCAGTAAGCATACCGGAATTTTCGACAGTTGAATGAGGCATCTTGTTTACGCATTGATTGACATTTAGTGAGTGTGTGTAGATATTTTGTCTCTCTATAACCCAACAAGACTTAGAAAATGGTCATCGCTCTAAGTATTGCTCTATTTCACCCGAATTACATCATACACATTTTGACTCAGTATGCATACTCCACTAGGACGTTCTTAACCAGAAAAGGCCTCGTACAGTTTTTTCGAAACCGAATATAGGCAATCTCTCTAGTACCTAATAAGGACATTATACAATTCAGCTAGCTGTTCTCAATCTCAATAAACTGTCCATTATTATAACGCACCTCAACATTTACCGATCCAAAGATTGCCGATGAACTCAACATGAGCACATTCCAAAGTAGACAAGGTGTGGTACAAATAGAGGAATGTATGCCTGCTTCCATTACCCGCCAAACTCATCTCCTTGAGACGGAACATGTCTGCACATATGCTTCAATCGCTCCCGTCACCACTTCGCATCACTCTGTTACATACAACATAGGAAATACGTCGTGTGTGCTAACTATATATGAGGTTATAAACCAGCTTTATGTTCATAGCAGTTGCAAGTGATGGATGCAAGCGAATATTATGATGGTTCGCCGCGCACTCCGTCGTGAAAAAAATTCGTTGCCTTCTCTCTGCCGATGTTTTGCGTCAGTAGGTAGAAAAATAGTTATGAGGCTAGGTAATATTGGATGGCTCACGGATCGTAGTAGACAAAAAAGGCTTTTGGTGAATTCTTTTCCTCGTTAAAGGTGCCCCCGCCACAATAATCTTTGGTATCCGACCTGCCGCAGCCGCAGGATTTCAATCATTGCTTTTACACGTAAGGCTACTAGATATCAATGAGCCATTAGCCCTTTATTTGAATCATATACGCCTTGCAGTTTTCCTTAAACGATTTGATAAGCGGTATATCTCATAGCGTGTAGTGATGACCGCGAGATATTTATTGGGAAACGAAGGGAAGGCTGAGTGGTCTTATTTTACCGTTCATAACTCTCGTATCGTTTCTCTTCAATTGCGCCTTGATAGTTTCTCTTCGTGATTCTAATAGGTAGTGTATAAGGAGCCGTACGGGTGGACGATCACTTTCTGACACCTAATTAGCATACTTATATTTGGTTTTGTTTTTTAACTACTGCAACTTCACTACACGTACGCACCACAACGCCTTCACTTGGTTCCCCTCTTACGCGCTGGAAACAGCTACTCTTCGAGGCATACGCGCTGCGTGCCTGCCTGGCATGCAGAGGGCCTCGGATGGAGCCCCAATAATGGCTATCTTTTAATGATTTGCTTCTATATTCTGATTTTTGCCGAGTTTTTGCCCACAGACGCAGGACGAAGGCCGAAGCCAAGTTTTCAGCAGAGCGAGCTTCTTACACTCCTTACACTATCACGTATTACAGAATTTGCATTCTCGATTGTTTCGTCCGCTGCACATCAAGCGCGGTTAGCCTGACTGCAAAGCAGTGAAAATAGTAAGCTTTGCGCTCAGCCTCAATGGCTGCACAGACCGGACAGACGCAATGACAGGGAGGATGACGAATGATAATGTTGACCAGGATTCAAGAAATGTAGACTTGAACTGAGCAACAGAAGAAATGTAACACAAGTCACTTGTTTCTACGTTCATCAATACGCACACCAAAGACACTAAAGAAGGAATGAAAGTTGGGCGAATTGGTAACAGTTCATAGTGGGTGGAACAGCGCGAACAGACGACAGACGAGAAGAGAAAGACATACACAAGCGCTGCTCGCAAGTTATGTTTATATTGAGAATAACATATATTTATACCCAAAAAACACGTGACATATAAGTAACATAACAATAGCACTGGCACTTTCAAAGGTTACATCGCTACACACTTATCAGCCGCAAGGTACACTTTCATCAACAACGAGTTCATTAATTTTCTAACAACGAAACCTCCTTATCAACCAGAAACAAGGAAGGCCGGCTAACACACTCTGCTTGTCTTTTTCGAATGAAATATGCCTCCATTGTTTCCCTGGTTGTTTTATCTCTCTAGCGAAACAAAATCCTTGTTTTGGTGACCAGAGGGCGGCCTTTTTTCTTTTTCTTTTCTTTTTTTCCGCACTCGCGGCTGTGATCTTTCAGATGGGCATAACTTGAATCCGAGAGTGAATTCAAGTGTTCCCGCAAACGAATATTAATGCAACGGCCGTTTTGGCCTATGTAAACTTTCTTAAAAGAGAGTGCAAGCTCATAAATAACTGAGCAGGCGCAATCGACCAACCCTGACCTGTGTGCCACTTGGCTTTGGAACGGGCTAACACTTTTTATTTGTTCAAAGCGATTGCTAATGGCTCGGCATAACCAACTCAACTTGTACGGCGCCGAAAAAATTCTTCTCATTCATGGTACCTCTGTATTCTCTCTCAGACACTTCGTAGAAACATCAGTGAAGAGCTGCGGTTTTTATTTACGGCTTTATTCGGCGGTGGTATTGTTTGGTAGTTGTTCTAATCAGTATCAAAACTTGTGATTTTCGTAAACGAGCGACGTTTTGCAAAGGCAAATTCTCAGCTCGAAAGCAGCCTTGCTTTCTTCTTGATGATGCCTTCATTGTTCTAATATCACTGGCACCTACAGAAACAATACCATTTCGGCCCCCGGTACGGGACGCTAAGCTCATAAAATAAAGTGCAGCACAACGTTTCACTTGCTTTTTAGGAAGAACTGATTGTCCACTGAATAAAGAATGATTGACTGCTAAAGCAGAAAAACTGGTACTTGAAGCGGACAGATAAAGTCAACTTCTAAGCCCCATCAGTCGAGCACTATTGAAGTTCGAATATTCCAGGGTATAATGATGAACACGCTCACTTTCATCTTACATGATATTGTCGGCGTTACCAGGTGGCACCTACAGCTGGGTTCCGTGGGTGTTCCGCTACGGTTGTTCTTTTCGTCACCTTTTCGGCAAAGGTTACCGTTATCAACAAATATACCGTTCCTCTGTCCATGAGTGCCGCAAATTTACGGCTGTCGATAGCCATGCCGTGGTCGAAGAATCGTGTCCTGCAGTCGGACTTCAGTTGCGATGTCGAGTCGGCTCTTCGATTCGTGAATGGCGCATGCCGTCATGGCAGTTTTGAGAGGTGTCGCTCTGGCTTTGTCGGATCTTCCGCTTTATCAGGAATGTGACAATGCAGCATCGCGGGCGGTCGAGTATATTAGACATTTCACCTCAAGACATCGTCCGCTCCGTGGGTAAAGTTTTTAGACGCATCTAAGAGGCTGTTGGATCTTCTTCGCAACGCCACGGCGTATCTTTAGCCTGGTGACGGAAAGCGCAATCCGGAAGATGATAGCATTCGAGACCGTTCTACATTTGCTCGTGTCAGTGCAAGCATTTGTTGATTGAAAACTAAATATTTTGACAGATTTACCTGTCTGGTTGGGTTATAAGACTTATAATAAACTGCACATCTCCAACCAAAAATGTTAACTTTAAACAACGTTTCGAAGCCGACTCGGCTCCTTCATCAGGGGTGACTGAGGGCAGTAGCTAGCGTCTTTTAAGTATGGAGGGGAGGGGGAGGGGGGAAGAGGACGACAGCTGTGCCGCGCAAGACGCGGCGGAGGGGGGGGGGGGGGTTTAGGCTGTTAGTCACTGTGGCGCACTGTAGGGAGATGCTGAATGGCGACTTTTTTTCGTTGCGTTGAAGAGCGAAGTCCCTGGGCATATATTGGGGGCAGGTTTCCTTTTGTGCGGTTGATATTGTTAGGGGTGGTTAAGATACGCCAGAATTCCAGAAGGAGCCTCTTGTGGTAATTTGTTTCGGTTCCGAGGATGCGGTTCGTAGGAACGGCGTTACACTCACGGCTCACGGCATGTAAGGCTATCGTTAGCTACTGGTGTGGGGTAGCTAGCTTGCAACTACGCCTGTGTAGTTCATGGATTGAGTGCTTGCGCCGGAGCGCTCGCCCGAGAGACGCTCAATTACTGACGAAACTATCACGTCCGTGAAAAATTCTACATGAGGGTGCGCTCGTGATGATAGAAGAGGGAAGAAGGTTTTATGGAAAAAGTTTGTTTAAACTTGGGCAAGCTGTCACCACTCATTGGCGTCCTCCCTAGGTGGGTGGAGGCGACTTCTGCCGGGTTGCTGTATTACCAGGCCCGCTTGCTGCTTGACTGCAGTATCTTTTGTTTTGAATTTCATGGTGGTTTAGAGGGGGTTGCAAAAAAAGGCCGCAAGCAGTTGATAGTTTTTAGGTGCTAACGTGTGAGGTGCAGAGGGCAGGCGTATCTCGCCTTTTTGTTTCCGTTAGATGGACCTAAACATCTTCAGTAGCTCCAATTTGAATGTTTCTGAGGTCTCTAGTTGAGAGGCCTGGGCCCTTTTCTATTAGATCTCCATTTTAAAATGAATATTTTTCGTCCGTCTGTCCTATGTGATTGTAGTTCAGATATATCTGCGGCTTTCAAATGACTGCGGAAACCGACATGGCCATTGAGTGGCTAGCGACCGCACTTCACTATTGGATTGCATTGACTGCAACATACAGCCGTGCAGGTGTGTCGCGGCGCTATGTCAACAGCAGGCGACAGGACCTGCCTACTGGCTGCCATTGGCTACAATATGCAGCCTGCGATGAAGTCCGCTCGGCTTTCACCCAAAAGTCAGGTAGATTTTCATAGAGTCTTCAATGCGGCGGGTGTATCTGATGGACGAATTACAGTGGACCACGCGGACGCGAAATGGCCGTTTGAAAATAAACAGCTCACGGAATGCGGCCCCTGAATTTCATATCAGTGTGAAGTTTATTTGTCAACATCAAAAATTTGTAAGAAAGTTTCACGGCGTCGTTCATGTTTATTGAACGCGGCCACACGGTTCAAGCCGAGCCACTCGTCTGGCTCTTAGCCAGGTGAGCGGTTAAGTGTAGGTGTTGCACGAGGCTGTGGGGAACTAACCGGGACAGACGTGCAGGATGCGTTCGCGAAAGCAAATTAAAACGGTTCATATAAGGTTGACGGTTCGTGAAGTGCGTTTGTAGTGGCTTCCATGTAAAATAAATTAAGAGTCTGAAGATGGGCAACCATAAAACAGGTCGACTATGACGTGGAGGGGTTCACTGTACCAGAAGTAGGAGCCAGTGGGAGTGGCAAGGTGTGCTTTCGTCTGAGGAATGCCTTCTCACTTGTCGCCAGTGCTCACCAGCGGCAGTTCCGGTGTCGCACCAAAATGGCCAACCCGATAATGCTTTTTTTTGGCCTTGCACCGCAGTTTCCGCCAAAGACAACCACCCAGCAGGTAGGCCTTACTCCAGCTCGCGTTCTACAGCATCACAACATGAATACCACGACAAAGAGCGCCACGTGATACCGACTTAGAGGCTTCGATAGGGCTTGATGACTTTGAGGATTGTGAAAACGCTGTAGTGTACAATAATGTGAACTGTGCGATAATGTACGGGCTTGTGCTTGCGTAACCGTTGCCGGCCTCCTGACAGTGCGTCAACAATTTGGCGTTGGATGAAGCCTCCTTTCGCAATGCAGTGCAGTCCGAGAGGAGCAGGTACTTAGAGTGAACTTGGGGGAAACTACGGTGGCGTTACTGAATTTGGTGTGGCCAACAACTCAAGATTTCATTTCACGTGGTTGACAGCACGGACGCAGACGTCGACCGTATGCAATATGCTGCCACTAAACTGGAAACATCTATTTGTTATTTAGCGGCCCACTATTCGATACATGTCGCTGGCGACGATAGCAGCAAGTGACGAAGATTTGTGATGAGTCGTCTAATAAATCAATGGATGTCGAACACTGAATACATAGTTTCTGGCGGGTAAAGTTATTTCAGAGAAGTCTGGTCGCCTCTCCTGTGGCACATACAAGAGTCTAAGGCACCTACGAGAGTATCAAACATCGTACAGCAAGGCGCGCTAGGCTTCAACAAATGCAAAGACAGACTACAGGATACAAAAAGTTTACTCTATGTGCAGCGGCATTGATCGGAGGACCGAAAAAAACTTGAAAGGTTCGTCTGATTACCGCCTTTCAAATTAGCGGTACCGCAGTGTTTACAAAGTGCTGCTACTGACGTCAGAATAAATATTGTTATTGCAAAACGCAAAGCGTGGCTATGAACGTACAATGGCAAATTAGGCGCTTGAGATAGAGTGCGCCCCCTCCCCCCCCCCCTCTCCTAGGATGCTGTTCCTTCGATGAGAACTACTTCATAGTCAAGTTCTATAAATGAACGATCTCGTACGGTCTTAAATACCGGCTCAAAAGATTTAACTTAGCACGCGGCGGTGAATGGGTGTTCTCGCCAACACAAGATAACCTTCTATATGCATCGCCTGAAGTTGGAGAAGACTGCAGCGCAGGATGGAGAAGGGGTGGGGAGAAGGCGACGCAAAGGCAGCCTTCCTTGCGGATATAGGGAAGCATGGCACTGACCGTGGAATTGGCCTTCTATATTGGAGGAGCCTAACGTCGTCATGTCGTAGTTTTTAACACAGCGATGATGTAGGCGATCACTGCAAAGCGCAAGATGGCGTTTTAAGATTTTTTTGGCGTTAACGTACATTCACGCTCATTATCAATTAGATATCGAATATGCACGGCATTAGACCCGTTGGCACACTGCTGGACAGCTGCGTGCACACCTTCAAGCAGCGCCGGACTCGAACTATTTCGTGAAGAGAGCTGGGGACATGATTTATATTACAACTCAGACTGACTGGAATAGCGTCTATCAAAAAAGTCCGCCGTTTGATTGCTTAAACGCAGTTAAAGACCATTGGTTGGATATGCAGCGCAGTGGTTATTGCGTAACACTTATGAGGGTACTGAAAATGCTTGCGTAAGCTCTAATAAAAACTCTGCCCATCTGTTGCCCTTTTATTCTTTTGTACTACCTCTGCCCTTAATGTTCCGAGACTGAGTCTATTAAAAAATGCGCTTAACGTTTAAACCATTTGTGCAGGACCAATTTGAAATAGTCTCCCTTGCAGTCTATGCACAGCTCCCAATGCTTTTTGACGTCTTGGAAACAGTTGGGAAACACTTCTTATGTCAGGGCTGTAAGCTGCTTTGTCGTGGCGTCTTCAATAGCCTCCGTGCTCCCCATTCGGCGACCTTCTAGGGCTCTCTTCATACGAGGAAAGAGGAAAAATCGCATGTGGAGAGGTCAGGCGAGTATGGCGGATGGGGAAGTACGGTAATGCTGTGCTTGGCGAGAATTTCTGTCACACTGAGAGCAGTGTGCAGCCTTGCGTTATCGTACAGAAGGCTCCATTGTCCAGATGCCCATAAGTCAGGGCGACTGCTTTGCAGTGCATCACGCATGTGTTGAAGAACACGGATATAAAACTCCTGATTCACCGTCTGCCCTTGTGGGATGAACTTGTGGTGTATGGCACCTCTGGGATCGAAAAAAACTGTCAGCATCGTCTGTGTCTTGGTATTCTGTAGCCGTACCTTTTTCAACGCCGGAGAGCTTATGGACCGCCATTCGGCGTTCTGCCTCTTTGTTTGTGGATCGTATTGAAAAGACCACGTTTCTTCGTCAGCAATGACGCTGTCGACGAATGTAGCATCCTTCTCTGCCTCGGGGAGCAAATCAGAGCTCACTGATGCTCGCGTGTCCTTCTGGTCCTGTGTGAGGGAGTGCGGCACAAGTCTGGCATTCAGCTTTCGTTTCCCCAAGTTCTCACGCAAAATTTGCTCCCATCTTCTCTTACTAATGACGAGAGCATCTGATAGCATACGGAATTTAATGGTGCGGTCGTGCTGTACGATTTTCCTGATCCTAGCCACGTTGTTTTCACTCCGTGAGGTTGAAAGGTGCTCCTACCTTGTGTCGTCTTCCACCGACGTTCTCCCCGAAACAAATCTCTTGTACCACTCGAAAACTCGCGCCCGCGATAATGTCTCGTTGCCGTAAGCGTCACAGACGATGTTATACGTCTGTGTGGCTGTCTTGCCAATATTTACACAGAATTTTATGTTTGCACACTGTTCCAGGTTGACGTTGTTGTGCCCGGGCAACCAGTCCGGATTCCACATGTGCTGCGCCGCAAGGCCAGCGCCCTAACACTCCCATGACAAACTAAGGTGCTGCGCCGCTAGACAGTGGCGCCCTATGGAGAAGCATCGGCGAGCGACATGTTCAAACGTGTAGCGAATTGCTATACAGCCAGGCACCGGTTCCCCTTTCCCCCTGGGAGTCACCATTCGCGGCAAACTTGAAGCGGGTGGCCAGCGCGGTCGCTGGTTGGACCTCTCGGACGGCTGTCAAGTGCTGGCTTTTTATTGGTTCGTTTAAGTGGCGACTGTTTCTCCGGGCTATATAAGCCCCAATGCTGCCGGCTGCTCTGTACATAATGTATAAAATACCTTTTGTTCTCACCGACGCCTGACTCGGATTCTTCGCTACCGACTTGAAAGCTGGCGACGCTCTGTCCCAAAACGGGTGGCGAGCGTTACGGGACCACCTCAAAACCACAACATTGGATGGCAGCTACGGGATTGACCGGCATCAGCTACCTCGGCGCGGTGAGTGCCTGGAGTTTACCTCAAACACCAGACTTTCTCTGACACAGGTTATTGTAGCTTAGAGAAAGACTTGGTGTAGCATTGCGTTAACCTTGTGAGTTTCAAGCCCAGTAAGAGTGTTTTAAAACCAAGGGATGCTAAGCGGGTAAACAGGGCAGTGTGTGAAATACTTGCGCGTGTCTTACTAGTAAAGTTATAGTAGCGTACGGCAAGTATATTAAAAAAGGGTAAACAGAGAGAGGACATGTGTGAACGCTGGAGAAGTACAAGGTCAAAGAACTTCTCTAAATTTGTGAGGAGTTGGGTATTGAGTTGGGTCCAGCAAAAAGAAAGAACGCGATCTTTGAGGCCATGAGGGCGACGGTGAAATCACAGAATGGCTCGATAATGCGGAAGGTCCGGACGACCGTGGCGAAGAGGTAGAGGGCGCAGCTGTAGAGCAGTCCTGCCAGTACGGCACACAGGAAGGTAGTCCGTACTTGGCAGATGTAGGTGCTGTTCTATCAGTGGGAGACGCGCCGCATTCGCAAACGGAGGAAACCTCTTTACCTTCGGATAATGTAGCCACAGCATCAAATGACGGTGCAGTTACAGCGGTCTCGCTCACGGAGACGGGAGAAGGGTTGAACGAAACTCAATCTCATAGCGTGCCAAAAGCTGAGAAAAAGGTTTGCGGCCCCGCCAACCGTTGCAAAGGTACCAGCGATGGTTTGGTCGGGCACGCTGGCGGCAATAAAGAAATGTTTCAGCGGGCAATTTCAAGCCCCCAGATCCATGCCACTTTGAAAGGGAATGTCGTGGTTCAGGCAGGCTGCGAAAAATCTCATCAGAACGCAGCTGGTGGGACACCCGAGAGCGGTTCGTTGAAGGTAGGCGACGGCAGAGTTGCAGCGGCCCGCGACAGATCGCCAGAATGTAAGGAACCAAGCCTAGACATTATCGCAGAGGTGTCCGAAATTTCCGAAGAGCTGCTACCTGGCACTGACGGCAGGGCTCAGGGTGATTTGCAACGCAAGGAAAATCGCGAACGCAACAAGCCTTTGGGAACTAATGGGTGAAGTTTTGATGTCGTGGCGAGGGCCGACAGCTTCGCACTCGACGGCACCGCGATAACTGGAGGCGCGGGCGCGCGGAAGAAAGCCGCTAGGGCTGCTTCGAAAAGGCGACGGCGCTCAAAGAAAACTGATTTGGGCAGTCGCGCTAAGAAGAAAAGGGTGCGGATCAATACGCTTGTACGTTTACGGGCCAGGCAACCACGTAACTGCCCGAAACTGACACCACGGCTCTCAAGAATTTTGAGGCGTCGCATGAAAGCCAATCTGACTAGGCGTCCCATTGCAGTGCGGAAGCCACTTCCGTCACTGTTGGAGCACCGTAGGTGTAGTCCTAGGACAGGGGACGAGCAGAGTGGCCTGCAGAGAAGGGCGCGCGGCCGCCAGACAAAAGGGTGCCACAGAACGCGTGCGAGTGGGAGGGGGACACGCAATCCCCCTTTGGGACTCCTGCAGGGAACCATGACAGGAAGAAGCGCCCCTCTCGGCTTAAGCTTGACAAGCGCTTCCCTGGCTTGGGGCACATGTCCTGGAGAGGCGGAACTAATCAGCCTCTCAACTTTTGCGAGGTGTCGGCTGGTAGAGCGGCCTTCCGATTGCGACCGCGCAGGGCGCGACTAAAGAATGGAGGATTCCAGGAATAAGTGCTCCCTGTATTTAGTGTTTGCTTTTCGTTTCTTTTCTCAGCCGTAGAAAGATGAAATCGGACCTGGTTTTGAGCCTTTTGCTTGAGCTTATTTTGTACTTTTCATGGAACTTTCATTGCCAATACGTAGCTTTTGAAATCCTGTCCCTTTAATTTAATATGACCAATTTACGGCGCAGTTCTTGGTAGCGGTAACGATTTCCTTCGTGTAATATAGTGTCATTAGAGCGCTTATCTTGTTGTGCTTTGTTCTTTCATGGCATAGCTTATGTTAAGGTTCGATGCAAGTTGTGTTCCAGCAACTACTGCGCATAAGTTTAGTTGCGCTTCTCATTGTGAGATTGGCCGCTGTCGAGCGGAAGTATAGCGAAGTAACTCGTGAACCATTGTGGCGTAGTGTCTCTCAAGGAAGCCTCGTGTATTCTTTGGGATATTTACGTTAGCTTCGTTACGTGTTTTTGCAAGTGAACTTACTTGCCGAATTTGTTAGGTGCTACTATCCGCAGACATTGAAACGTGGGCGAAACCTCTGTTGGGCATTGTAGCTTAGGTAGCCGGCGTAAGTTCCTAGAGATGCTACCTTTTCACCTGAATTAAGTATTGGAGTATGCTCCTGCCTCGGCACTGTTCTGTGGTGCAAGTTTGGCGCATTAGAACCGTTGTCGTCATATCTGCTGCTACGCAGAACAGAAAGAAAGAACGCATGGTCAGCTGTGACAGTTTCGAACAAGAAGTAGCTTGTGGCAAAATTGAATAACCTCATTTGCTTCCTCAGTAGTGCGTTTTCTGTCCAAGTGATTTGAAGGGGACCATTCTACTTTCATTAGTATTGCTGACTTTGATCGTTCCTTATATTCTGGCGTGTTGTTAATTTCAAAAATGGTTGTCTGAACCTTGTGTACCCGATCGTCAACCTGCCTCTTTTTTGCAGCGGGAGCAAAAAGGGGGGCAGCAATTTAGTTAGGTTGAATTGAACTATGGCCTTGTCTGGTGTTTGACGGGAGACAGAGGGCACTTGCTCGTGTTGGATGTTGGCTTTTGCAGGTCGGTTTTTGCAAGCTGCAGAACGGCCAACCATGACCAGTGGCGAGAAGCAAGGGCATCGGAACGACCCGAGCGAAGCTGGTCGAGGTGCCTTGGCGACAACGCTGTGAGCAGCGATCCTGGCCCGGCGAGTGGGACCTGGGCACGTGAAGCTACCTGGCGTCCGGACACTGGACTTGAACTTCGAAGAGCCTGACGAACGTGCGCGCCTGGCATCCGAGCCACATGGAAACAGCTTGTCTTCCCGGCGCCTTATCTGAGGGCGGGCATGCTGTTGTGCCTGGACAACCAGTCCGGATTCTACATTTACAAGATGCACCATTGCTCCTACGAACGCCCATGGACAAGCCCGGTGCTGCGCCGCAAGGCACAACGCCCTAACATTTCCTTGACAAGCTATAATGCTGCTCCGCTAGGCTTCAATGTCTTATGAAGAAGCATCGGCGAGCGACATGTTCAAACGTGCCGATGAATTGCTAGACATCCAGGCGCCGGTTCCCCTTTTGCCCCTGGAGTCACCGCGCGCGGCAAACTAGAAGCGGGTGGCTAGCGCGGTCTGCGCCACCTTGTGATGTTAAAGCTTACAAAGCCAACTAGCAATTCACATAATGGCTCGGCAAACGTTCTTTGCCCGGCTTTACCATTTGAAAGCCGGCACGCCGCTTCAACTTCAGTCTCAAATGATAACAGCCACACGTAGCTTATTCTACCTAGTTCAGAATTGTTGTTGCTACTTATGGCACTTTATATCGAAGGTTCTTAACAAGCTTTATTCTGCGCTCGGCCCAAACAGCAGTGGCTCTGCTCTTCGGCCACCGCTGAACCTGTTCGTTGCTACCGCCGCCGAGTTGTTCAGTTCATTGTCGGCGCAAGACAGCGCAATAAGGATTTCGTATGAGGCCTCAGCCTGCTTGTTCCTTGTCTCCGGCATTGTCATTGACGCGTCATATCCAGCGGAGGTGTTGGTACGCACCCGGCCCTTCTTCCATTAGCCGCAAAAGAAGACACCCAGAGCGTCGAAACCAGTCAAGGCTGCGGCTGTCTCCACGGGCGGTCACCTGAGCTAGGAACACTAGCGTGGTAAAGATAGAAAAACGGGCTTGAACAATTTGACCAGGCGGCTACATTGAACTGGTGGAAGATTGAAGACCCCTTCCAATTAATTTTCTTTTCCCTTGACGCCCCTGTTAAGGCGTGGTACAAAACACATTCATCATCATCATCATCATCATCATCATCATCAGCCTTACTACACCCACTGCAGGGCAAAGGCCTCTCCCATGTCTCTCCAATTAACCCTATCCTTTGCCAGCTGCATCCACCCTTTGCCTGCAAACTTCTTAATCTCATCCGCCCACCTAACCTTCTGCCGCCCCCTGCTACGCTTACTTTTTCTTGGAACCCACTCCGTTACCCTTAATGACCAGCGGTTATCTTGCCTTCGCATTACATGCCCTGCCCAAGCCCATTTCTTTCTCTTGATTTCGACTAGGATGTCATTAACCCGTGTTTGTTCCCTCACCCACTCTGCCCGCTTCCGATCTCTTAACGTTACACCTATCATTTTTCTTTCCATGGCTCGCTGCGTTGTCCTTAACTTAAGCTGAACTCTTTTCGTTAGCCTCCACGTTTCTGCCCCGTAGGTGAGTACCGGTAAGATTATGCTGTTGTACACTTTCCTCTTGAGGGAAATTGGTAAACTGCCACTCATGATCTGCGAGAATTTGCCATATGCGCTCCACCCCATCCTTATCCTTCTGGTTATCTCCCTCTCATGATCCGGATCAGCTGTCACTACCTGCCCTAAGTAGACGTATTCCGGCACAATTTCTAGGCTCTCCCTGCCAATTGTGAACTGTTGTTCCCTTGATAGGCTGTTGAACGTTACCTTGGTTTTCTGCATGTTAATTTTAGACCCATTGATCTGCTCTGCCTGTCTAACTCGTTGATCATGATTTGCAGTTCACCTCCTGAGTGACTCAGCAAGGCAATGTCATCAGCAAATCGCAGATTATTTAGGTATTCTCCATTTATTCTTATTCCCAACTGTTCCCAATTCAGGCCTCGAAAAACCTCCTGCAAACCACAAAACACATTAGACCACCTTTATAACGTGGGATCTACTATAAAGTATAGTCCTCAATATCGTTTCGAGAATTCACCTTAAGGAGAGGCCTGCGATATTACCGCAATCGGGTATTCTACAGAAAATTGAAGCGCTGACGAAGTACGTGCAAGAAATGAAGCGCATATTTCGGGGACCCGTCCTGAACCAGATCGAAGAAAAGCAAGTCCACAGATCCCTGATGCGAGGCGAAAACGAGTCACTTTTTGCCGGCCTCATAAGAAACCCGGCGAAAACCTCGCTGAATTCGTACAGAAGCGCCCGGATGCGGCAGTACAACTACACGGTAAAAGTCTGCGCAAGTTACTCAGACACTTCAGCGACAACAAACTACTGGTGAGAACTTCGTGATGTTGCCCGGGAATAACTGTGTGGACTGCGGCCGTTTTCTTCACAGCCTCAAGCATCATCTCTCATAGACAGCGTACTCGAAGGTGTGCAGCAGGCGCTTAGCAATCCGTCCTCGATGGTAACAGTACAACAGCCACCGGACACGAGCTATCCTTCCGCGTTACGCAGTTCGGCACCTCGAAAAGATATACCGACCCCTCTTTGCATTCAACTTGCTGTGCAACAGAGCCGCCCCTTTGCTCCCGCCTGCCCGCCCGCTGCATTTATGACCGACCGGCAAGCAACGGCAATGCGACGCCTGGAGAATTGCTAGCGATCGCCTCCTGTGCTATTACAGCGGTAAGGCCTGCCACTTACTCTGAAACTATCCATACAAACACATGGGCCTCCTCGGATTCTCCTACGACGCACCGCGACAGCGACCGCGACCTGAATAGTCACCTTGTGAAGTCGAGGACTACATGTACTACGCCCAGTACTAGCCTAACCATTCGTTCCCGCTTTGCATCGCAAAGCCGCCGATACTCAGTGGGCAACCAAGGGAAACTAAAGACACCAAATTTTAAGTTGAGGTTTCTTCACGACGAAACGACGAAAATGCTTCGAAGACGAAGACGGACGTTCACGTCACATCGACTACAATCACCTCTGCGATGAAGCGACGTGACTTAAATACCTGCCAGCAATATGACAGCGAGTAGCCTCAGGCGATGTCATAGTGCCACACAAAGCCTTGACCCTGCTCCCAAATAACCTGTAGTTCAAGGACACGAGCCACTGACCTTGAAGTGACTACCGACGGCCCTACGGTAACAGCCTTAGTGAACACAGGTGCAAACTACACTGCCATCAGTGTGCAGTGCGCCACTCAGCTGAAGATGACCACTTGGGACTGACCACAAATCCGCACCGCGGCAGCCCAACTTATTATACTATCAGGAAGAATTACGGTCAAAAACATGCTTATCCTGCCAGCTTCGTAGTTTACTTGATGTATTCCAACGACTTAATCTTGGGCATGGACTTGCTCACCGAGTATCAACCAACGATCAGTCTTTGTTTTATGCTCATGACGCTTTCGACAGATGAAGCCATACATTCCAAAATAACCCTGGAACATCACGCGTCCTTCAGTGTCGTCGTTGAGGAAGCGAGCGTGCCACTACGGTCAAACTTTATTGTCCCTATGGGTACCGGGCGTACCAGGAACACTGACCCTATCATCGGAGGGATCACGCAGTTTGGTTTATACCGAGGACTCGGCGTTGTAAGATTTATCGACCGTTTCGGAGTGAACACGCTGAGATGCTGGTAACATACTTAAGCAGGGAATATAGACCAATTGGACTGGTGTTCTGGGCGGACATAACAAATGAAACGAGTGTAAAAGTAAATACTTGTAGGAAATGTCTAAAATATTTATGAAAACAAGTACCCTACCGCGTCCGTGCATGATTCTACCCTATTTTAAACTTCAGTTGCTGATTCAGAGCAGTGGCATCTTTATTGGAGCATCTGGACAGGCCTGCATCTATCTCTGGATAGACTCTGACAAAGTGTATGAGCCTTTACCATCAAGAAAATGAACATTATCCTGAGGAGACTGTCACAGGTGGTACCCACAGAAGAGTTTGATCGGCGACAAAGGTGGTTGAGCGAGCAGCATACACCACGGAGGGCAAACACAATGCGCTTGCTCAGCCACCTTGTCAAAGTGATATGCTCGACCGAAGTGAAAACTAATTGAAAAATAATGATATCGGCTGAGTAATTTACTCTTAGGTTGGATAGACGGAGGACGCCGTTATAGGTCAGGGCTCAGAAAATAACAGTCGTAAATAAAAGGTGTAGTGCTGGTAGCCGCCTTCTGTTCTCTTTCTTTCTACCAAATGCATAGATATATGCTATCAAAGGCACAAAATAGTTGTTTATATCCTTGTAGACTAAATGTATAGATATAATTTGTCGCATGAAATGTGTGGAAAATTCCAGGACTTTTGATAGATGCCGTTGGCCGCAAGCCGTGTGACGCCTTCACCCGCTTAAAATCTTGTACTCGAAAATTGCGGACAGCCTTCCGGGCTCTTTTCGGGGCTTGAAAAACTGATGCCATCAATCGCTTTTGTTCTCGCTGAACAACTCGTCCGGGTTATCCTACCGTTTTGGGTGCTTTTCTATCTGCCGCATTCAGAACCTTGTCCTATTAGCGCCGGGAAGAGCTAATAAGCATAGAGAAGCGTTAGGCCACTTTTGTCGCCTTCTGACCTTCGTGTGCCGGTTTATCGTAGGCGAGCATTC
Source organism: Amblyomma americanum (assembly GCA_030143305.2). Taxonomy (NCBI): domain Eukaryota; kingdom Metazoa; phylum Arthropoda; class Arachnida; order Ixodida; family Ixodidae; genus Amblyomma; species Amblyomma americanum. The sequence continues at coordinate 188,479 of JARKHS020005550.1, forward strand.
CGACGCCGAGGAATTACGGAAGATAGAAGACGGAGCTGACGAATTGAAGCGGTGACATGAGAGACCACCAGTTTGAACCCAAATTTCAAAAGGCTTCGGCGATCGCCAGGTCGTGTAAATAAGTGCGACACGAAGCAGCGGTCTGCCCTAGCGGCGGTTGTAATTCACCTTTTGGGCAGAAGACTGTTCCCCTGGATAAAAGAAAAAAAACAGAATTATTCGTAAATATTCGACTTCCGCAAGAGCTTCATGTTTACCATGACGTTTACGATGGTTTCCAGACAATAGTCATTTGAACTTGCTAAAAGCATTACATTCTCAAAATTAAGAATAAAGAAAGGGAAAACAAGCGGCCACGGAACTAGCACGTCCTAGTCAGGTTATGATCCCCCGTTCGAACACTGTAGAGAGCACGTCATGCTGGAAATCGTTAAAATATTTCCAGAAAATAGATGGCCAGCTCAATGGTAAATTTTGATGTATAATGTTAATCTCTTCACCTCACTTCTTAAATGATGAAAACAAAACAAGAGGAAGTTAGCATGCACGATGCGAATAGCGACATTTGGGAACAGAATGCTCATACAAATAGGAAATTTTGGTTACTCCGGGAAGACGTGTAAGACGTCAGTTGCTTCATGGTGGTACACACCTGTTAGTGCCACTGAACCTTTTTTCTGGTTGTTTTATGATGAGTGTGCTAAAGAGGGGTAGAGTGCACCGAAAGGACGTGCGAGGCAAGTTGAACATGCTGTTTGCTGGTTCGGCGACTCGGCAAGGCCGTGCTATAAACTCTTGTTGCTGGTATAACATCCGGCTCAAGGCTTCTGTATCGGCAGTAAAAGGTGCTGGCATATCCATGGCTTCCGAGATCATATATCATCGGCCTTCTCTTCTGCTCCGAACTTTATCTTCCGTATGGCGCCCTCCAGTTCGGATCCATACAAAGCCTTTTCATCACGTTTTCATGTGCATGCTCTCTACTATGGCAAGTTTTCCACTTTTCTTTTTTTTCCATGAATCCCCTTATTAATTCCTTTTATCACGTCGTGGTTGTGATTGGGTTGTCCCACGAATTTCAGACCGTTACTGCCCCATTTTCTTTGCTCAAAAGTAGTATTTATTGTACCCTTGATAGGTTCGTCGCTGGCAGTAAAAGACCGGACACTCCTACTTATGACGAAGGAAAAAGAAGTACAAGACTAGTCAATGACTGTGAATGTGGATACCGATTCCCCGCCGAGGACTCAGTGAAAAATTATTGCACCGTTGTTAACGAATGAATCAGATCGTAATACGAATCGGCGAACTTATCTGCGCAGTAATTCGAGACAGATCGGGGCCTTTGATGCAAGAATGCGCACATCCAGAAGTGGTGCTTGTTGTCTAGGTTGAAAGTTCTTTTCTGGCCCTAATGAATGCTATATTACCTCTTTGATATTGGCGTGTTAGCAGCCGTGGTGGCTCAGTTGTTATGGAGCTGAGCTGCTAACCCGAAAGGCGCTTTTTCGATTCCGGCAGCGGGGGTTGAATTTCGATGGTGGCGAAATTTAGAGACGTGTGTACTGTGCGATGTCAGTGCATGTTAAAGAACCCCAAGCGGTCGGAATTTCCCGAGCCCTTCACTACGGCGTTCCTCATAGCCTGAGTCACTTTGGAACGTTAAGCCTCTATAAATCATAAATCGTGAACCAATCTTTTAGGTTTTTGTTCAGAATTCGTTGCAGCCTGTTTATTAGGGTTATTGATGCGATGATCGATATGATATTTAAACAATTTCTGCTAATCGCCTCCAGCATAATGTTTTACCAGTTTCTGCTTGCTACGCTTCAAGCGATCATAACATTATGGAGCAATCATAAACCATGTGAGAGCTACGACTGTCTCCAGAATTTTTCTCAGTAACCGAGGCACTTAGTCGCCAAAGTTTGCTGTGATCATAGAATTTCAGAGCTGCCAAGAGTCGCGGCAATTTCTGATGGCGATTATATCAGAATGCACACGTCGGTAATGCCGCTTCTGCGCTCATCGTACATCCGCGGGTTCTCCGCGGATATACGGTTCGTAGTTCTTTCCCTACTGGGGGAAGCATTGCGGGCAGCCAACTGAGAGGCCGGCGGGCCCTTTTTTGGAACTGACAAGGGAGCCTTCGCTGCGCCTGCCGGTGGCGGGGGTAGCCCTGCATCAGGCTTTACCTGGGCGGTGTCCAAAGCCCGTTGTTGTGTGCCGCCCCTGTGCACCACATCAGCAAAATTTGTTCCTGCAGTGAAAGAGAAAGTGTTGATGCCGTGTGATAGTCGACTACGCGCTTGTTTGAATGAAATGCTTCCTTTTGATTTGAGAGTGATTATTTCTTTTTCGGTTTCCTAACTTGGGCAGGACCTTGAGCAGGTGGGATGATCGCCTTCAGAGTTTACGGAACACAGCGCTGATGCTTCACAGTGTTCCGAAACATGCTCATGTGAGGCGCATTTCGCGCAGGTTTGTCGAGCATGAAAATTCTGTGACCTATGGCCATATCGCTGACAGCTGAAACATCTTCTGGGGTTTGGGACAAAATGTCGGACTTTGAGCTTCAGGTAGCCTACTTCAATATATTCAAGGGGTGTGCGGGATTTGAAGGTTAGGTCGAGGTGTTTCGTTGATATTTATTGGATTTCTTACCTAATTTTGATTTCAAGGACTTTGGTGACATTTTGGTCATTGAGACCATAAAGAATTTCATTTTCAGTGAGCTCGAGAAATTCAAATTCGAATATTTAACCTCGGACGGTGTTTAGCGAATGGTGTGCGGACACTGAGACAGGAATATCTTTTATTGAGACCATATAAAACAGTTTGAGTGCTCAGAGTTGTCTTTAATTTGTAGAAGTAGGTCAGCACTGGGCCCGTGCCCAAAACGTCGGTCAAATGTTTAAAAACTAAGAATGAAGACATCGTTCATGCAGATTTTTCTGTTTTTTTCACTGTGGATGACGCAATACTTTGGCGAAGTTTCTTTTTTTTTATCGCAAGCACTAGGCAATTATATCTTCGGTCCGCACCCTTTTCAGAGCACGAACATTTTGTGAGGGAGGTGGAGCCATAGAGTGTCTTAAATGTTCGGTCACGATGCCAGCCGCCCTCCACGGAGCCGAACGAGGGGACGGGACAGGAACTCGCAAGCAAGTCCTGCCCATGTCAGCCGTACACCCCAACTATAACCCCACACGAAGAAGCGCATGGTAGTTCGCTGTGCAAGTTTAACTTTTGCTGCCCATGAAAAAGGAGGAAGTAAATAAGAGAGAAGACGAGAAAGTTGCGAGAAAGAAAATAGGAATACGAAAGATGGAGTGGAGGAAAGGAAAAAGGCGACTGCCGATTTACCCCGGTCGAGTCAGGCCGGAGGTGCCGTCTACAGGGAGCTGGGGCCAAAGTGGTGTGTTGCCTCCGCTGAGAGGCATTGAAGGTCAAAACGCTCGGCGTCGACTCAATCATCAGGATTCCCTTTTCCCTGAAAACGGCGAGCCACGCACGGCTATGCGCGGGTGCTCGGGTACGTGGTGACGCACTGCTCACCATCATCCCTCTTTGGGGATGTCCCTGCGGATGATTAGGAACCCGTGGTGTCGCCACTCACCAACATCTGCATGAAGCAGAAGCCCTTGCGGGCGAACACTTGACAGCTTAGAGCAAACCGAATGAATATGAATATCGCACACCATGTTTTGAGAAAAAGTGACACCGCACAGCACACGCGCGACTTTTGCGTTTCGCCTCCATCGAACCTAGCCGCGGCGTCCAAGTTTCGTTGGAAGCGAAATGCAAAAGGCGCCCGTGCGCAGTGCGATGTTAGTGCACATTATAGATCCCCAAGTGGTCGAAATTATTCCACAGTCCTCCACGAGGGCACCTCCTTCTTCCTTTCTTCTCTCAGTCCTTTCTTTATTCCTTTCCTTAGGGCGCGGTTCAGGTGTACACCGAGATATGAGACAGATACTGCGCCACTTCCTTTCCCCATGAACCTTATTTCAAAGAACCACAAGAATTTTGGTACTACTTACTACCTGCATTTTAGTGGTACCGTACATGAGATATACTTTTAAATTTACATGTCCTGATTTCGGACAAAACAGTACAGCCCGATAGTTTTATTGCTATTTACTCCTAGCTGGTTTGCTGCGGACCATTCTTTAAGTTTTGCTAGACAGGAGTTCCTTGTGTTGGAGATGTGATGCCACTCTAGGGCAGAAAACAATATGCTAGGATGAGCGACGTATTATATATATTTGGCTTCAGTGCGAGTGTTTGTAAGATATTTTATGCATAACATATTTTATATTTTAATATATTTTATATATTTTATATTTTAGATATAAGTTATTTTATATATTTTATAAGGAATGGTCCGAGAATGCTGAATATGATAGTGGATTTTTATGAACAAAGGCATCTGTGGCCAAAGAGCGCCATGGGACAAGGTATTTTTGTTTGCTCAAGGTATGGTTAAATACCCATTTCCCAAGCATTTCACTCGGAATGAGCCGAGGACCAGGTTAGGGGAAGTTTGTACCCAATGTATTACCGGTGGGTTCCCGGCAGCACTGGAGGTCGAACCCCGCAACTCCCGCATGCGAGGCGGATGCTCAACCACTAGGCCAACGCTGCGGTGTCTAAACATGCCACCTTGAGGTACACTTTTTGTAGTTGACTTGGGTCGGAGATGTGGTCATCTATTTAAACACACTGTTGTCGAAGGTCTAGTTAGAAATTTTATGAGATTGAAGCAATGGCCATGTACTTCATACATTTCAAGTTTTTGAATAAAATCTAATGGTCAGTAAAGTGAAATGCTTTCAGGAAGTCAACACACAGAACAAGTACAAGGACCTTGCTTCCAAACTCTGAGAAATTAACTATTTTGCTTCACAAATGCTTGTTTTGAAGATCTGTGTTTTCTAATCCCTCATAGAGCCGGAGTTAGAAGGTTATGTTATTAAAATAATGTTAAAGGCGACCGTGTCATGAATAATTTTTCAAAACGCTTAGAAAATACAGGTAACACTGAAATAGGGCGATGGTTCTTGAAGTCGTCTGCATCAGCTTTCTTTAATGGCACGGTAACCTTAGCAACCTGCATTCTCTCTGGGAAAATAGCAGTTGATAAAGAAAGGATAAATATATGGGTAAGAATTGGAGTAATGATGTCAATAACGTATGGCAGCCAATGGCATCCGTGGTCCGGTCTGGTCTCTTCTTGTTGAGAAAGTGCTGTGATGCCCTTCACCATTGACTGCATATTGCGGCCACTTGCAGCCGATGGTGACGTCCGTTCGCCGACAACCCAATGGTCGGCTCACTTATCACAGACGCTTGAAAGCCATTTGTATAGCTGAACTACTGCTGACAAAGAGCCCTATGGACGCCAAATGGACAATGCAGAATGGGAAGCTTATAGAATACGGCCCCTGGTCACCGTGTGTGAGTGCCTAAACCACATCAACGCTGCGAACGAATTGAAAAACTGCGCTGTTGCTTCAGGCCTTGTAGGGCTCGCGCACTGAACTACGCAGTCATGCCAAACAAATCTACATGCTCGGAACAACGACGCGCACGGACGGAAGTGTTGGATGTTGAGCATAGTAAGTAATGGCACCCATGGAATGCCTCCCTCGCGGGCTGGATTCGCTGGTCCCGCCTCAAGGGATTGCTTAGCGCTTAAAGCTGGAAAAATCATGGTGGCCTTGTAGATTCTTCTGTACCAGATATTTACTTTGAATATATGCAGCTTTGAAAAGAAGACCCGAAAAACATAAACCCTAGCTAGGGACTCGACTACTTCTAACAGTGCTCAGTGCAGAAAGGAGATTGCTTTTCGGCGATCCTTCAACATAAAGCGTCAACAAGGGCAGCTTGGACGCTATTCAGGTGGAGAGATAGAAGCCACCGCAATTTTGCATGCTCGTACTTAAGAGAGCTTAACTACATCGAGAGAGGAAGGGTATGAGTTGACTCAAACAAGAGAGAGTTCTTCCATGTGTGATGGCAGACTCCGCCAATCTGAAGTAGAGACTGTGACCTATTCGTTAATGCGGCGCTGGGGCCGACGGGCCAAGCCACCGTTGTCTCATTCATTTGCCAGTTCCCTCCTTGTAACGGTTAACATGGCAGGGTCAGTCCCGTACGTGTCCATCCGTTGCAGATGTTCTTCGGATAAGGGCGGTAACCACTCCTTCTGGCGCCGTACGGGAGCAAAAGGCTTGCCGCTGGCGCAGCGACATGCCAGTCGTCGTTGCCGCACTCACCACTTCGCAGGTTAGAGGTAGCCGAACACAGCACCGAATAATACCGCATCATCATTTGCAAGCTTGTTGCTTTTAATTTTTCATGTTTTTCGTTCAGACTCGGTGCACTGCTTCTTTAAACAAGGAGTAATGCTGTGAGGCTTGACCATAATTTCCTAAGGTTGTGTTGTTATGTGTTTTGTTTACCTCCACTAGCGCACTATTCATCGCTTCATCGGTTTCTGTTTTCCGTGCGAGAAGCAACCAAAGTGCAGTAGAAAAATGATGAACCCACGTTAAAGCATGAATTAAATTCCGGGGCTGTTCTCGGTAGCTTATTGAAATTGTTTTGAAATTACGTTCTCATTCCGAAATCGAGTGCATCTGGAAGTAACGTACTCACGTGATTTCGATGACTTCAATGCACACGGATGTCATTGTAGATTGAAAATATTTTATTTTTCTTCGATTGTTTATTACAGTGCACAGTATCCATGACACCAATAATTGGAGCCTACGCAGCTTGTGCATCCTGCATACCCGCATATGCCGCCGCCCTTTAGGCAGTCCTGCAATAAAAACGTTTCGCACTATGAACGAGATCAGATTTCTCGATTTTCAAATTGTGCTGAAACACACTATTCAGCAACCGTCGCGAAGTCTGCCTCGTTTATTTTAAGGTTTTATTGATGCCGTGGTATCAATTAAGTTTTGTCTGGTGTTATTCCTGGGTAGGGGGCGTATTAGAATGAAAAACCTCAACGGCGGTTTCTGTAGGGGGTAATCAGATCGCAATTTAACGAATATCTCTGCATCATTTGTGCAATGTAGTATATTACCTGCATATCAGGATGTGGGCTCTCCGATGCCGAGGTTGAAGTTTCATTTCTAGCAATGCTACGGTAAGGGCGGTCTTGGAGTGTGGAGTGAAGGTTAACACCGAAGAGTTTTCGATAGTTCTTGTCATCAGCCCGATGACGTCCACTGCAGGATATATGCTTCCCCAAAAGATGTACAAATGTTGAAATTCGACTCCAGCTGCGGTCACCGTAACCCGGTAGTGTATTAATTTATTTTCCTCACGCCAATCTCTGCCGCGCTGTTCCAAGTTGTTCAGCCTTGAAGAAAACTCATCTTCACGGGGGCTATAATAGACGAGTTTTTTCTCTTATTCGCCTTGTCGGTTTCTCTATACTGTGCTGACAATTGTTATTTCAGTGTGCGCTACGTGCTGCATTTGCATTGTTTTTAATTTGTTTTCAAACTTCGGATGCACAGATGGACGTCTTCCCGAAACTCGCGTTAACCTGTGGCTGAACGTGAAGTTGAGCAGTTTTGAAAAAGAGAACATTCAAGATTTTTCGTCCTTATGGTAAATAGCACAACAAAACCTTTACCGTGCCGTAGCGTACCCAGATAGGGTTAGAATAGCGCCAGCGCGAACAAAGCCCTTTCGTGTGCCGTGAACACAGACCACCATGTCCTCGTCACAGAGTCTCGTGTTGCCTGTTCTAGTTAGACGTGTTTCGAATATAACGGATTCGCTAGTAGCGTGCAGGAGCTACATCAGGGGCACGGTAGGGCGGGCAGCCGTTAGGATGCTGAAGGACGTCAAAGAAGCCGAAAGGTGAGCAAAGCTCATATGGACACCAGCGCATAAGTACGCTGAGGGGAACAAAGGCGTACGCGCCGCAGCCTCACCACTCCTATCCCGCGTACCTCAACACATAAACAAGCACAACTATTCAAACTTGCTAACCACATGCACCAAAATCCTACAACGTCAACTAGGTGAGGCATAAGAGAATACGCGCTATATGATGAAGACTTAAAAAGCTGGAAATAACGCTGAGAAGAATACAAGCAAGCACATGTTCCAGACATTTCGAGTATGTGGTCAGCAGTCTTGAGTACGTGTTTGATGGTATTCTTCTCAATGTTATTTCTTCTCCTTTATCTAATTATTAATCCGGTAGCGCGCACTCACTTCTGCATACCTCAGTTGACGGTGCATGATTTTCGACTCTGTGGTCATTCGGCTGAAGTGTGTTTGTTCGTATTCTGCACACGCACACGCACACACGCACACGCACACACGCACACGCACACACACACGCGCACACACACACACACACACACACACACACACACACACACACACACACACACACACACACACACACACACACGCACGCACACACACACACACACACACACACACACGCACGCACGCACGCACGCACGCACACACACGCGCGCGCGCACGCACACGCACGCACACACACACACACACACACACGCACACACACACACGCACACGCACACACACACACACACACACGACAAATTCACAGCTCCACCCTTGTTAGCACAGGCGCTTCTGCTTTTGCAACAACGGGGAATATCTGCAAATCAGCAAGCAGCTGCCAGGTGACCTCACTTGTAGCCCCTTTGCGCTGAAGTACATCTGATGTAGGCAGCCAGATACTTACACGTCCAATGCATGGATGGTTCGATTTGGATTGTCTTTTTTTGGTGTCGCAGCCATACCCTCTGGAAACGAAAAAAAAAACGTCTGCACTACCTTCACGGCTCTTACCATTGCATCTTTAGACCTACACAGCAGATCAGCACAAGTCTACAGCGCTTTCTTATCCCCACATGAATCTGTATGTAGCTTTATATACAGCACACGGTTGTTGATACCTGGTTATATTTTTAACGTTTACCAATTTTTATTTTAAATACTGTATAGAGATTCATCGGTGCGGTCTATGCATGTGACTGCTCGGCATAGCGCGCATTATTTGCATGGAAGAGGCTAATGTTTAGACAATTGTTTTAGTTAGAGTTAATTACTTATTAGTATACAATTAATTAGGGTAATAATTAGGCTTTTCAATTTTAAGTTAATTGGGGGCCCCTAACTATGAATTTGAGCCTACTTTTTGAAGCTTTTTATTGGAAATATGGGTCGAAGCATCGGATGTCAAAAATTCTATTTGAAAGCTAGTTGAAATGTCTTTCCCAAGTAGCACATTTATAAAATGATGCCGATCGCATCTCTAACGCAGGAAATGCAAACGCCGTTTGTGTATTTTATGACGCAGAAACTGTCAACAAGATTTTAGCCACGGTACTACGCGTAGCGAGGCTATTTCGTAAAGATGCTATGCGAGAAAGCAGCTAACCTAACGAGATTTAAAAGCTGGAATTTTAACGTTCGATATTTTCACTGACAGCTCCGACAAAAAAAATTTTATAACTGAGCTGCCTCTTCAAGTTGACGGTTCAGTTTTGCAATATAATCTTGTCCCTCGCAATATAATCTGGACCCCTGGGCGTGCACAGGCCGCTCGTAATTTGATAAAGTCCAAAGGCAGTTAGTGAACAATGAAACGGCCATAGGAAGGCGCAAAAATTGGAAAATTGGTTTTGAGGGAAGGAAATGGCGCAGTAACTGTGGCACATATACCGTTGGACATCTTAACCGCACCGTAAGGGAAGGGATCAAGGAGGGAACGAAAGAAGAAAGCTGTAGCGGATGTGTCGGGAATAATTTTTGCCACCTGAATCTACGTGCGCGGACATCGCACAGCACACGGGTGCCTTTTGCAATTCGTCTACATGCATAACACCATTCAGGAACTAGTTGACGCGCACCTTCAGACACAGTACCTTAGACTTGCCACGAGCGCCACTGGCCGCCATATACTCTCCTCCCTTCGCATCAACATACCCGCTAACCAGTCAACCCTTATACCCATCCCTCGACACATCCATACACCTCTCGCTGTGAAACCCCTTCCTCGAAACGTCCATCCCCAATATCACATCCCTCGCCGCGTAGCTCGCGCTAATGCCCTCCATAAGTACTATGGGCAAGCCCACGATGCCGTTTGGGTAGATGCCGCATGTACAGCGCATGAAGCGGTAGCAGTTGCCCACAATCCAACCCTACCTCACCCCCTAACTCACCGTCTTCCCTCGGGCTCTACGCCTGAGGAGGCAGAGGAGACCGCCATCGCCCTAGCCCATGCACATTCGGACACCCAATACATCTTCAGCGACTCCAAAACGGCTCTGTCCAACTTTGCCAAGGGCAAGATTCGCGCCCCTGCCTGGCAATTGTTGAACACCCCTACCCAAAATTTACCGCGCAGACTAGAGCTTCAGTGGGTGCCGGCTCACTCTGGGAACCCTGGAAACGAGGCTGCCGATAAATTGGCCCGAGGTCTGATTTGCCGGACTCAGGACAGTCTCGATCCAGGATTCTCGAGGGAGCGGGCGCACACCTTTGCGGAGCTCACGCAAATACCCCGTTTGGACCGTCGGACTTACCCTCCTCCCCACCCCTCTCTTACGCACTCTCAACAGATCCTCTTCAGACGCCTCCAGACCCGCTCTCTGTCATCCCCTCAGCTTTTATCCCACTATTGCGGCACATCCCCTGCATGCTCCCTATGTGGTGACCCCCACGCCACTCTCCCATATCCTTTTCGGCTGCCCTGCTGACCCTCCCCCGCGGGGACAGCACGCCATCTCGAGCTGGGAGGACTGGGAGGTCCTGCTTATGTCTGCAGACCCGACATCGCAGCTTGCTGCGGTGACTCGGGCTGCCGACGTCATATCCCGGCATGACCTACTTGATGCAGTGCGGGACCCCGCAGTGGCCCAGGGACCCAGCTGGGTCTAAAACTCACTTGCTGAATAAAGTTTTTCTGTCTGTCTGTCGCCTACATCAGAACACGGCCGCCGCGATCGGATTCGAAGCCGGGAGAAATGCGTGTCCCAACGCATTTTTTCTTTACTTCAAATTGCCAACAAATAGTCGACAAGCCTAAAGATCTTCGGAACCGATAATCGACAAATCGATGAGCTTGGTTGCTGTTCGCGAAAAAAAATATATGTCACTTGAAACAGGTTCAACGGACAAGCCAATGCAGGTGTCATTTTGAAGCGAAACGCTTTACTACACTAGATAAAAGAGTCTTCGGCTAGGCAGCACAACGACGTTGAACGGCCCTCAGCCCAACCAAGGATAGCCGTGTATAACCACAATTTTATACGATGATATCTTTGAACTCGTTAATTTATTCTTGAACACAGAAGCAGCGGCAAAAACTATTTTCATTACCGAGGCATTCCCGCATTGAACTGCAACGTGTTATTCGCTGCATGCAGTCTCCTGCACTAAGTAGCTGGTCGTTGTGAGGAATATATTATCCTTTAATGCTCCCCCCCCCGCTTCTCCCCCGCCCCCCCCAAATTAGTCCATACCTTCCTAAGACCAAAATTTGTGTTTTACGTCTATCTCTCCGCATGAAAATCTCAGTCCATGGTAAAAAATCAAATGTTCTAGTCAGCACTTCTGGTTGCGTTTTTTTTCTCCTCTGGTCCGTGTGTTAATATGTGCTCGCTTCTTTCTTCAAGCATCTCTCTCTAGGCCCAGCGCAAATGCTCTCAACAGTGCAGTGAATACGATGAAACGCAAGGAGCGTTTCGTGTAGGTATTCACAGTGGATGCCAGAGCAATTGTACGACAGATGGAAAAATAAGACGTATCAGAGGGTATCCCGCTAGGAGTGCCCAATCATCGTACCTTAGCATCAGGCTGCTCACGCACAGAAGGAAGACGATGGCGAACACCAGATGACGCTGCATTTTGTACCTTTCCACTGTCTCCTTTGTAGCTTCTTGTGCTGAAACGAGATAAAAAACAGACGTAGGATGTAGGGCTGAGATCAAGCATCAGAGACCAAGGAAGGTGACATTCTCGAAGCTGGCATTGTCTTGGCGGAGGCTTAGAACGACGCGCATGCTGTATGGGTCCTTATGTGTTCTGGGTGGGCCTACATGGAGTGAAGCGCTGCACGTCGTCCCATACTGACCGAAACCTGTACTCGTGCCACACAAAATACTTCAACAAGCTGGCCTCAGGATGGTTGCCGCGCCGAGAAGCTCATTTGACTTTTAAATTTTTAAAGCACTCACGTAAACGTCTTCCACTGAATGCACTCTGAGCGAGCAGGTATGCAGACGTTTGCATGTTCCTCTATATGAATCCAGCAGCAGTGGTAAAGAAAAGAAAATGGTTGGCGTTCGGTGCTCTCTGATTTCTTTCCCGGCAATGCTTTCCAGTATATCCGTAATGAAGCTTTAATTTTGTGAATCCATATACCTCTACCTCTTTTGTTTTCATTAGTGCCCTTCGAGCAAGATTCTATAACAATTTAATTCAATTTAAATTAAGAAGCATAATTTATATCACACCTTTTAACTGTGTCACGAGACATGAACTCAACGCCAACTTCAAAACTGCATCTTGACAGTTTAAGAGAAAAGAATTTTGGATGATGCTTTTAATCAGGTTTATCTTCAGAGTAATGGAAGTGCATGGAACGAACGATGTCAGCTAATAACTTACGCCCTGTTAAAATCAACACAACACACAACCAAGAATTTCTTGTCCTTGTTTCTTTGTCACACTGTCTGCATTACCAGCTCAAATTTCCTTCATGGCGCAGGCAGCATCAAATCCTACACGAGTTGTTTCGAAACCGAATGAATTATACGAATAATATCAGCATCGTTAAATTCCCTTTAAAAAACGGTCGCTCAGTGGAGAAAAACAGGATCAAATGGCAAACTAACAAAGGCGCTGCCACTAAAATTCTGGGCCGGTTTTGCGGGTCTTGCTTGCCCTCTCAACTAAAGTCCTCGTGCCACACAAAATACTGAGACAACCTGGTCTCAGGACGGGTGCCGCGATGTGACGCTCATTTAAATGTAAACTTTTGAAACCTTTTTCAAAACAGCAGCTGACAGAAGGGACAGTATTCTCAGAGTCACTGATACCTTAACCCTCGACTGAACAAACCACTGACGAAGCCGAACAATGACATTTGTCGCTTTTCAGACCGTGCTTCCTTGCTCGGGCAGGCAGGAATTATAAATTTCTACCCTACGTTTTCTACAGAAAAGTTATAGCGATCGCCACCATGTCGAAAGAGACAGAAACTAAAAAAAATAAACTAAACTAAACCCGTTTCCTATCGTCAAAGGAGATGGCTCAGAATGTTCAAGAACGACCCAGAATCTTTTGAAATTCTGATTCGCATTTGTTATTAGCCGGCAAACGATGGTCAACGGGCCCGGTAGTTAGCGAGTTAAGGAAAGAAGCAGACGAAAAAAACATATCTAAACAGACGGACGAAAACCTACCACAAAGCCGAACGATCACGGAACAAGAAAGCGAAAGCAAAAGCGAAAAATGAAAAATAAAACTTGAGCAAAAATTCAAAATTGTGTTTTGGAATGACTTTTAGAGCGTGTGGGAAACTATTGAGCGAATATCTGACGGCAAGCTATAATGTAAGATAGGAACAAGAAGAGAGGGCGCGGATCCACGTTGAGATGCGGTTGTCTTTTCAACTTTCCGTAAAGTTATGTTAAAACAAAAGTGATTATGAAATTAACTATGCAGAGTAAAATAACTCTATAATTAACAAGAAATGTTCGGTATGCTTTTCTTGTTTTCAATGAGCGTCGGCTTGCGTCTTGGCAGTGTATCGTACAAAGAACATTAACTATAATCCAAACTACAATGATATTACACAGAGAAAATAGTAAGCCTCTCTCGTCTCGTCCTTGCCTTGGTCTGGAATTTTTCTTCTTATACACAAGGCAGCAAGGCAACTTAGATTAAGAAATATAATTTTTTCCCGGAACTAGCAGCCTTCTAGTTCCTTGGAAAGAGCGCAAAAACGAGAAGGACCACATCACAAACGGGACTGGCGCTAGTCCCGTCTGTTGTGTCGTTCTCGTCTTGTTGAGCTTTGTTTCCAAAACCTCAAACGAACTAGACGAAACCAAGCTTTTGCGCTGTTCTAGCTCTCAAAGCACGTAATCTAGAACTTCCTTGCCTTCAGGTGCCACCTCGGGATACTTAGCGGCATTACTCCCCCCCCCCCCCCCCCCACCCCCACCGTAAAAAAATATACAAAAACTGAAAGCCATTAGTGTGCTTCGAGCTAATAGAGGGAGTAAAAGAACAGATCAACCGGATGTTTAAAAATGACAAGTGCCCTAACTTCTCCGTAATAATAAAAGAAGAATGCGGAAGCACTGATCGTTACGGTGTGAAGGGCGGTTTCGCACGCAGCACATGCGGTACTTCAGGCTGGGGTCGACGCCGAACACTCCGCGCACAACTGTCGGGTAGAACTTCATAAGTCAAATCCGTGTTGCGTCGTAACCCTTTGTAGTGTCCAAAGTAGCGGCATAGTAGCGTTTCCGCGAAGCCCGGGCGAAGGCAATAGATCCAATCTCACACTTGGACGTCGGGCTCGTACTCGACGCGTTGGTGTCGTAGTCTACAGTGGCGTACATAGGTCCTCCGTTGCCGCCTGATGTGCGTAGGAATCAGGTGGGTGGCTTTCTGGGAGTGCTGTGCAAATTCCCTTGCGTGTGGCATGAGAGCCTGGACGCCGGTGGTGGACGGAAGCATGGCTTCCATCTTTGTTGGCACATGACACCGTTACACGACGCGAAACTGAGTAAAGTAAGTACTTTTTTGTACGGCCGTGTTATACGCGAATGTCACGTATCGCAGGATCTCGTCCCAAGTCTGCTTTCTGTCAACGTAGATTACGAGAATGTTCGCTCTGGTTTTGTTCAGTCGTTTTGTGAGCCCGTTTTGCTGCAGGTGGTAGGCAGCAGTCTTGAGATCTCTCGTGTGACTCAAATGGAATACCTCGTGCATGAGCTGTGCTGAAAAACCGAGCCTCGCTTATTGATTATGTAGGACAAGGCGCGGTGTCGCAAAAGAAGACAGCATATGAAGAACCGCACGATTTTAGACGATATGCCAGACGGCAACGCCTTGGCTTCCCCATAGCTTGCCAAATAGTTAGTCGCGACTATAATATCCTTATTGCCGGCCAATGGCAAAGGGATTGCACCGAAAAAATTCATACTGACCTGGTAAAATGGTGTGCGAGGCTGTGCAATTGGTTGAAGCAAACCCTTGGGCTTTAAGGGAAGTGACGTGCGGCGATGCCACTCAAACCAACCTCTGACGTTGTGCCGGATGGTGGCTGCAAATTTTAGCAAAATGTAGGCCTGGCGCACCCTAGCGAGAGTGGGTAGATATCCCAAATGGCCTGAGGTGGGCACATCATGAGAGGAAAAAAGATATCGTAGCGGATATCTTTCGGCACGACTGCAATGTAGGCTCGGTCACCGTTGCTCGAGTTTTTCTTGTGCAGGATGCCGTGCAGCATACAAAAGAAGGAAAGGTTCCGGGAAAACCGTCAGGTACTTTGTAAGCGCGGCCCTACAGGTCATCAATTACAGATCGTAGGTCCACGTCAGCTCGCAGCCTTGCTAATAGGTCGGAATGGCTGATCACGCCAAGAAAACTATTGGTATTCTCCGTGATGTCATCGGCTAGCCCGACGGGTGCACGCGAGAGCGTGTGGACACCTTCGTGCTTTCGTCCATATTTATATGTAGTTGTGTATTCATCCAGTCTCTTGTGAGCGGAGGCTTCAACACCCTAGGCGGCCCGATCGGTCTTCTAGATTGTCCAGCCAGTGCAACAAATTGTGGTCTGTCACGGCTTCGAAATGGCAGCAGAAAAGGCGAGGCTGTAATTTCATCATGGTGCACACCATCATGAAGCACTCGTGATGCGAGGTAGAGTAGCTGGTTTCAGCGCGAGGCAATGCGACTCGCATACGCGCTCACTCACTTCCCGCCTTCTTGGTGTTGGATGAGGACACCAACATAGCTGATGTTGCTGGACTCGCTGTGTGTGTCGGTGGCAGCGTCCTCGTCAAAGTGAGCAAGAACGGGTTTGTGTAAAGCCGCCAGCGCAGCTCTAAAAAAGCCTCCTGCTGATCTGCAGCCCGTTCTAATGGTGTATCGTCACGCGTTAAACGAGTCAGGGGTTCGGCAATCTTGGAGAACTCGGAGATAGAGCAGCGGTAGTAGGCGCACACAACCAGGAAGGGTTTGAGCGTTTTATTTTTAGTAGGGACTCGAAATTCAGCTACGGCAGCAGTTTTGTCGGCATACGTTCAGACGCCGTCGGCGCTGACGGCTTCGCACAGAAACTTGAGCTGTTCATAGAAGAAGTGGTATTTTTCGGGCTTGAGAGTATAATCGACCGACCGCAGGGCATCTTTTACGGTCGGCGGGAGTTCAAGATGTCAGTGAAAGGTTTCAGAAAACACTTTCACATCCTCCAGATAAACTAAACAGGTTTGGCATTTCAGGCCAATAAAGACAGTATCCATCAATCGCTGGAACGCGCTGGCGCTGAACAGAGCCCGAATGGCAGCATCTTGAATTCTTAGGGTGTCGGTTGTCATGAAGGCAGTTTTTTTATGGCGCTGTTGATCAACCGCAATCTGATAGTACCTGCTATCTAATTCAGTCGATGAAAAATACTTTGCGCGGCGAAGTCTCTCCCGTGTTTCGTCGATGCGGGAGAGTGGGCGCACGTTCTTATTTACTGTAAGCTGCGCGAAAGTGCAGTGTCCCATCAATTTTTTTTCAGGAGAACAACAGGTGGCAACTGCGGTCTTTTAGATGGTATGCGTATCCGACTTCGCAGAGTCAGAGCCTAGGCCTGGAAAAGTAAGGGACAGGCGCCGTAGTTTAGCGGAAACCGGCGGCACGGACGAGCAATGTTGGATATCGTTTACAAAGGTCTTTACGAGCCGGCGGTCTGTCGTGAGCAGCTGTGAAAAGTGACCCTCCAGCACGGCAGCGAGCGAGAGGGGCGAGCATTCGTGCCTGACATTGCGGCCGCTCAGTGTTGAACCGACGATGCTGATGCCCAAGCTGCGGATGGCGTCGAATCCGATCAAAGACGTGGCTTTTGGTTGTGACGTGGAACAGCTCACCGGCATTTAAACTAAGAAGCAGCGCGATGAAACACTGACACACGAAGAAACGAAACACACGAGCGCTGCATTAGCAACAAGCCCGCAACCTTGCTCTTCTGAACGTCATCTCTTGTTCTTCGAGCTATATTAACTGTTTCACCTTTGACCCAAGATTCATCTGCTCCCTGGCCGCTAATGCGATTTGCCGGTCCCGTACCCTCTCCTTTTGTATCCGTCATCAGCGCTCGTGTGTGTCGTTTCTTCGTGTGTCCATGTTTCATCGCGATGTTTCTTAGTTTAAATGCATTACTAACTAGCCCGGAACCTTGCTCTTCTGAGCTCAACGCCCCTGGTTTCGCAGTATGTCACTTCGGTCAAAAAGCATCTGACAATGTTTATCTGTTTTCCGCAGTGGTTGTGGAGTGAGGCAGCAGGCGTGCACTGCGCTTAAACATCCGTGGAGAATCTGCGGTAAAGTTCTTAACTCATCAAAGACTGTTGCACCAGCGTCAACGATAATAGAGAAGGGGGTTTGTCCTATCGTTACTATGGCACGAATTTCCTTCGGTGAGGCGTCCTGATCGCTTTTGTCTAAGATTGTTATGGTGCTGACCTCCGCTATTCGGCAGTGCTTTGTTCTTTTCGAAATGTTGTTTTTCTTTGACTTTAACACGGTTGACAAATGCTCAAACTTTCCACAGGTGCGGCAGTGTCTGTGAT
Source organism: Amblyomma americanum (assembly GCA_030143305.2). NCBI lineage: Eukaryota > Metazoa > Arthropoda > Arachnida > Ixodida > Ixodidae > Amblyomma > Amblyomma americanum. The sequence continues at coordinate 206,357 of JARKHS020005550.1, forward strand.
TTGTTGGACATGCGGATAAATTTGCGAGGTGTGAGGGTGAACCACAGCGGTAGACGGATCCGGGCGAAGGGCTGAATGTCGCCGTTGTCGTTTCTTGAGCACGGTTCACTGAAGAGCTCAAGTTGAATTCTTCTAATTCGTTTTGTGCTTGCTCAATCTTCTTTCCAATGGCCATTGGGCGTTGAAGAGTTAGAGACGATCTTTCCTATAGTGTGCACTCTCGTATCCTTTGTGTATTTCTTTCCTTAAGTAGCTGGTCACGGACTTTTCTGTCCATAGCATTTCCAGAATGGCATGTAGTGGATAGTTCTCAAAGACCGTTAACGTAAGCTTGAGAAGTCTTAAGAAGCAATTGGCTGCGCGGACGGAGTAGGTGACGTTCCAGAAGGTTATTTGTCGCTGTTGTGAAAGGAGGATTCAATGCGGCAAAACAGTATTGAAGGAGTTTTTATCAGCAATTGACGTGACCCTCGCCCAAGGATCGGTGGTGCTCCATGTTGCACCGAGGCTGTGGTACAGAGATTGGACTTTGACGCCAAGAGAGTTGAGAAGTATTGGCCTGCGACGCCTGGGCTGTTGCTCGTCACTTCCAACCGCTTCGATAAAGTAGAGTAATACCAGCGTGAACGGCAGCTCAGTGCAGACTATTTATTTACAGCAGAAAGCGTGGGTCCACAGGAAAGAATGCTGATGATGATAGTACAGGGCGTTGAGAAAAGGAAGTGAAACTTGGGCGGGATGCCGCCATATGTTTTAGATTTTTAGTATAATGCAAAACCACAAGAATCGTTTTTTTGTTGCCACCGTTTTTAATGATATGAAATGTTTTAGCAGTCAACAAAATCGCACCGTTTAACCTTTCATCGCAGTCAAAACTAAAATACGTTGAAGGCCTTTTAATAAAATGCACGATATTGTTAACGTGATGGTTGAGCTATGTTTGTCTGCTCGAAGTCATGGAAAACATCAGCGTATATTTGATCTCATGCCATGCCTGATTCTCTTTTTGTGTTTATAGGCTTCAACCGTGATTCAATGGCTTTTGACACTTATTCATGTTATATTGTTACGTACTCAGCAGGCACTGAGTGAGTCTGGGGCGTTTATTCAAAAGGTTTAGCGACGGGGCGCAGAGCCCAAACCGATCAGACCGACCAGCTTCCTTTTCCTCTACGCTTCTGATCTCCTCTCCTTCATCGTCTACGCAAAGCATGTTACACTTCCCCCTCCACAGACGAACCCTCCCACGGCGAGCTAAGCAGTGTCCCGAGGGCTGAAGCGTTTGAGCTGAGCAATATGCACCACATGGGTCTTTCGTGAGCATCGGCCGCTGTCAGTAAGGCGTGAGACGACGTAGTTCAAATCACTGATGCGCTCAAGCACAACAAAAGGGCCAGTGTAGTGGGACAGGAGCTCCTGACACAAACCGCGCTTCCGGAGCGGGATCCACAACCACACTCGATCGCCAGGGTCATAGGAGATAGGCTGGTGGCGAATGTCGTAGCGGTGTTTAGAGCGCTGCTGAGAGTCCAAAATGCGGAAGCGGGCAATTCGACGTGCTTCTTCAGCTCGGCAGAGTGTAGCCCATACAAAAAAGTCCTATGGGCCTCTATGGAAAAAGCTATGTCCGTCTATGGCCTTTTATGAACGTCTATAAGCACCAATAGAGGTGCGTATTGCCAGCTATTGAAAAATCTATGCCACTAAAGCTATAGCTTTGGAACTATACAATTGTCTTAAGCTCTCTTTAAAAAAATATATCAGCCTGTATAGACAGCTATAGAAAGAAATAGGAAAGGTCTATAGCAATTTGGGCCAAAATTTTATAGCCGACCGTAGGACATTTTTGTATGGGAGTGGCGATGGAAGGCTCATTGCAGATAGAGAAAGGAAGGATGGTGTCGAGGCAGCGGCGAGGAACGCGAGCATACAGGAGGTAAAAGGGGCTGTAGCCAGTTGTTTCATGCCGTGCAGTGCTGTAGACATACGTAATAAGAGAGAGGACATCATCCCAGTTCTTATGGTCAGAGTCGACGTACATGGCAAGCATAGTGGTGAGTGTGCGGTTTGTGCGTTCGACGAGGCCGTTCGTTTGTGGGTGATACGGTGTCGAGGGACGAAAATTGCAATCGCAGCGACGAAGTAGTGCTTCGAAAACATCCGCAGTAAACTGGTGTCCATGATCACTGATGAGAACGAGAGGAGGTCCATGACGGAGAATGAGAAAGTGCAGGAGAAAATTAGACACATCGGAAGCAGTGGCAGACGGTATAGCTGCTGTTTCACAGTATCGGGTTAGGTGATCAACACACACGATCGCCTAGCGGTTGCCATTCGCAGACCGGGGAAAAGGGCCTCACAGGTCGATGCCCACTTGCTCAAATGGAGTGGTCGGAGGTGTGACAGGGTGCAGCTGGCCTGGCGAACACGATGCAGGGATCTTGAAACGCTGGCACTGGACACAGCTGGCCACGTATTGTTGAATCGTTTGACGCATTTTGGGCCAGTAAAAACGTTCTTGTGTGCGGTGAAGGGTCCGGACAACTCCCAAGTGGCCTGATGTGGCTTCGTCGTGCATCAGTTGAAGAACAGAGATGCGAAGGCTTTCCGGCACGACGAGAAGGAACCGTGCACCGCCAGGCGTGAAATTCTTCTTGTAAAGTAAACCAGCGAGAATACAGAAACGGGCAGCAGGGAAACGGCCGGCGGCGTCGAAGAGTGCTGTTAACGTCGTGTCTTTGCGCTGTTCAGTCTTGAACTGGTTAGCATCAGGAAACGTGGGTGAGACAGAAGCGAGGTAGTCGTCGAAGTTGTCGCCATCGCAAGCAGTCGTCGGAAGCGGCAAGCGCGACAGACAGTCAGCGTCGGCGTGTTGACGACCGCTTTTGTACACGACAGTGAAGTTGAACTCTTGTAGCCGCAAAGCCCAGTGGGCAAGTCGGCCACATGGATCACGGAGATTCACGAGCCAACAGAGCGAATTATGGTCGGTGACGATGGTAAAAGCACTGCCGTACAGGTAGGAACGAAAGCGTTGCACAGCAAAAACTACCGCGAGACACTCTTGTTCGGTAACTGTGTAGTTTTGTTCCGACTTGCTCAACGACCTACTGGCATAAGCTATCACATGCTGATCTCCGCCGTGGCACTGGATGAGCACACCGCCAACTCCGACACCACTGGCGTCGGTGTTAAGTTCGATGGAAGCAGACGGGCAAAAATGACGCAGAATGGGTCCCGACGTCAGGAGAAATTTCAGATAGCGGAATGCAGACTCACAGTCAGGGGTCCACTGGAACGGCACGTCTTTTTGTAGGAGGCACGTGAGTGGGAAGGTGACGTCGGCAAACCGCGGAACAAAACGACGAAAATACGAGCACAGCCCTAAAAAACTGCGAAGTTCCTTGACTGATTGCGGCGCTGTGAAGTTGGTGACAGCCTCAACTTTCCTGGGATCCGGCCGGACACCGTCCTTATCAACCAAGTGACCGAGGACCATTATTTGACGTTCACCAAAGTGACACTTCTTAAAGTTAAGGACCAGGCCCGCTCTTTCAATGCAGTCGAGGACGATAGCGAGGCGGCTTTTATGTTCGCTAAATGTCTTCCCAAAGATCACAACCTCATCCAAATAACACAAACAATTCTGCCACTTCAGACCACGCAAAATAGTGTCCATAAATCTTTCAAATGTTGCAGGTGCATTGCATAGTCCAAAAGGCATGACATTAAATTCATACAGTCCGTCAGGTGTGATAAATGCAGTCTTTTCTTTGTCGTTCGGGTGCATTGGTATTTTCCAGTACCCTGACCTTAAATCAACCGAGGAAAAATATGAAGCAGAGTGTAGACAATCGATGGCATCGTCTATGCGTGGGAGCGGATACACATCTTTTTTTTTTGTGATGCCATTTAGCCGACGATAGTCTACGCAGAACCGCCACGTATTATCTTTCTTTCTCACGAGGATCACTGGGGCCGCCCAAGGGCTTGAAGATTCCTGGATAACTCCTCGGTTTATCATGTCATGAACTTGTTGGTCTATTATCTCACGTTCGGTTGGTGATACGCGGTAAGGCCTTTGTCGTATTGGAGGTGCGGATCCAGTATCGATCACATGATGAATGCGAGAACGGGGAATGGGTACTGGAGGGTCTCTGGAAAAATCGAACCCTGTGACATGCTTCGAAAGCAGCCCCCAAAAAGTGCGACGCTCGGTCGTGGAAAGGGACTTATTAATCATGGCCTGAACTTTGGACTCTTCACAGGGGTGTCCCGGTTCTTCAAAAGCGTGATCACTGAGCGCCGCAACGGAAACCGACAAGCCTTCCTCGAAATGGGCAAGCTTCATGCCACGAGGTAACACGGCGGGCTCTTCCAAATAGTTGACTGTCCACAGCGTGGTGTGGCCGCCACTAGTTACGCGGACTACGCAACGGGGCACGAGGACACTCTTCTTAGCACACGTCAGTGCAGTGGGTTCCACCACGGCATCGAAGGCATCACACAAAATTTTGGATGAAACAACCGGCACAAATCCGGCAGACATCGCCGGTACAACTGTGTCCTCTGACACAGAGAACGCTCCGAATTCAAGAGAGGAGCTCTCCACAAGAGCCGACTTCAGAGTTGTGTCCAATGAAATCCCTCCAGTACGACAGTCTAATGTGGCACCGCACTGCTGCAAAAAGTCAATTCCAAGTATAACGTCATGTGTGAAACGTGACAGCACAGCAAATTCAGTCCTGAACACTTGACCACCGATAATAACGTTCGTAGAACAGACACCAAGGGGAACTAATGCTTCACCCTCAACACCCCGAAACACCACGGCCTGATCCCAACCGAACATTACTTTTCGACCCAAACTATTCTTAAAGTTCAAACTCATTATAGATACTGCCGCACCGGTATCTACTAACGCCATAGTTCGAATTTCGTGGATAAGCACTTCAAGTTTGTTCTTTAACTTAAACACGGGAAGAGGGATTGATGGTATCGACTCGCCGGCGGCCTCACCTTCATCGGCCGCGCCGTCTAGTTTCCCGGAGGAGGCGAGCGGCGTCGAGGAGATGGTGAGCGTCGTTGACGTGAAGGTGGTGGAGTCAGGCTGCGGTCGGAGGCAGGCGAGGTGTTTCGCAGCAATGCCGCAAGGTAGCTACCCCAAGAAGATGTTGGCGTTGGGTGCTGAACGTCCGCATCGGGGTTGAGGGAAGTGTTCGGCCACAGGCGATGGTCTGGTTGCATCGGGCCTCGCCGGCGGCAGTATCGGGATACATGTCCGCTCATGCCACAGCGGTAACACACAGGTGGCGGGCGCCAGCGATCAACGTATGATGCTTGCCAAGCGTGGTCAGAACGTTGGTTGTAATCATCTCGAGGCTGTTGTCGCACCAAGTCGCCTGTGTAGGCAAGCCGTCTTCCCACAGACTGGTAGGCAGACTGTACCTCGCGGGGTCTCCGATCGGCGAAGTTCTGCGAAACGCCAGCTGGAAACCAAGAAGTAGATGGTGTTGCGGGCTCTGCCTGCTATGCGCAACCATCTTGCTGGGCGTCATCCCGGCGCACAGGGTCTTGATGCCGGAGGAGTTCCTCGCGCACAATTTGGCGAATCATGTCAGCCATTGACAATGGAGCAGCGACGTCAACGCACTGTGGCGATGGCGATGGAGGTGACATTCGCCAGGCGCCCGAATTTCGGCACAATACGACAAACCATCAAAGCCTCGAACGCTCTGCAATGCTTGATGACGTCGGCCGTCGACATCAAGCTGTCTTTGCTAATAAGAAAGTTGTATACATCTTCAGCAATCCCTTTAAGTAAATGTCCGACCTTATCTTCTTCCGACATCCGCGAGTTCACTAGCCTGCACAACTTTACGATTTCTTCAATGTACATGGTGCAAGACTCACCAGGTAATTGGGCCCGTTGAAGCAACGTCTGTGCGGCGCGTTTCTTTTTGGCAGAGCCGTCACCAAAAGATTTCTTTATCTCTTCTATAAAACGTTCCCACGTGGTAAGAGAGTGTTCATGGTTATCAAACCAAATCAGCGCTGTCGCTTCCAAAAAGAATACGACGTTGGCTAGCCTCACTGTGGCATCCCAGCCGTTATAGCGACTCACCCGCTCGTAATTAGTCAACCACTCGTTGACGTCTTCATCGGACCTTCCAGCAAAGGTGCGCGGTTCGCGGTGATGCTGCCAGTGGCCCGCCGCGGGTGCTGCTTGCTCGGCGCCGCCGTCCTGAGGCATATCCAGTGGAAGTGGTGGCAATCCGACAACTCTGCGGCTGCGTCGAGGAACAGAGGAATCCGTGGTGATACCCAGCACCTCCACCACAACTGTTACGTACTCAGCAGGCACTGAGTGAGTCTGGGGTGTTTATTTAAGAGATTTAGCGACGGGGCGCAGAGCTCAAACCGATCGGACCGACCAGTTTCCTTTTCCCCTACGCTTTTGATCTCCTCTCCTTCGTCGTCTACGCAAAGCACGTTACAATATTATTACTTAAACGACGCTTAGAAAGGACGATTGTAGCTCTGTAAGTTATAATTTATCCTGCAAATTTGAAACCATACTTCGCAGAACAATTTATTGAGGGCTTTGCCTTTCTCGAAGAAATTTCTAGTATTGAAACCAGTTGTCCACCACTTTCATTGACAGCACACTTTATGGCCACATCGGTTATGTGTCATTATAAGCCTACTCCGGCGAAGTTCCCTGACTGCGCCCTTGGCTTGTGTGGAATCTCAGTGTTTCCTTACACTGAAGTTCCTGTATTCGCTATATCAAGTGGAAATAGCCAATTTTCTTCATCATCATACCCATGCTTCTACGTATTGTCGACATCATACATTTGACGGTTGAAATGCACGTCCCAATTACATTTTGTAGGGAGCTCTGTGATAGGTTTTCCGACAAAACTTGATTACAGGATTGTGATGTGTGCACTGCGTGACATTCGTTAGATGGTGTGCAGCCTCAGAAAAATTAAAAGTTCCCCTGCCCGCACTACCTAAAGGCTTCATCTTGAGAGTGGTTGCATAATATGATCACAAATGATCACGAAAAAGTTGGCTGAAATACATCTTGCGGTGACTCACTGACGTGTGACCATAGGTCTTCAAACGTTGCTAGGAAGAAAAGTTTCAAATCGATGCATGCTGTTTTGAGTAAACTGCAGGAATCTAGGTTTGGGTATCACCAATATGTTGAAGTTTGAGGGATCGAGAAGAGGCAACTGACATATATGTAGGCAAACACGGTTCGTCGTTCGCCTTGCTCATCAGGTGTAGCAGAAACGCGGCGGTATAATGTATTTTAGCCGAAGTTTGCGATATATGCACTACTTTTTCTTCCTACAGTACTTCGCCTAAGGCTCTGAGACCTTATCTGTAACAAAGAGCTGGAAAGACTCACCAAGAATTGCAAAGAGTTCCAAAAGCCAAAACGTACCTTCAGAAACACTTTTACGCGTACAGATTAAAGTCTTCTTGATGGTGTGCTATTGCAAAATATAGAACATGTCGGAAAAGAGAAGTACAGAAAGTATCAAAACGTGTAGCGCTCCGAAGCGAAACCACATCATAGGATTGCCTAGCGGCTTTTTAATGCCTAAGCATCGCTGGCTTCAGCAGCTATGTTTTATTGCTTTTTTATTCCTATTAAACTGGAAATATTAACCGAATCACTTCTGCAGGCCGTCTGCGGCTGCAGAGCGCGACCTTGATGGCTGCAAAGAATTAGCAGCAACTTGCGTTAAAAGGTAGCCGTACGCAAATGTTTTACATTCTTCGGCTCACAAAATAGCCGCAAATCTATAGAAAGCAAACTATCTCTTGATGAAAAATCCTGAAGTACTCAGATGTTCGCACTGCAGAGTGGCACTCGTACAACTCCCGACAACTTTCGCTGTTTTGTCTTGGGCTTTGTACGCTATACATTTGTCGGATGTTTTTTTTTTGCTATGTCCTCATTCGGAGGTATTTGGCAACCAAAAAGAAGCCACTGACACACCTGTAGACTAATTTGGAATGTCGCTGCAGCTGGTTTCCTTTGCTATTCTTTTGGAGCAACTAAGCGATCTTTTCAATAAAAGAAATTCTGGTGATGTCACACGTTCTTTTTCAGCCGGCTTTGGTAAAATATCCAGTTTGCTTCACCTAAAATTTTACACAATTAATAAAAATAAGCTTTTTGAATTAAAAGAGCGCATTTTTTTTTCTATAGAAATTGGTTTGCCTGCAAGCCTCTGGAAAGCGTATACATTTTGCAGATGGGCTGAGTGCTCATTTCGATATTGCATCATGTCAAAAAAGAATGAATAGAATATATAGCTTCTAAATTTCGATGAAAGTTCTACATACCGAGAGTGAAAGCTGGCAATATTCAGCGCGAACAGTACTGTGAGTAGCGGTAGCTTTGTACGCGTAGGCCCATCTAGAATTGCAAACCAGTGTCTGCAGCGCTTCGAGGATTGGATTGATGCAGTGCCTTAAATAGGAGACCACTAAAAGTTTGAGCGTGATCTTTTTGTGTAGTTTCTTCTAAAAAACCGCGAAACAATATTTTTTCTCCGTCATGAAAACGTTTTAAGGAGAAACACTTTTACTTGCCGCCATTGGGCCTTTATCTTTCTTACAATATTTTCTATTATTGAGTAATTTGATATATTTTCCCTAACTGTAGGGTCGATAAGGTTGCTGAACTAGTCGGAGGAGGTGAAAAGCGCCAATTTGGAACACAATAGGAGCGATAACTCAAGTAAGAAAATACACAGAACATATGATCATTTTCGAGAATATATGTATCAGTAAAGAAAGAACGATGCCAGGCTGTGGATTATAAAGTTCAATGGTCCAAAGAAAGCAGTTTCATTTTTTTATTTTAGTGATGCGAATTCAGGGAGTCACATTCGTTGAATAGTAGCTTCAACTGATAGAAAGGTTTAAACCGAGGTGACCACTTAAAGCTGCTGAACAGATAACAATTACAGGCGTTCTTTATGGTGGCTTGAAGGATTTGCTGATAGATATCTGGGGATGTGATAAAAAGAAGGAAAAAGATCTGCATAAACACTGCGAAAAATGAGCGTACTGCTTTTGCTTGATGCATAAAAAAAATGATATCAAGTGGCTCATGATGGGTTCATACCAAACAAATCTATCCGAGAATGGGGCGTCCAGGAACTTTCTTGCCTCTCGTAATGTCCGATGCTGGTAGCAGAAGCGTTTAAAAATTTTCATATGAAACATTGCTGTTTCTTCAGCATTAAATATTTTGAGTAAAAAAATGTCTGTTCAGCGGCCTATGATAAATCGAGGCGGGGAATCAGCCCAGAAACGCGCATGCGCACAAATTTCTTGCCGTTTTTGAGATGTTTTACCACGCTGCTTTACCGCGCTGCTTCGCCACAGTGTTGCATGGCCCTTTCTCCAAAAGTATGGCGATACTGCTAAAGAATTGGCCGGATGCACATTCGCGGACAAAATAATATGGACCACATTTCCGTATTCAATTTCTTCTTTCGCGTTGCATAACAAAAATATTAATGTTTGGTCCTTTTATGCCCTCATAGCCTGAGTCGCTTTGGGACGATAAACCAATAAACCTTTTATGCGCAAAAGAAAAAGTAAATACAACTCGCAGGCGCATAAAACCACTATTACCTTTCAATCGGTAACGCGTCAGAAGCCTTTGGCAGCCGAACTGTGGTCAATGTTCATCTCTCCGTGACTGAACGTCTCGAAACGGGAATTGGTACAATTTTGCGTGAGTATATTAGACATTCCTTGCACCAAGAAGAAAATTACGCCAAGGAGATGTTAAGCAGCCGATGACCATTATGATCAGCACGATTACGGTGACTGCAGGGGAAAGGCCTTTCCCATGTCTCTCCCATTAACATGTCCTGTGCCAGCTGCGTCCACTGTATGCCTTCAAACTTCTTGATCTCATCCGCCCGCCGAACTTTCTGGCGCCCCCTGCTACGCTTTCCTTCCCATGGAATACACTCCGTTACCCTTAAATCATGCCTTTGCAGTGCATGCCCTGCCCAAGCCCATTTCTTCCTTTCGATTTCAACAATGCTGTCATTAACACGCGTTAGCTCCCTCACCCACTCTGCCCGCTTCCGGTCGCTAAACGTTACTTTTATGATTTTTCTTTCCATAGCTCGTTGCATTGTCCTTACCTAAAGTCGAACTCTTGTTAGCCTCCAGGTTTCTGCCCCATAGGTGAGCACCGGTAACAAGAAGCGTTGTATGCTTTTGAGGGATATCTGTAAATTGGCATTCATGATCTGAAAGAACCTGCCATATGCGCTGCACCTCATTCCTATTCTTCTGGTTATACTCCTCTCATGATGCGGATCTGTGGACAATATCTGCTCTAAGTAGACGGATTCGCGAACCGCTTGCAAGGCCTCGCTACCAATTGTGAACTGCTGTTTCCTTTCGAGACTGTTGAACATTACTTTAGTTTTCTGCATGTTAATTTTTAGACCCAGCGTTCTGCCCTGCCTGTGTAACTCATTGACCATACTTTGCAGTTCATACCTTGAGTTGACATAGCAATACAATATCATCAGCAAATCGGAGGTTTTTTAAGCGCTTCCATAAACTCTTATCCCCAACAGTTCCCAATCCAGGCCTCGGAACTCCTCCTGTAAACAGATGGTGAATGACATTGGCAAGATCGTGTCTCTCTGCTTGGCAAATTTCCTTATTTAATTTTATTGCTGACGTTAAGAAGGACAGTGGTAGCTGTGAAGTTGTTAAAGACATCTTCCAGTATTTTTACGTAAGGTTCTTCTACACCCTCATTCCTGAATGCCTGCATGACTGCGGAGATTTATGCTGAGTGAAATCCTTTCTCGTAATCTATCAAGGCTAAATGTAGGGGTTGATTATACTCAGCGCATTTCTCTGTCAACAGATTGATAGTGTGAATGCGGTCTATTGTCTAATATTTTTTAAGACAGCCTGCCCGATCGTTTTGTCGATTGAAGTCTGAGGTTTTCATCACTATCTTACGGGCTGCCTTGTATATACCATATAGGCAACGGGCAGTAAGCTGATCGGTCTGTAATTTGTCATGTCCTTGAGGTTTCCTTTCTTACGGATTTAGATGATGCCAGCGTTCTTCGCAGGTATTGCGTATACAGAATGGCTAGTTTTCCAGCACAATCTGCCCTCAGTCCTTCAACAGGTGCGCTGTTACCTTATACTCACCAGCTACTTTGCATTTGTCCTAAGGCTTTCTTTGTTTTTTTTTTCGTTACTGGCGGGACGTCCATTTCCTTTTTAGATACTGCCTATCTCATTCACGTCCTGATTACAGTGGCTACTCTGTAGGTTGGAGAACTCTTCGGCTGCATTAACTGTAGTGGGTCAATTTGGTCTACAATTTTTATTTGGAATGTAGGTAATGCTAGCCTGCAGAATATGAATTGATTGATTGATTAATAGATGAATTGATTGATTCATTATTTGATTGATCGATTGATTGGCTTATTGATTGATTGATTGATTGATTGATTGACTGATCGATCGATCGATCGATTTTTATTTCCCTTAAAGCGCGATCCGGGTGTCCAGCAAAAAATGTGAGACAAACGTCATTTCCTTTCCTTAAAAGCAATTGCTCCTTTCATTTTCCTTCTGTTATGGCCTGGTTCGGGTACCCGCCGAGGTAGGTGAGACAGGCGTCCTTTCCTTAAATTGTCCAACGGGCCACATGTAGCGCCGAACGGGCGATGGTGTTCCCTGTACTCCTCAGCAACGCTGCGACACGCTGTCGCGTCTCACTCTTAAAGACTAAGCTTAAAGGGGCTCTGAAACGCCTTCCGAAGAGAGCACATTAACTCACTTAATCACTGTACTGTGTTGTCATGAACACCGGAGCCAAATAATACTCTTCTACACGCAGCAGACAACCCACAATCGCGCGTCAAAGTTGGCGAGCCATTTCCGCTGACGTTTTCATGCTCGCATCCTCCCCCGTCTCCCGCATCTGCGTAGACAAGGTGAGAGGTGGCCAATGGTTAGATTCTTTCAGACGTCAGGCAGCTACCGTGGCCGCGGCAAATAATCCGCTTAACTCCGGTGGGTCGGGAGGCTCCTCTCCCAGAGGGGGGGTCGGCGAAGGAGCGCCTACCTTGCACCGTGCAAAAAGTGACAAGAGGAAAGAGAAAGGCGTGAAGACGCCTAAATTCAAATCTTAACGACAAATAACTAAGCTTCTACAAAGCGCATTTAAAAAATCCTTGTTGGACACTATTCGTGAAGCGGCGTGCTTCAATATCCCAGGCATGCCGCAACTTTATTAGAGCCTACTTCACAGCCCCTTTAAGCGTCCTTCAATTTTTTGCGTTCTTTTGCGGTAGCAGTGCACTGATCTACATCTTTAGGGGCGCATATTCCAGGCATTAGCCAATAATAAATCATTGGACATTCAGTACCGCATCGAGTATTGTAACCCTGTGCACAAAATCACCGCCCTTGGCGTTGTGTTTGCTCTGTCTAACGTTTTTAATTGGGTTGACAAAAAGAGGAATGCGTTCATTTCATAAGTCATGCGCTATAACATTTTGTTCGGAGCGTTCAAACGCGTTGAAATAAAGAATGGTTCATGATCGCGCACTGACATCGCAAAGCACACGGGCGCCTTAACGTTTCGCCTCCATCGAAACGCAGCCCGGGTTCAAACCTGACCGCGGCGGCTTCATTTCGATGGAGGCGAAACGCTAAGGCGCCCGTGTGCTGTGTGATGTCAGTGCACGTTAAAATCCCCGGGTGGTCGAAATTATTCCGGAGCCCTCCACTACGGCACCTCTTTCTTCCTTTCTTCTTTCACTCCCTCCTTTACCCTTTCCCTTACGGCGCGGTCCAGTTGTCCGCCGATATGTGGGACAGATATTGCGCCAATTCCTTTCCCCCAAAACAAATTAATATTATAATTATTATGATTGGCGCATAATTATTATCATAATTATTATGATCGGGCATTGGGTTCCTGACAAAAAACTCATGTATGCTCAGATGTCAAGCTGAGATTTTTTATTTTCTTGGTTGATATGTATTATACTACGCAATATCGGATCACTCTGCGACAAAAAACAAAAGCACTGACAACTTTTTCTTAAAACAGAGCAACGAGGTTTCCGGCCTCTTCTCAGTCCCCTTGAAGTCTACATTACTTTATCCTGCAAGGATGTCGACGGTCAGTGATCTCTTAATCCTTTTCTTCAAAGATGCCATATTTATCTTGAGTTTTCCAGCAGCCAGAGACCATGGCCTTCATAAGTCAGTAATAAGCTGGGGTGAACTCAAACTCCTTACTTTGCAAACATATTGCCCGAAAAAATAAAACCACTCGCAGGCAGCGAAAGCAACCACGGCGCTCGGTGGTTGTGATGCAGGATAACGAGCGTCACTCTCGGCAGCGCTCATTAAAAGCTGAAAGCGAAATTTCTTTACAAAGCCCCTGAATAACCAGCGAAAGTCTCGAACATTTTAGGAGTCGTCAACCTGTGAATACTATCGTTCCTTCATTATTTTGCCACGTCTTATATAGCAAAAAAAAGAGATAATGAGTGCTTAGACCTTTTTTAGTTTGATAGGGATTTAAGGTCATTAAACGACTCAGTCTTTGAGGGATGCCGTAGTGAAGGGCTCATGAAATTTCGATTGTCTGGGGTTCTTTAACGTGCTGACATCGCACAGCACACTGACCTCTAACATTTCGTATCCATCAAAATGCGACCGTCGAGGCCGGGGTCGAACCTGTGTCTTTTGGGCCATCAGCCGAGCACTATATCTACATTACTACTGAGTCATCGCAGCGGCTAATGAGCGCTTAGGTAATGAGGGAAAATTATTATTAAATAACAACAGACGTTTGCATAAATAATTTTTATTGTCACTGCTCCCAACGGAGAAAAGCAGGCTATCGTAGAAATTGAGGACGATTTGCAGCAAAGTGGTGCCCTTCAAGAACTACAAGGGCAAAAAAACCTTTTCACGCCATAAGATTTTGAGGCGTTCAATTGAATATATTGAATGTAATAAAGAAAGCATATTTTTTGAGCAGAGCCAAATTAACACAAGTAATCATGGAGCCATGAAGTACACCTGATTATGGTAGAATAACGGAACGGAAGAGCCAGGTTTTAATCATTTGTACTTCTCCAGACACCCTGTTTGTTTAGCTTTGTTTAATGTTATTTGGTTCTTTGTGCCAGAGTCAGAGAGGTGTCGCTCCCTTTTTGCTACGACGAAGGAACTGTAGGCTGCTGGGTTTCTTTTAGAATCCGTTTGGTTGGCAGCGTCCACGCAGAGAAAGCGCCTCAACTACTTAGCGACTGAAACATCCAAGACATTGAGGTGTACTCTGTGCCAAGGGATGACCCCTCGACCGACGACAGGTTCGGACTGGTCCTTATCAAAAAATCTATATGCAGGCGGCACAGGCAAGCGTTGTAGTTCTCATCAAGCCCGTCAACGTTATATAGGGCGCGCGAAGGGCCCCGGCACATATAATCTTTGTGCCACAGCAACCAAGCGACAACCTGCACCTCTTGAACAGGTGAGCCACCTTTATGTATATGGATAGCCACGTGCAGGGTAGATAAAAGACGTGAGAGTAACCCGTATAAAAACGTCATTGCCAATGATGTCTTGGAGCGGAACGCACTAGAAGGTTTGACCGCCATCACCGAACTCAGGCAGGAGTAGCGTCCGTTCTCATAGCCTCCAAGGCAGCAGCACTACGGCTGGCGTAATTTCATGCCCAACAATTCTGAGCAAAAGCATTTTTGAGCGAGAAACTTTCGACGAACGCAGTTCATACAATGGTAAGTTTTAATATAACAATCAATACATCCGCAAATTATCCTTCGAAAAACTTACTTTTCTTGTTATATTAACCATTTTGCTATGGTCAAAGGCTTTCACCATGGTTTTCTATGGCAGTCTTAACTCTTCGATACGATCGATGGAAACACTTTTAAAGCAAGATTTTTCGGCATATCAGAAGTATATACGACTACCTTCAATATTTCTATAACAGTATATTAGAATTTTTGTTTTTGTAAATTTCGTCCTCGAATGTTAGACATGCAAAATCGACATCTCCATCTGTGACGTCGATCTGCCCATGTTAATTAAGCCGGCGACCAACACAATATAAATAATGCAAGTTCGGCGCCTCGAGAAGTCGAAATGCATCAAACTGGCCTTCAAGGTTGTCTGTATACCACCAAAAGTAAAGGTTGGCTGCTTTCGACTGAAGGTTCAACTTTCTTCTCTAATCCGCTACAAAGCGGGAAGTGCATGAGAATCGGTCACGTGAACGACGTCTGTAACAACTCCTTCGTGTGCCCGCGATGCTACGAGCCACACAACGACATTTGCCGCGCGACTGACTTGCAGAGCACCAACTCCCGTGGCCTTCACGACTCTTTCTTAAGACCGGCCCCGTCTAAAGACTGAGCAGGCGGTGCTGAATGAAATAGTGAAAGGTCATTCTACCCAAACAGAGGCCGATGCAAAGGAGAGGCTCCATCATTCGCGCCACCGAAGGTCCTCAAAAAAGGCAATCATCTTGATAAGGGACACTCCAAATGAGACTGCAGCGTGTCTGCCTCCTGAAAGAAGAACACTATATCAAGAAAACCGGTTTTCTGATGAGGAGGGACCTGCTTCCTTAGATATTAATAACTTTGCCACGATTACAGAAGCACTGTACGCCCATCGGGTCAGCGACGTTGCCGCAATCCCAGTGTCCAACTCCCATAAGACTACTCCAGACAAAAGCCACGATCAGGACCACGGCCAAGATCTGCAAGGAATTGCGCTGCTCAAATCCTTCATAAATGTCATTCGTGCTCTGCTTTCTAGCCTGCGCACGCCAGCACCAAACAACGCATTTCAACTACTGGACGCGCTACATGCAGTTTTAGGGCTGAACAGAACTGCAGCCCGAACTGAACTCAACTGCAATTATCGAGTACATTAAGCAAGAAGCTGCACATGAGGGGTCAGTGGCCACAACATTCGACCGCCCTCAAGGCCTACTTGGCAGTTTCGCTAAGAGCGACTTGTTAAGACTGCAAAATTTGACTGTGTTGCTCTCCTGTTCTTCCTTTCGCTTTTCAATTCCTTCATACCTCCGTCCCAGTGCAGGGTTGACAACTGGAACACCCTTCTTTTGAACATCTCCCTCTACTGTGACTACCGTGCTGTGGTGGAGGGGTATATTGTTTTGGACGAAATTAAATGTTCCATTTTTGACCAGTAAGGTTAAAAAACTCATCGCGCGGATGGTATAAGTAGCGACTTCTATCAAATATTTCCCCTTGCCTTGCACCTGTTCTGATGGAAGTTTTTCAGGTATCTTATAATGTTGTTTTTTTTGCCTCTCATTTTCTGTTCCGGGGCAACCATATAATATTCAAAAAGCACATACAATCAGCGGTTGAAAACAGTAGAAGTATATAGTACAATTTCCCTCTCTATGCTACTTATCAAACTTAGTGCAAATGTTTTCTGTGGGCGTCTGCAGCTATTTTTCGCTGACTTAATGGCTTTCAACAGGTATGCAGTACCAGAAGCAGCAGCATTACAACCCATATTAATAGATCACGTTCGGTATTGGAGACATTATCATATCAGATTGAACAGGTAGCTCGTATTCAGATTGACTTTCCAAAGGCAATGGATAAAGTTCGGCAAATTTCTTGTTTGCGGACTTAGAGCGCGAAAATATTGGTGTCGTTTTGCACAAGGACATAAAACTGTGCTATAAGGACTCCTATACAAGGCTAATTTTTTTACCAGACCTATGTCACTCAAAAGCATAGGTTGGCCAAGTGTGTCCGTTATCGCCTTTATTGTTGGCCTTTATTTTGAACATTTTTTTCTCAGTACTATTAACAGCACAGCTATCCGTGGTTTCCATTTGGCTCAATTTGAAATTTAGATTTCAGCCTTTTCTAATGATGTTGCCCCATTTTTTCTGAAAAAAAAACCTACTTGAGGCCTTACATTTCGGTGAACATTTTGCAATGCATCAGGTGCGGCTCTGAATTTCGATAAATCCATACGATATTGGTGGGGTCATCGGGGTGGAAAGCAAAACCATTTTATGGTATATCTGTTTCTCTGCATCAAACTCGCAACAGCGGAGCCTACTGAGATTCGCTGATCATCTCCATGAGGCGATAAACACAGGTTTAGAACAGTAGAGAACTGTCAGCGTTTGCTCGGGCTCAAGTATGCAACATTTTTGTTCTGCAAAACTTGCAAACGTCCTGCAGGTTCTCAATTATGCGGGAAGGAAAGTGCAGGTGATGCACAGAATATTCGCTGCCCTCGTATGGCACTACTAATGGGTGCCCACGCGCCCCCATTCTTTCTTTCTTTTCTTCTTTCTTTTGGATGCCAGGGACCCCTCAAGCCGTCATAGAACGGCGTTTACCTTGGCCTCCTGTACACTCCGATGTATGAATAAAATATGAATGAATGAATGAATGAATGAATGAATGAATGAATGAATGAATGAGTCTGGTAGAATAGGCCTTGGTCACTTAATATTGGATCCGCGTTTTGATGCTTTTTGTTTTTAAAATCGGCAAAGCGCTCCTTGTTAGAAGCTGCACCTTTAGGCATCTTAGTGCTCATTTTCGTTTCATTAACACTTTTACAGAACTAAGGAAACCCATCCCTGCATCGCAAACACTTGAGTTTTATCCACCTAAGCTGGACGAGCTCTCCTACGGCGAATAGGCACAGGGGCGGACATCCGTTAACTGGATGCTGAGCCCTCCCTAGAAAAGCAACACAAAGAGTATATGAGCGTAGCTCCGATACCGAAACATACGCTTAAAGACGTTCACACAGGTCGACGACGAGAGCGAGTATCCTACCTACGCCGACGCCTAGCGAACTCCACGGACATTGTTTATGTGGACTCCGCAGCATAGCCGGACTATAATAAGTACGCAGTGGAGGGAATGGACAATGGCGGTGGACTTTAAATGACGTAATCCTTGGTGTCATGCGCGAACCGAATTTGGTTGACTTATACAAACTCAGCGTGTGTTGACGTCATGGAAACCTGCCGCGCTCTCGCATATAAAACCTCCCCCCGTTGCCTAGTCGCATCGCCTTTGTGCCAAACGTGGTCCAGGAAAAATGGAGATGCCTTCGCGTGTTTTAAAAAGTGCCTTAAACATGTCACTGTGGGGAATAACAGCCACAGAAAATGAACATGATGTGGTCTGAACAAGACGGTGGTGGCAGTGGTTCAGCAGAAGCTAAGAATAAATAAAAGAAAGTCTTTTGCAATGCTCAACAAAAGGTGCTTGCACGAGTTTGAACATCAGCTAAGCAGTTTTTAGCTAGCGCATTGAAACGTTGCTCTTGCAGAGAATGACCTTCAATTTTTTTGTTGATTTTGGCTCCTGTGCAGAGAAAAAGTTCTGGCTTCCTGAGCCCGCTCACTTTCTCAGAGCACGTACACCACAAGGTTTGGTTGCAGTAGCAGCAGTAGCAGCAGCCGCAGTATTAACGTGTCTATCGTAATAACACAACTCCCTGCCGAACTGCTTTTATAAAGGTTTGCCCATGGCTACAAAGTGACCTAGATAACAAGTTTAAGATATATTAGTGCTGCCAAGCTGCGAACATCATACATCCCAGCATCGTCCAATCTGACCTTTTCTTTTCGGAGCAATCCGACTATGCAGAATGAACAACCAAGCAGTACAAATATTCGTGGCATTACTCCTGTCTCAAACATGCATCGTCCCGATGCTTTAAAACATAACGTTAATAGAGAAAAACGTGCTGTGAAAAATAAAACCCAGTGTAGAAACAAAGCGGTTTTTAATTTTTTGCGCCTATAATAGGGCGACACGGACGGACAACTTCTGGTCATACGCGGCATCGCTGGGATGCAGTTATTTCGGCGGGGACGACTTCATAGTCCATTCACCTAGCCGACGAAGACCTGGTCCGCCCCGAAATAGCGGCGCAAAGGTTTGCACTCAATCCGCAGCGGCGAATGGTTGTCCAAACTCAGACTCGGTCTCCTGTATTGTATTCTGCGTTGCGTCTCCGTAGGTTGTAGCGTCTAGCGACGGTTCGCTGCTGGTCTTCAATCTGTAATCGGGCAAGTCTTCGGACTTAAGCGCGTTGAAGGTACGTGACGACGTCGAAGTTTTCATCGGTAACGTTGGGCGGCATGGCGTCTAGCGTGGTCGTGGCCTCCATGCCATGGACGAGCCTAAAAGGCGCCATCTTTGTGTTCTCCTGCACTGCAGTGTTGCAGGTGAAGACAACGTAAGGCAGGATGACGTCCCAGGTATTGTGTTCGGCATCGACATACATGGCGAGCATATCGGCGATGGTTTTGTTCAGGCGTTCGGTCAGCCCGTTGGTCTGCGGATGGTATGCAGTTGTCCTTCGGTGGCTGGTTTGGATGTAGCGCAGATTCCTCGCTTCAGTTCCGCTGTGAATGCTTTTCCTCTGTCCGTGATGAGCACATCGGGGTCGCCGTGTTGTAGAAGAGAGCACTCGACGAAAAATTTGGCACGCTGACACGCTTGGCAGCAGCGGTGGCGGCAGCGGCTATCGACGAGCAACTTTACAAACCTACCTTCGTGTTACAGTGTCAACGGATGGCAAGGTTTTCCGAGGGCTGACGTCACTGACAGTCTGCGGGAGTTATCTTCGTGGAAGCATCAAGTGGCCTACGCCCCCAACAAGCGGCCTACAGCGCCTGTACTGCCTACAAAAGCCCGTGTGCCCTGCAGCAACCCTTTCACACGCTTGGCAGCAGCGGTGGCGGCAGCGGCTATCGACGAGCAACTTTACAAACCTACCTTCGTGTTACAGGTTGGCTTTGCTTCACTGTACTTTCTTCTGTCACTGTCGTTGCCGTTGCTGCCACCGCACTGTTTCTGTCTTTGTGTCGTGGAGCCGTACTGTACGCTCTTAGCTGATTCATAGTCATGGAAACTTTGCCTGATGATACGTGCCTTTCCTGTTATAAGTTTTTTCAAGAAGGGGAAGAAATGATGCAATGCGCTGAGTGTTGCCAGTATTACCATCTAGGCAAATGTGCGGGTGTTAGTGAGCAGGCGTATAAAAAGAAAAACATTGAGGCAAGAAAAACCTTGAGATGCCCGGTATGTCGATTATCAAAATCCCGCTCCGATGAAAGACAGCTCTCAGGTTCTCCCTCCCCAATTTTGGCTCAGCACCTTGCTGAAATAAGCAAAGCCTCAGTCGCTCTTACAGCTAAGGTGGATGATTTATCATCCTTAAAACAAACTGTGACCAGCATTGAAGCGTCTGTGCAACACATGTCAGATACATATGATCAGCTGCTACTAACATCTGAAAGGCATGAGAAAGAAATCGATGATATTCGCAAGAGGGTCGACGAAATTGAAAAGAAACAGGACGCAGAAGACATTGGAAGTTGAAACTTGAATTGAATGATATGGAACGATACAGTCGTTGCCAAAATATGGAAATTCGAGGATTGTCCCTCTCAGCAAATGAAAACTTGCTGGAAAAAGTGAACGACCTTGCCAACCAGCTCGATTTGCCTTGCCTCACGGAGAGCGATATTGAGGGATTACACCGTCTGTCCGCTCGACCAGACACTGTACCGCCTGTATTGATCAGGTTTGCGAAAAGATTGACAAAAACAAACTGGATGGCTAAGCGTGCAGGCCTCAAGGACGGTTTCTATTTTGTTGACAACCTGACTGTCTTGAATAAGAAACTGCTGTGGCTTGCAAAATCCGCCGCCAAAGAAAAAAGGTACGAATTTGTCTGGACAAAGGAAGGGAAGGTCTACGTTCGAAAGGAAGCAGGGGCAAAGGCCATCAGGATTGGGTGCGAGGAAGACTTGGCTAAGCTAGTGTAGTCTGATCTCGTATACGCACTTTATACGAAGATCCGCTTTTTGTCACCATGCCCTACTACAATACTAATACATTTAAAGACTTGCTCACTAATGCTAGCTACTCTGTAGATAAGTCCTTATCTATCTATCATTTAAACGCTCAGAGTTTGAAAAATAAAATGGAGCACATCGAAGGCGAAATAGAAACTTTATCGCACAATATTTGATTTCCTAGCGTTTACGGAAACTTGGTTTCGCTGTCAGGAGGATGTTATCCCCCTGGCAGGGTATGAAAACGTATCTCAGTTCAGGGTAAATAAACGAGGAGGGGGAGTATCCCTGTTCATAAAGAGGCGCCTGCATTTTGACGTACTGAACAACTATTCACTGGTGACTGACAATTTTGAAGTGGTTACCATCCGGTATTATAATATAGCTATAATGGTGGTGTATCGTCCCCCTCACAGTGATGTGGATGTGTTTTTCCAGTTTGTTGAACCTTTTTTGGAATTTACCAGTCAACAAAAAATGCACGTTGTATTACTAGGTGACCTGAATATTGATATCATGAATGTTAATCCAACACAAATCAGATTAATGGAAATGATGTTATCTTATGGCTGTGACAACATTATTGATGCGCCCACTCGAATAAGTTGTCAGTCGGAAACCTTACTCGATGTATGTTTCACAGACTTTTCACCCTGCAATACCAATTCTGGTGTTTTCTCTTCGGGAATAAGCGATCACCTTCCCTTTTTTGCACTTTTTTCATGTGCGAAGGTACCAGATACTTCTGTCTTTATACGCAAGACATTTGACCAAAAGAACATTGATAAATTTTGTTTACGTCTGTCTGAAACTGGCATGGATGAAGTATTAAAAACAGAAAACCCATCTGCCGCGTATAACATCTTCCTTGAGAATACACTGGATGCGTTCGACAAAGCCTTTCCAGTTGTAGAAGTCAGGAAATGTAGGAAAGCAAGAAAAGAGTCGATCTCTGGTGACCTTCTGAAGCGTATTAAACAAAAAAATGCCTTATTTGCACGATTTCTTGACACTCGCAATCAAGACGATTTTAAGGAATTTAAAAAGTTTCGAAATAAACTAAACCTTGACTTAAAAAAGGCAAAGTCGCTTTTTTATCGCCTAATGTTTTCATCAATGCAAAACACTAGATCACTGTGGCAAAGCATTAATAAACTCATTGGAAAGAAGCAGCACGCTCTTCCTTCGGAAATGCAAATCAATGGAGTAATGTATAGCGGTGTCTCTCTCGCCAATAAGCTGAATGCCCATTTTTTAAATGTAGGAAATTGTACTTCGTATAATCTTCCCTTAGCTGTAAAATCAGTCGATTCCTTTTTGGTCCCAGCTTGTGAACATTCAATATTTTTATCCCCCACTTCTGAATGTGAAATTCTTTACATTATAAACTCATTTCGTAATACATGCTCTCCTGGCCCAGACGGCATTACTGCACTCGCAATAAAAGCTGCTGCTAAGATTATTGCCCTTCCTCTTGCGCATATTTGTAATCAAATGCTTCTTACAGGAGAGTTCCCGGATAAAATGAAGTCTGCCCGTGTTACAGTAATTTTCAAAGGAGGCAACAAAAATGATCCCAATAACTACCGTCCGATATCTATACTGCCTTTGTTCTCCAAAGTTGCTGAGCGAGTGATCTTCACGAGGGTATACAAATTCCTGCATTCCAACAATATCATCTGCAAGGAGCAATACGGATTTCAGCCCGGAAAATCCACGCAGGCAGCTCTGCTCGAGATAAAAAACAGTCTGATCCATAATATCGAACATAAGCTCTACACTGTCGGTGTCTTCCTTGACTTCTCCAAAGCCTTCGATTCCATCAAGCACGACATACTACTTCATAAGTTATACACGTATGGTATCCGCGGAACACCTCACAGGTTACTACAAAGCTATTTGTCAAATCGCACTCAGTTCACGCGACTAAATGATGCCATATCCGACGCAGAATTAATCAAATTTGGCGTTCCTCAAGGATCCATACTGGGGCCCCTTCTTTTTACACTATACATCAATGATATTGTGAACATTTTATCTTATTCTAGCATTGCTCTGTACGCAGATGACTCTAACGTTTTCTTTTCCGGTTCAGATCTTCGTGAACTCGAGCGTCGTTCAAATTCCTGGCTACATGAACTTATGTTGTGGCTTGCAGTGAACAGATTGGAATTGAATGTTAAGAAAACAAAGTTTATCATTTTCCGTCCCAAAAATAAGCCTATAGACTATCCCATCCAACTCCAGTTCAACAATACATTGATTGAATCCGTAAATTCTTGTAAATTCTTGGGCGTATTCTTTCGTAGTGACCTAGGCTGGGGTGACCATGTAAATCACGTCCGTTTGCGTGTAGCTCGATCTATTGGTGTGATAAATCGCATCAGGTACTTGTTGCCCATACAGGCTAAAAAGCAGTTGTATTTTGCCCTCATCCATTCACAACTGGTGTATTGCAATTTAATTTGGGGCACTTGCAACAAAACTGACACAGCCAGATTATTATCATTACAAAAAAGAGCTCTGCGCGCATGTTCTCCTAATCCTTCCTCAGGTGACTGCTTGTTACAGTCCTTCAATGTTCTTCCATTCCCACTGTGCTATAAGCTTTCAGTTGCTGTTCATATTTATCATAAAATAAAGCAGGACATCACATCTTTCAGAAACAAGTACGTGAACAGAAACATACGCTATAGTCTGCGAGTCACTTCTTTTATTTCCAGTCGTGCCCGGACAAACTACGGCACCGAACACATTGATAACCAAATTTCTGCAGTTTGCAATGTGTATCCTTCCATAATTGACGAAGCTGTAACTTGTAAAACCACTTGTCATTTCAAAAAGAAAATGAAGATGCTTTTTATGCGTACGACTGACCCATCAAATACTTGTGCTATGTAGTGTTTACTGTGATAGCCTCACTCCTGTCATATTTTCTATTGTGTTGCGAACTGTAGCGTTACTGGTCTTTTTCTTTTCTCTTTGTTATCCTATGTGCCTTCATTAACTTTCAACTACTGTGAAAATTGAACTAAAGAGCTTGTTGAGTTTTAATGAATGTAACCACCCTTCTGCCTTTGATGTGTGACCCGGGGTGAGGCCTCGTCAGGAAGAATGCCAGCAGCTTCTTCCTTTTGTCTCATCTCGTGGGCATGTACTGTGCATACAAGTTCATGTCTGAATAAAATGATTGATTGATTGATTGATTGATTGATTGGGTTCAGCTGCTGTTCAGTTCATTAGTGCTTTTGCCTCGGCCTATGTAGTGGTTGAGATTTCCATTTATTTCCAGCCGTTGACTACAGAAAAGTGCCAAGCAAGTCCATGCCGATCTGTTGAAAAGGCCTTCAGGGGGTTTTAATGGGGTTCAGAAATCCTGCTGGCCATGTGGGAGGGGTCTTTCGTCGCTGACAATCTCGGCAGGTTTTCACAGAATGTGCGGCATCGGCAGACTGTCGGGGCCCAGTAATATTTGTCTTGAATGCGGCGGAGGGTGCGAGAAAACCAGAAATGTTCAGCTGTCGGCTCGTCGTGCGAGGCCAGTAGAACTTCGCGGAGACTTGCAAGTCCCAAAAAGAGGTAGGCTGTTTTCTTCACTGCGAAGTTCTTTTTCACGAGAACATCATTCTGTACACAAAAGGAAGACAGTCCTCGCTTGAATGAGGTGGGGGTTAGGTCTTGCCTTCCAAATACTCGATGAGGCGTTTTAGGTCGGGGTCGGAGTGCTGGTGGTGTGCGAAAGAGCTGGGGCTGGTGGGCCCCAGGAAGGCGTCTTCATCGTCGTCTGACGGCGGTGCATCTACAGGGGTTCGTGAGAGACAATTGGCGTCAGAGTGCTTGTTTCCGGACTTGTAAACGAGGAGACGTCAAACCCCTAGAGGCGCAGATTCTATCGAGCGAGTCGGCCAGAGGGGTGCTTCAAATTGGCAAGCCAGCACTGCGCGTAGTGGTCGCTGACCACCTTGAACGGTCGTCCGTACAGGTAGGGGCGGAATTTCGACGTCGCCCAGACGATGGCAAGGCACTCCTCAGTTGTCGAATAGTTAGCCTCGGCCTTGGAAAGGAAACGGCTGACGTATGCGAATGACTTTCTCCAGCCCGTCGCTTTTTGAACGACGACGGCACCTAGGCCCACGCTGCTTGCATCGGTATGGACTTCAGTATCGGTGTTTTCATCAAAATGCGCGAGGATCGGTGGGGGCTGTAAACGACGCTGAAGTTCTTTAAACGCTTCTTCTTGCGGCGCTTCCCATTTAAATGGCACGTCTACCTTCGTCAGTTGGGTCAGCGGCTCGGCGACGCGCGAAAAGTTTTTCACAAATCGTCTGTAGTATGCGCACAGTCCGAGAGATCTGCGCAGCGCGTTCTTATCGGCCGACGGTGGCAACTGTGCAATTGCAGCTATTTTCTGCGGGTCTGGGCGCACTCCCTCCTTACTAACGACGTGGCCTAGAAACAGCTGCTCTTCATAGGCAAAGTGGGACCTGTGCTTTCAAGTTTAAGCCAGAGGACTTGATGGCGTCTAATACTGTTCAAATTATTCTGAGGTGCTCTTCAAAGTTCGATGCGAAGAAAACGACGTTACCTAAATATTCCAGACAAATTTGCCACTTCAGTCCTAGAAGCATGGTATGCATTGCTCGCTGAAACTGCGCTGGGGCGGAACAGAGACCAAATGGCATCACCTTGAACTCGAAGAGGCCATCCGCATTGATGAATGTGGTCTTCTCGCGATCTCCTTCATCGGCCTCAATTTGCCAGTGGCTGCCCTTGAGGTCCAACGATGAGAAATACTTGGCGTTGCAGAGCCGGTCCACTGTGTCGTCATTGCGTGAGAGGGGTACATGTCCTCCTTTGTTATGTTGTTCAAGCGCCGGTAGTCAACGCAGAATCAAAAGGCGCCATCTTTCTTTCTCTCTAGAACAACCTGTTCCGCCCATGGGCAGTTTGGTGTCGCGACTTGAAGGGGGCGTCCGGAACACGGAAGGCTACCCAGCCCTTGTACCAGTTGTCACGAAGTGGTGACTGCAATCCGGAGTGCAGAAAGGCTGCGAAAATGGTGTCTAAACAAAACTTTTTATTTGGGCTGACTTGCGCCCGCAGTGGACTGAATCACTCGGCGGTGGCGTAGCAACAAGCGCGCTCGGCGGTCGTCGAAAAGAATTCCCGCCGCTGCCGGCCGTGCTCAAGTTAAAGCTGATAGCGAACTTTCGAGATAAACCATGCAAAGTTACTAGAACGTTCTGGAGCAATGTAGAATCAGCTCCACCTGGATGCCACGAATCGGGATAAATCTGGTCGCGTCTTGCATCGCAAACAAAGCGTTGAAGCGACGCGCCGGCCGCTTTGAAGAGTGAACAAACACTACAAAGATTCGCGGCTATATAGTATGTTTATTTCTTGGCGTTTTTCTCTGAAGGGGAGGAGAAGTGGTTTGACAGCTTGATGTTTTTTGGTGAAATGTGTTCTCGATGGACATTTAGTAACTATGGGGTAACGGAGATGTTTGGTAGCGACCTTATTTTTAGTACATACGCACAGGTAATCACTGTTTTCCTATCGGTGAGGGTCGGTTCATTTGCTTCTATGTGAAGACTATTTACGGAGAATATTCTGCAAGCACCAGTTGAAAAGCGCAAACCGAAATTTGTACTGGATCCAGCCTTTTAAGGTATGGCGGCCGCGCAGACACATACACTATGCATCCATAGTCTATAGAAGAGCGTATTACAGTGCCATAGATATGCAATAGGCACATCCTATCGGACCCCCCAATCTTTCGTGAGAGTACTTTGAGTATATTCAGAGATTCGGTTGCTTTCTTTTGTACAGTTTTTCTGTGCAGTAGGAATGTGGGCTTTTTTAAAGGTTAGGCCTAAAAAGTTGTGTTCTAGGTTTACAGGAAATATGGTCTCATTCAAGTGGAGCGTGGGATCAATCTGCAGTCGACCCTCTTTGGAGGGAGAAAAGAACTGCAACTTCTTTTTTCTGGAGAAAACCTAAACCCATTTTTATCTTGCCATAGTGCTAAATTGTTTGTGATTTGTACTTGTCTCTCATAAGTTAAGAAGTTAGAAGATGTACATGCAATATGAAGGTCATCGACGTACACTGATTACATAATGGACTTTGAATTATGCTGGCTAAGAAATTGATTTTTACTATGAACAATGTAGTACTTAAAATGCACCCCTGAGGAAGACCATTTTCACATGTATAATAATTCTAGAGGAATGAATGGTTGGACAGAAAGTCGCCTAAATATTCCAGCATCCTCCAGCGGATGCCAAACTCTGCCAGGTCACGAAAAATTCCGAAACTTCAGGTCGTGTCAAAGGCCTTCTCTATGGCGAAAAGGATTGCAAGGCACCTTTGTGTATAAATGCCTCTCGGACTGTGTTTTCTAGGCGGACAAGATGGTCAACTTTGGAGCATGTTTTATTTAAAACCACGTCGATGGACATCAAGAAGGTCACGGATTCTAGAATAAATGTTTAGCTGATATTGATAACACT
Organism: Amblyomma americanum; assembly: GCA_030143305.2. Lineage (NCBI taxonomy): Eukaryota > Metazoa > Arthropoda > Arachnida > Ixodida > Ixodidae > Amblyomma > Amblyomma americanum. Next base: position 233,843 of record JARKHS020005550.1, read on the forward strand.
TTCCAAAGACTTGGCACGAGAGCTTGTAAGGGTTATAGGCCTTTAGCTACTACGGGAGGTTGGTGGCTTTCCTAATTTTAGGAATGGAACAATAATGGCTTTCTTCAAAGCCACTAGTATTTTTACAAGCACGCAATTTTGTTACAAAATTTAACACAACTTCTACAGAGTGTCTATATAGATGGGGCAGCATTTCTTAAGGAATTTCATCAGGGCCTGGTGCAGTTTGTTTACCTGTAGACGGTACTCTCCTAGTTTCTTGAAGTGTAATCAAATTATTTTGAGGCTAGTTTTATTATTATCAGTGCTGCCTCCCGTTGGGAGCCTTTGTTTTTCGGTTGTGTTTTTGTGCTCTAAGAATGACTGTGTGTAGTGTGAGGAGAAAATTGTTGACATAAAATGTCTGCTTGTTTTTTAATACTTTTCTGTGTACAAGGGTCTGTCAGCAGAGGAGGAGTGAATGGGCAGTAGCTGCCCTTTATTTATTCCTCCTGCACCAACATTTTTTTTTATGTTAGTGGGCGGTTCATGGAAGACATAACTTGGCCAAGATGTTTTTTTGGCAGTCTGACAAATATATTACGATTTACCTTTTGCCGTTATGAAAGTTATGAAATTCTCGTGCGTAGTGTACCTGCGAATTACACTCCAGGCTTTGTTTTATTTTTTTGGCTTCCCTACATACTAGCGTCCACCATACGTTGTGGTTCTGGCGCACGTCTTCTGTGGACAAGAAGAATAGCTAGGCGCGCAGTGTCGATGGCACACTTTGTGAGAATTTCATTCAGTTCATCTATGCTACCTGTTCCTGAGAAAATACTTTCTAAACCGGCTTAATCTCGAAATAATAGCCAGTCGGATAAATCATCGCTTCCATCGTCGTGGATTCGTTGGGATGACTGCGGGTGAGGATGATAGGCTTATAATAACTGGCAGGTGATCACTCTCAAACGGGTAGTCAAAACAACCTATTTAAAATCGATAAAAACAGATGGTGAACGAAAAGACAGGTCTAAACAGCTGATTTTTCCAAAGGTTGAGGAACTGTATGTGGCCTTTTTTATATATAAAAGGCGTACATTATTTGTGAAGATAGTCATTTATGTGACCTCGAGAGTCACTGCGTTCATTTCCCCAAAAAGGCAAGTGAGCATCAAAATCCCCAACTAACATATATGGCTCCGGAAGTTCACTGATCACTTGTAGATTATGGACTGTTAATGGTGAATGTGGAGGAATGCATAACAGAATAGATTGCTGGTGTTTTGCAGCTGACGATGCTGACTGCAACCGCCTCAATTTTTATTTTTGAGTTGGGAACACGACCGCGGCGGCTGCGTTTTTATGGAGGCAAAACGTTAAGGCGCCGTGTGCTGTGCGATGTCAGGGCACGTTAAAGATCCCCAAGTGGTCAAAATTATTCCGGAGCCCTCCACTACGGCACCCTTTTCTTCTTTTCTTCGTTCACTCCTTCCTTTATCGCAACCCTTACGGTGCGATTCAGGTGTCCAACGATATATGAGTCAGATACTGCGCCATTTCCTTTCCTCAAAAACATATTTGTATTATTATAATTGGCATATTATTTTCTTGAGCAGGGACGCCGCTTTTAACGAGAATCGCTACGCCTGATGAGAGTGTCGATCTGCCTGCTTGCGATCGTGTCTAAACGTTTTATTATGTTTCATGATATGCACATGTTGTGGACCAAGATTGGTTTCCTAAAGACATAAAGCAACGGAAAACATTGACCCTAAAATATCTCTTATGTCACTGCAACTCCTCAACAGTCGTCTACAGCTCCACTGAAATAAAAAAGCCATGTTTATATTTGTGGGTAGGGATGAATGAAAGGGAGTTTACTGATGTTCTGGGCCCGTTATCAGGGCTCTGTCTCGTTTGCGCTCAGGATGGCTGTTCCGCCGCTGCAAAGCAGGCGTACTGGGAGTTACATCCATCATCTCCCCAGAGGCACTGAAGGATCGCGTGGAAGCCGCGGATGAGTTGGTTTCAGATTCCTCCGAAGGGGGGAAGCCCTGCGGGAAGCCGACCCATGGACCAGCACTCTGTTCTTTGGAGACTGCAGAGTAGCCTTCGCTGTCCCTGTAAGGAGCGTGGACGTCCCTGCCATAAGCTCGGTGAAAGTGGCCTCGGCAGGTGCCGGATTGCTAAGTGGGGCACCGTCCCTGCGCACCACATCAGCGAAATTTATTCTTCGAGTGAATGAGAAAAAGTTTTGTGAGAATGCAAATCGCCTTCGTGCTTCCTTGAATGATATGTTTTTATAGCTATGATTTGTTTATTTTTTTTCCAGGACGGTAATGCGCTGAAATATGCCGAGTGGTCCTCTTCGCAGTTTGCACAATATGGTGTCGCTTCACATTTGCGTTATTGATGCTCTTTTGATGCACATTTTGCCCGAGTTTCTTGGCCGCGATAGCTCAGTGATCCATGGCCAAATCTCTGGCGCTTGAAGCGTCTCCTGAGGTTTGGCATGTATAGGGGCGTGCATGAAGTTTGTTGTACCCCACTTCTAGTGTTTCAGACAGTGTATTGAATTTTAAAATTTTATAAGCTGTTTGCTAGGGATTTCCTTGCCATATTTCCGGATCTCCATTCTTTGCACATTGATTACTTCTTGGCCTTTGAGCCCTGCCTGCAGTTCCTGCTCTTTCAAATGAAGGAAGTCGCGCTCAGATATGACACCACGGATTCTGTTAAGGGATCTGTGGGCTGTGATGGAAGCAGGGATTTCCCCTATGGCCATAATGTTCAGAAGATTTGAGTGCTGTACTTCGTTCTGGATTTCGAGCAGCAAATCACCACTGGCCATTTCCGTTTCTTTGTAACCTGGGCACAGGACATCTGTCAAGGTCTTTGATACAATCAGCGGGGACAATATTCTTCTGGTTTTTCATCTACTTTCATTAGTAAGACATTATATTTAGGAAATGTTATCTTCTTTTCTAAAAAAATATCTGCTGCCTCGTTCCGCCCTGTTTTGTGAGGGCGTTCATTTTGTGGAAACAAATTCTGGTGGATTCGCTCTGGTTAACCCTGGTCGAAAGCGACGAGCTGCATCTGCCTGGCTACGTTTGTGGTCGACCGACTGGCGGTCTCCACAGCAGGCGTCGCATCGAACACACCTAGCGATAGGCTCAAAGCATCAAAGCGCACCGACGTTTCATGCAGAGCGCACTTTGATGCCCTGCGCATGTGATTCCTGCAGACGCTTTCCCGCTCTGCTCGTTAACGTGTGTTACGTCACGGAGGGAGTAGGCAGCCCACCTGGGATTCCTCCTTTCCTCCTTTCCACAACGCTGTGGCGGAGCGCACAGCTGCCGCTCTCCACGGTGGGCGTCGCATCGATCACACCTAGCGGTACGCTGAAGGCATCAAAGTGCACCGGCGTTTAATGCAGAACCGACTTTCATGACCCGCGCATGCACGTATGCAATGCCGACAGAGGCATGCTATGCCAGCAGTGGCAGAGAAGGTCAAGAACAAAGGTGGAAGCTCAAATGTCAAAGGTCAAGGTCAAACGACAAAGCCGAGATAGTTGATGCAACAGCCGCTGGTGTCGCTGCTGCAGCTGGCGTCGTGTTTCGAACCTGCTTACTACTAGTTATGCTCATGGTTCGACCTCTAGCTACATTCAAGGTCAAACTTGCGGCCCCGCTGACGGCTCGAAAAGCTGTTGCAGTGGTTTTTCGTTTCAAAAGGAAGAGCCATAAATCATATGTAATGTTGGGTTGTGGTGCCAGCGACCCACCACGGAGCCCAACGAGGGGACGGTACAGGAACTTGTGCACCTCAGCTGTACACCTCATCTGTAATCAAATATAACGCAGCTCACAGTAGTTGGTCACGAAAGGTTAGCCCTGGCCGCCAAGAAAAGAATAAAATGTAAGAAGTGAATAGGAGGAAGGAGAGTTGTGAGAAAGAAGATAGGGAAGTGAACGATGGAGGGGAGGTTATGAAAAGGGGACTGCCTATTTCCCCCGGTCGGGTCAGGCCGGAGGTGCCGTCTACAGGAAACGGGGGCAAAAGTGGTGTGTTGCCTCCGCCGAGTGGCCTTAAAAGTTCAAACACCCGGGATTGGCTCAAACACCAGGACCCATTTTCTCCGGACACGACGATGCCACGCATGGCTAAGCGCGGGTGCTCGGGTCCGTGGTGATGCACTGTTCACCATCACCCCTCTGCGGGGATGTCCCTGCGGATGCTCAGGAACCCGTGGAGTCTCAACTCACCAACTTCTGCACGTAGCACAGGCCGCCCTGTGTGCAAGAGGAGGAATGCAGGTGATTGGGGCCTTTGCGATGCCAGTGCATGTTAAAGAACACCATGTGGCCAAAATGATTCCCAGTTATTCACTACGAGACCTTATCACCTCGTTGTTCTTTCAATACCTCCTGCATTCCGTTCCTCAGGTCGTTCTGGATGTCTCCACTCCCCAAGTGATCTAAATTATTCAGAAGGCCTTCACTGCAGCACCTCAATTGCCTATTTTCCTATTCCACTGCCACCATCCTTGCTTCCCTCAGAGCGCGGATGACGTATGTACGGAGAAGTTAGGCAGTTATTGCGCCATTGCTTTTCGTTAGAAACTATGCATAGCCTTAGTGCAGCAAGTACGCGAATAAAAAAATCTGTTTTGGGTAAAGGAGAAGCCTAGTAAAGATTTCAAGCTAAGTGGCCATCTCAACCACCCCCTGATGTAGCGGTTCAAGGATGGAGAGAAAGGAGAGGCATTTAATTTGCTAGCCTTATTGGCCGCGTTTAGCGATTTCAGCGATATCTTTGTGGTCCTTCTGCGTCTCACAAACAGAAGGAAAAAATTGACGGTGGTTTTGCTCTGGTTAAACCTGGAGTGACGCGATAGCTACAGCTGGCTGAGTGGAACTTGGTACGTGACCAACCATGTGAAAAACTAGGAAATCAGCCACGGCGCCGCGCTGCCGGCAGCTGCTCTGCACCACGTGAACAACCACGTGAAGGCTCGAAACCCTACCGTAATGTAGCTATCGCGAGAAAACTAGAAAAAGAAGTTCCACGGGAAGTTCAACAGGAAGAAACCCGGAATTTCTTGCGAGAAGCGAGTATGGAACCTTACACTGACGGATACTTTTTTCTTTGCTGCATGGAAACGAATCCCGGCTGGCTACCAAATGCTTACGTAAACACATACTCTTTCCCAATTCAGAAACACATTCTCATGTCTTGGTACACTGCATTCCATCTGCACATAAAAATTGCGGTAGGCATAAACATGCGTGAAGAACCGGCAAACATTCAGGCGCCTAGTCCTGCGCAGAGAAAAACCCCGCACGAAGGCGCACTGTTCGCTGACTAGAGGTTTAGATGAGTGAGGTGGTTCTGCGTGTGGATCCGTAATGCGGCTCTTCCAAACGGTAGAAAGTCCAATCAGCAGTAACAGATGACACAGAATCCCGGAGTCAACCAGGACAAACGAGATCATTATAGTGTAAGGCGATATCTCAATATCCATTTTCTTGTACCCCGAAGCAGGTCCCAGAAAAACACTGCATCATGGCGCCACACAAAAGAAATGATCGATCGTCCCTAGTTGGCCGCACACGCAACAGTTCACCGACCATTACACAAAAGTCCCCTTGTCTTGAAACCAGGCTTTAGCGGGTAGAGTCAAAGTGTGGAGGTTTAAAGAAGGCTTTTGGAGCTGATTGAATACACATACGCTGAACTCGCTGGTATCCATGAAACCAAAGTAAGGCTGCCGATGCACGGGCACAGAGAATAAAGATTCTTTCGCTACTTTAGCAATCTGCCTTCTTTACAGGTCGAATAAATATCGCAAGGAGAGGCGAACAGCCAGGAAATCAAAGGTATCAGCAATCTCCTTCAGGAAACTCCACAAACCTTCCTCACGGCCATGAGCAGTCGAAGCAAACATGAGAGGCAGACGACAAATCAGTCGCCTTCTAAGCTCCTGTTAGCAGAAAGGGGTGGATGCTAGCAACGATGGGTGCCTTGTTAATGGATGGGTAGAGGTGAAGACAGTCTGTGCGGCAAGGTAGAATTAGCGGCTAAACTTTACATGACGTCACCCCAGGTGGCCTGAGCGAGGAGAAGGTGGATGACATATACAAACTCCGCCTCTGCTGAAGTCATGGAAAGCTACCGTGCGCTCGCCTGTAAAAGCTCGGCGCGTCGACCAGTAGCATCGGCCTGGCGCCAAAATAAAAATGCAAAAAAAGAATGAAAAATTTAAAAAGAAATTATGTTAAGTAACGTGTTTCCAATGTTTAACAAAACTTGCTTGAGGTGGATCGTGAAATAGCCAAGTCGTTATTGTGGTTAACTGCTTGCTAGCGCATTGATTAGTCTTGCAGAGAATGACCTGAAATTTTCGCCTTAAGTTGATTCATTCAAGTTCGCGAAGGTACTGAGCCGCAACTGTGGTCGAGTGGTTGAGCATTCACTTCTCGCATGCCGGAGGTGCGGGGTTTGATCCTCAGTGCCGCCGATGATACAATGGGTACAAGCTGTACAAGCTTTCTTCTCGCCTGGTGCTCGGCTGGTAAGGGGTGAAATGCTTGGAAAATGGGTATTTGAACCCTACCCTGTGCCATGGTGCCATACCTTGTGCCATGGTGCTCTTTGGTCATAGACGCCCTTGCCCCATAAAAATCCATAATCATCGTCATCATCATCAGCAAAGGTCCTGTTCTGATTCAGGTGAGCCTATAAAGAGTCCCATGCGCTGCGCAATGTCAGAACGCGCTAAAGAACCTCTTTCAATCGAAATTATTCTACGACCCTACAATAGAGTGCCTAACTCATGTTTTATCTGACCACCTTGCACACCAAATACGACCAAGTACAGCAGCACAACATGGGATGGCGCCATAGGGCAGGGAGAGCTGCCTGCTTCGTGTTGTGTAGGAGAGGTCGACTGATTTACGAAACGAAGCTCTCTGATGGCTATGAAAACGTCCGAGTAAACCTGGAATTACGCAATAGCTACAGCTGGCTTAGTGGAACTACTCAGCTGAATGGCAAAGTCAGTCTCTCGCCGCGGCGTTTAGCTGGGCGTTGCTTCATCTTCGTGCCTGGAGGTGGATTCACTCTTTCCACTCCTCCTTCACTCGGCTTCGCCGGCACCCCGCGCCGCCGGCAGCTGCTACGCACCACGTGGCCAACCACCTGACCAGCCACGGCGATGACACAGTGGACACGACGCCGTCACGCTGAAGGGTCGAAATGCTAGTGTAATGTAGGTGCGCAGCGCACACATCAGCCCCATGCTCTGACATCGCACAACTGGCTAGGCGGGCGGCGTCTGCTTCCTGTTTCCATGTGTGTGTGTGCAGACTGAGCGGGAATTCAGATGATGAATATTGTGTAGCTTTACATTGCATCTACCTAGGGATGGCAATCCGGCCTTGGGCTAAGCAAATCAGTGCAGACTGACAATCATTGAGAACAGTAGAACATGATGTTGAAGATGTGGTCATGGCTAACGCACATTCCTCTGCCTCTTCCCGGGTGCAAGTACGAACCATCACGGATGCAAGAGAGCCAATCGGGGGGGGGGGGGGGGAGGGAGAGCTGCCGTAGCTGAATCTGCCTGCTAGGATATTCAGCGGCGTCGACATACGTGATGTGTTCGCTATCCTGTTGTTTTCTGTGGAGAACCCTGTCGCCCATGTCACCGGTCAGTGTAACGAGTCGCATACATGCTCTTAGGTATCGGAAGGATGGATAGCCTACTGTGAATATGCCTGAATGCCTGAATACTTTGAATGCGCGGTGAAGCCTTTTTGTGAAATCCTATTCGTGTACGTTACGTCAAATGTAGGAAGTGAAGATCAGTAGAGGTGTCCATAAGGAATTCGTACTGTGCTGTCAAGTGCTATTCGACTAACTTATCTAGTGTATTGTCAAGTCCCATTGCGAGAAGACGTTCATCTGGCGTTCCGGTATGAAAGTGTGCCTAGAAGGATTTGTAGACTGATGGCATGAGGTTAGTTAATTTATTTCTTTGTGGCCGTGAAATGCGAAGGTACGGCAAGCTGTACGAGATCATGGTGATTACGAAGGCTTGGAGGATGCGTATAAGATCAAATTCCTTCATCCCTTTTAAGACGATGGGCGATATGTTTAACGAGGCGAAGTAATTGTCAGACCATGCTGTTGAGTTTAGCTGAAGTTGTGAAATTCTCTTCATTACTTTGAAGACAGAAACCCAAATCTTTGATGGCAAAAATTGGAAGCAGAAGTTCCACTCGTGAGCACATCCGAATGTCGGGTGGTGGTTCAATATAAGGATCTTCGCGCCTAATGAAAAATTCCGACTTTTATGAGAAGCATGATAAGCGTGCTGCGCTGACATGATCTCCAGTAATGTCTTGCGGCAGGATCGCAAGTTTTCAGATTCATGGCGGGAACACGGTGGGGCAGCAAGTGCCGGTCATTGGTTCTGCTTGAAAATGCCTACGTTTAACGAAGCTCGCGCTACTGTCTACCTGTGCTTCAAAATTATCTCCAACAAGCAAGAAGATCCCCGAGGCCGCGCGGGACAACTGCTTATGTATATGCCTCCTAAATCCAAAGCGTTCCTCTGTATCAGGAACAGGGCAGAAACAGACTGTCTTCCGCTAGATGTGATTTCCGCCAAGGAAACTATGCGCACCCAACTCCGCCATGTCATCCAAGAGATGAAGCACTTCCCACACAGTGTCCACCTAACTCATTTCTACTCTGGCTTTGGTCAAGCTGTGCAGCTTCTGCCCCTCGCCACTATTAACCGGCCGCAGAAGCTACTACCTCTGCCTTTTCTCCTTGGACACTCTCACCTCTAAAGGTGAAGAAGTTTATTCCAGATGTAGATGCAAAGAGGCACATACCACAGGCAGCGCTACTGCAAGCTACTCTCGCTTACATAGACGAGGAATATACGCAGTACACTCACAACTTTACCGACGGTTCAACTACCCAATAAACCTCTTCCTTTGGCCTTTATGTGCCCTCAACCAGCCATGTAGTTTCTTATCGGCTACAGCGGAAGTCTTCCCCTACGAAAGCTGAGCTTCAGAGCACTAAATAAACTGTTTCCTATATCCTGCGCCGATGCCCCAGCCGATGGGTTATCTTCACCGACTCAGAAGCATCCCTGCAGCTACTGTCCAACCTACTGAAGAACCCCAATCATCAGGCCATTTCACTTGACATCGGGTATCTACATCATCTGACTATTTTGGCAGTCCACTGCATAACATTTCAGTGTATACCAGCACACTGTGGCATTCTGGCCAAAGAAAAAGCAGATGAAGCGGCCCGTAAAGGCCACCAACAACGGCGATACATTCGGACCTTCTTCACATAACCTGATGCGTCCGAAATGGCTAAAAGACTTGCTTCAGAAGAAATGCATCCGGTGTGGAGCTTGCAGACACATCACTACCAATTTCAGTGCTCAGTCGACCCACACCTCAGATCAAGACTCCCGCCTAGAATTACTCGCCACCAGGAAACACTTTATCGCCGACTTCGCATGAACGCTGCGTTTACAAACGCCTCGCGACACCGCTTCAGCCAAAAGAACAGTCCGGTTTGTGACAACTACGGCTCGATCGAATCTGCGGAACATATCCTGCTTGAGTGCTCTGTGTATGCTGACGAGCGTGCTTACTATTAGCAGTGCATGAAAAAGCTCTCCCCAGTGCCCCTAACAATGAACAGTTCTTTAGGTCCATTGGCCTGCCATAGCAACACAGACACGAATTAACTTTTTGTTTGCGTACTTAAATAAAATTGGACATCTCGACAAGCTCTACTTTCATCTAGTATGTTGATCTCACGCATTTTTTTTTTGCAGAACATTCTTAGGTAATTTATGAGACTTTTCACCTCATCATTTCATATGTTACATCAGTTCTCGCTGAAGCCACTTAGTAGGCATTTGATGGCCGCATTTTATGTTCTCCCCTTTCTTTCTTTCACTAACTTAACCTTTCCCGCACTCCTCTGCTTCCGACTTTACCTCCCAAATTCCCTGCCCCACGCAGAGTAGCATGCCAGCGATTTTTACACGTCGGCTAAATTCTCTGCTTTTTCCATATAGGGTTCCTCTCTCTCTGAAGCGTCCTGCGATGCTGATCTGTTCGCTCCGCTAAGGGTTCCACTCTAAGTCGGGGATATTGGTTTGATTTCATTTTATTGTGTAGTAAGGTGATCACTCTGTAATTTTGCAAGTCCTTGAGATCTCCTTTTGTACGGATTTATAGTAGCGTTCTTCCAAGATTGCGGTGCACCCGAGGTCATAAGGCATTGCGTATTGAAGATTGCTAGCTTTTATAGCACAATATTTCCACTGTCTTTTAACATACCTGCTGTTACGTGATCCTCATCAGCTGCTTTCTGCTTTGCATGTCTTCTAAATCTTTCTTTACTTGCTCTTTTGTTACTATAAAAAATTCTTATTTCGCTGCATTACTGGTTTTCATACTATTCTAAAGATTATTGGGTCTTCTGCATAGATCTCTACAGCTCTTAAGGTGCATTAACTATCTTTCCATGTTGGTAATCACAATGCCGTGTTTGTCCTCGAGCATAGACATCGGAGTTTTGTCATTCCCCTAGCATGCCCAGTAATTCTGGAGAAAAGCATTTTCGAGAGCGAAACCAGGCTCGTTCGTTGCACGGCAATTAGGGAGGGCAGTTCTGCAGCCGCGTATTGTTTATCAAGCCCAGTTACAACATCTTACAAGAGCCCAATGGGATCGCCATGAAGCCATGAACCGAGAGGATATGAGGATCATTACATGCCTTCCACGCATCACACCGGTCATAGCTTTACAAGACAATGCGCAGCTCAATACCATTGATGAGCTGGTGCAGCAGCATCGTGATGCGCGCAGCCTTAAGGCCAGTCTATCGCACTCCACGCCTGCACATAGGACTAATGCTACGTCACACTGCATTCTTCAGCCGCCAACGCCAGTTCTTTCCCCATGGAAGTTATCGCCGACCAACGTCTGCTAATTCGGCATCGTTGCTTCGCCAGAAATTTGAGGAACAAGATGCTTGCCTGCCTGAAGGATGCATTGTTGTCTATGTAGACGCAAGCATACAAGCCTGCGAAGCAACAACGGCAATATACTGCCCGTGCAGACCTGCCCTGAATCACACCTCTAGGTTTCAGCTTACGGAACCCCCTTCGTCGTTTTGTGCAGAGCTCGTTGCAGTTGAAGAAGCACTCTGCTCCGTAGCCGCCCTAACTATGCTCCCTGTGGCCCGCGTTGTCATCCGCACTGACGCTCTTCAAGTATTCCGGTTCCTACGACACGTTAGCCGCTGTCCAACGATATGCCAGGACATCCGCCGGCCTGCGGCACGCATGCCGCAGCAGTACGTATTGAGTGGGTCTCACGGGATCTGCTGACCTCTCAAAGCCAGGCAGATTTAGCGACCCGCCTTGCGAATTCAGACTCATCACTGCCTCGCCTCCTTTATTAGGACAACTTTACCCTCTTTTCATCAAGAAAGGAACTCCTCCGGCGCCGCACACGTGCTCTAATTCCTCCGTGTGCGGTAACCCTCCCCGCGGTCTTACCCGTGCAGAGGAGGTTGCGATTAGGAGGATCTGGGTTGGGGTTTCCCTCACACCTGCCATCACACGGAAGTGGCCTCAGTACCGAGATTTGTTTCCTCGACCAGGGTGTCAGATATGTAAACACGAGGACATTGAAACCGACATTCAGCACTTACTGTGAGACAGCCCAGCTCTCAAGCCTACAAGGATTCGGCACCTGAAGGTAGATGGTCTTTCACCGAGCAACCCTACTTCATACATTGCCTGGACGCAGGGACTGTATCATCGTTCTCTACTGGACTTCATCAAACAGCCAGCCTTTTTCCTTTCAATTAATCTATATCTTTCATCACACATTCACCCATCATTTATGCCCTGGGGCAAGAAATTTTGCCTAGAAAAACATTTACGAACGCTACTTTTTCATATAATATGAGAGATTTCACTATAAGAATCAAGATATCTACAGGTGACCCGAAGGCAGTCTTGTATTTGTTTTCTATGAACGCTTTTGCTAACGTCAAAAGCGCTGCCGTTTGGTTTTCCGTGAAAGTGCGAACAGTTCGACGCGACACATGGAAACCCTTTAAAAGAAAGATTTTGCTATATATCAGAAGGATGAATGTTTTCCTTCAATTTACCGCAAAATTATCTTACAATTTTACAATTTTCAAAATTTTTGTCCAAAATTCCTGGACATGCTTCTATTGATAGGTTGACACCCACATAATTCTACCAATACAGACAATGTCCTTCACCTAAAAGTCAAAGTTTCACTGGAAAGTGGATCCAACATCTACCCTATACACTTCCTGAACAAACAAAGGAAACAAACCGGCGGCTTTGTGCAGTAGGAGACCGTACGCAACTACGGTCTGTTCGACAGAGGGAACCCTCAATATGATAGGTGCACTCTTCACCAACTATCTGACTCATCATAACCAAGGGCAACAACACGAATCTGATCTCCATATTATAAAGGCGGCCACATAATTCCGCCTACCGCAATCGGTTAGAACAAATGACTTGTTCTCCACGGGCACATCCAACAGTATCTCGGAATTGGAAAGTCTTTCAGCAGCTCAAAATGGTTTGCGGAAGCTACCGAAGCTTGAAGATTGCTGTGAATGAATGCGTAATTTAACGCTTCAAATAAACGCTTCAAGGGTTACATACATTACGAAGTTATTAACATAAATCCGTATTTCGGTTTGTCTGCTATGTAAACTCCAATTATTATCCTGTAAAGCATGACTGAAGCTTAAAAGTCATGTATTGTGTAGTAAGCCGTATGTACAAGATTCACCTATAGGACGGAAATGTGAAGAGTAATGAAAATTGCAACTTAAATTGAGGAAGCGCATCAAGCTATGGAAAGGAAAATAGGGGGCTTAACGTTAAGGGATAGGAAGAGAGAAAAGTGGGTCAGGAAAACAAAATATGATATCATAGCCGAAATTGAGAAAGCGATGGGCATGGCATGTAATGCGAAGACATGAACCGAATTTATTCCAAGAAAAGCCAAGCGTAGCACGGGGCAACAGGAAGTCAGGTGGACGTATGAGAAGAAATTTGCTGGGATAGGAAGGCTGCAGCTGACAGAGGACCGGGTTAAGAGCAGATATATGAAGAAGGGCTTTGTCCTGCAGTTAGCGTAGTCAGGCTGATTGTGATGATTTTCGGTCTCGGTGCTTTTTTAAGTTTCGGAGGCATCGGAAGGTCAGGGCACATGCCATCTTTGCTGTTTATGCAGCCCAGAAACAGCAGTTTCTGGTAGACGAAGTGGCACTTCGGCTTCAGGGCAAGTCCAGAAGACTTTATGCCACCCAATACTGCCTTTCGCTTCAGAAGGTGTTCGTCGAAGCGAGATGCGAATCATGCGACCTCGTCTAGACATACTAGAAATGTTTGCCCTTTGAGACCTGTCAAAACATTGTCTAATACTCGTTGAACATTTGCCGATGCTGAACAAAGCCCAAAAATCCTGACATCGAACTCATGAGCCCGTCTTAGATGATTCACACTCTTTTTTTCTCGGTCTATTGTGACCACTACAATCTGCTGGTACCCTCTCTTCAGATCCACAGAGGAGAAATACCTGACATGTTAGACTCGGCCAAGTGTATCGTGGATACGGGGCGTGGTATAGACGCCTTCCTTCATTACTTCGCTATGTTGTTCATTTGCAGATAATTGATGGCGACCATAGAAGTGCTATCTTTCTTCCTCACGCGGGCTTGCCAGACCTTTGAACGCGAAGAGAAGCATTTTCTGTAACTTTGAAGAACGCTGCATATACTTGATGTCAGCACCTGGGCAGGGTTGCGCCGATGGCGAAGGTGAGCAGTTGTCTAGGTTAGGCGAATCATCTGCAGACTGATCGGAGAGCACGAAGGCGTCTCGAATGCCTACAATTTGTCTAATAAGGCTGTAGTCGTGCGTCTTTTAACTTGTCCGTAATCTTCGCTGAACTTTATCACCAGTGCCCAAGATTGTTCACTTCGAAAGCAACCCACCCCACTTTAATGTCTCCCATATTTTAGCGAATCTTTGCAGTGTTTGTTCATTCTGCAAAGATGCCGCCACGCCGCTTTATCGCTTTGTTTGCGATGCAAGACGCGACCATATTTATCTCCATTGATCGCATCCAGGCAGAGCTGGTTCTACGTTGTTCCGGAATGTTCTAGTAACTTATCTCGAAAGTTCGCTACCAGCTTTGAATTGAGCACGGCCGACAGCAACACTACTGGCAGTCATACAGGCCAGCCTTCCGGCACTGTCCCACCGGTTGTAGTCCTCACACCTCGCTCGCCGCCAACCTTCCACGGCGATCGGTTCGAGGATGTCGAGGACTGGTTGTCCAGCTTTGACCGTGTGGCTACTTTTAACCAGTGGGACCACGACTGAAATCTACGAAACGTGTATTTCGGGTTCCAAGATTCGGCGAATACATTGTTCGAGAACCATGAGACATCCTTTACCAGCTGGGAAGCGTTCCGTCGTGAGTTGCTCGCTACCTTCAGCAAAAACGTATGCAAGGAATACGCCGAAATCGTTCTTTGCTCCAGGTCAGAGCAGTCGCACGAAAGCGTCACCATGTTTATCGAAGATATGTCACGGTCTCTTCAATCGGGCTGACCCTGTTATGCCCGAGGCTACGAAGGTGCACCACTTCATGCGTGGTGTGTAGGAGAAGCTCTTCGCTGGTCTCACACGTGACCCTCCAAGAACCGTCACTAACTTCACCAAAGAAGCCACGGGCATGGAACGCTCCTTGCAGGAAAGCAGTGCGCAGTAAGGTCGTCAGGGAAGTGTTGCGGCCGCCAACTATTGTGTGTCACTGCCAGTCGCCGGAGATGAGGCGCTTCGGGAGATTGTGCGGAGTGTGGTTCGAGAAGAACTCCGCGACCTCCGCTTAGATGCTCCACCTGCTAATGTTGCAGCTGTAGCCGATGTCGTCCGTGATGGAATTGGGCGAGCGGTCCAGCCGCCACCGATACCACAGCCGGAGCCGTACATCATGGGCTACAGCGAAGCCCTCCGAGCCGTACATCATGAGCTACAGTGAAGCCCTGCGGAGACCGGCGTCAGTGCCACATTCAATCCCCCTGCTGTCGAACCAACGCAGGGGTACCTTCCCCCCTCGAGCTGCGTTACCCACGCCCTGTTTGAAAAGCGGACGTGTGGCGCACACCCAACAACCGTCACTATGCTACCACTGCGGGGAGCCTGGTCATGTCCTCCGCAACTGCCCATACCGGTGGATGGAATTAAGATTTCCACCAAGCGCACCTCGACCGCGCTATGGTGACAGACCGCAAGACATTGAACAGTACCTGACCGACCATGTGCTACCCTCAACGCCCCCGCGACGTCAGTCTAGGTCGCCGTCTCTAAGACGGGCTCCTTCACCTAGTCACGCATCATCCTCTGGCCAATTCAGAGGCACGTCCCTACACCGGGAAAACTAACGACGGCGTCCTCCGGGGGTAGGACTGCCGCTGCCGCAGAGAGTGAACAGCCTCCATCCAACGATTTTTTGCGGCGACCCCACCCGCCGAACTCAAAGGCTATCTCACCGCCGACCTCAAAGATGATCCCACCACCGACCCCACCGAAGATCGCGTCGACGACCACACCGACGACCTCACCGACGACCACAGCGACGACCCCATCGACGACGGCACCAAAGACCTAACCGACGAGTTGTCAAAGAATTGTTTCCGCCGCCGATGGTTATGACGTGTCAACACTCGTGGATACCGAAGCCGGCTTTTCTGTCATGCGGAGCCACCTAGCCATGACCGTCATTAAGGTTATAACACCTTGGCATGGGCCGCAGATACGCACAGCTGGTTGCCATGTGGTAACGCCGGTTGGCGTCTGCACCTGCCGTATACAGATCCGCGATTCAAATTGCATTGCCTCCTTCGCCGTGCTACGAGAGTGCTCCAAAGAACTAATTCTCGACATGGACTTCCTTAAAGAGTATGGGGCGGTTATCAACCTGCATGAGCAATTGGTATCGTTTTCGACACAGCGAGCCGTTGATACCGACCCCGAGCCGCACAGAGCAGCACTACACATCTCTGACGACCACACAACGATACCGCCGAGAGCAAGCAAGTTTGTCACATTCCAGTGTGATACCAGCTTCGGTACTCGGGGCATTGCCGAAGCGGACATATCGCTGCTACTGTCTCGGCAAGTTTGCGTTGCTCGCGCCCTTGTCGACCTTGTTCACGCGCGTACCGAGCTCTTAGTGACTAAATTTAGTTGCGAACGACATTTGACAAAAAACACAGTTTTTGGCCATTTTGAAGAACTTGGCGAGCACGCCGGCCAATAGGCCTTCTCCACAACTGACCCCGAAACAGCGGAACAGGACACGGCAACAGCCATTAGGACCGACGTGAACCCAGACCTTCTGACCAATCAGAGACGCCGCTTGGAAAGCCTTATTGACTCTTTCCGCGACCGTTTTGCGACAACCTCCAAGGTTCGTCAGACGGCAATAACGAAGCACCGCATTATCGTCGATAGTGACCAGAGACCGCTATGCCAGCGTCCTTATCGTGTTTCGTCGAAAGAACGTGATGTCATCTGCCGCCAAGTTGCTGAAATGCTCCGCGACGACGTCATACAAGCATCGACGAGTCCCTGGGCATCACCTGTTGTTCTCGTCGCAAAGAAAGACGGCAGCCTGCGGTTATGCGTAGATTATAGACGTCTCAACAACGTTACCAAAAAGGATGTATATTCACTGCCCCACATCAATGTATGTCCACTGCCCCACATTGATGACTCATTAGACTGCCTCCGCCATGCTACCTACTTTTCGTCAGTCGACCTGCGTAGCGGTTGTTGGCAAATTGAGGTCGACGAACGTGACCGAGAAAAGACCGACTTCGTTACTCCTGACGGATTGCACGAAATTAAGGCGCTTCCTTTCGACTTGTGATCAGCCCCTGCAACGTTCCAAACTATGATGGACACCGTACTAACTGGCCTGAAGTGGCAGTCCTGCCTTGTGTATCTCGAAGTCGTGATTTTCTCCGACACATTTTAGGTGCACCTGAAACTTTTTCGTGCTGTTTTCGAAGCAAATCGTTCCGCGGGTCTGTCTCTCAAGCCTGAAAAGTGCCGCTTCGCATTTAGGAAGCTCACTTTTCTTGGCCATATTCTGAATGCTCAGGGCGTTAGCCCCGACCCAGAAAAGACGGCCGTCGTTGCTGATTTCCCCAGCGAAAAGATAAACGAAGCTTGCGGCGTTTTTAGGGGCTTTGCGCTTATTATCGGAGGTTCGTTCAAAACTTCCACAAGCTCGCATAGACGCTGACTCGCCTGACAACAGACTCCGAACCCTTCTTCTGGAGCCAGGATCAGGGAAAAGCTTTCACAGAACTTAAAGCCCGCTTCCAATGTACGCCTCTCCCTGCCCACTTCGACGAGGAAGCCGATCCAGAACTGCATACTGTTGTGCTCGCGCTTCTTTCCTGCTGTTGAGTTCGGCGAATTTGGACGTGGGGAGGATTCCCTGAGGACCACTGCGAGGGTGGGTGAGCCCTCTGGGGGAGATGTGGCTGCAGTAATGCTGGAAGCAGCGACGATAACAGCGTCCCCACGTGTTCGTTCCGGTCATCAGGCGACGAAATACAGGATCAGTGTTGCCCTCTTCAGTCACACTGGGGTTGAACAATTGCCCGAGTGCCGCACCTTCGACAGATGTTCCGCGTTACGATCATCGCTACAAGTTCTTTCAACCCCTGGTGGGAGACAGCCTGCATTACTGTGTCACGCAGGCGCCTTCCGAATCCACATGGGCGCGGTCCGGACACACGTGCGCGACCATCTGGAGACCGCGTGGACGACAACGTTACCGGGTCCTGTTCACTTCCCCTCGATCAAGTTGCGAAAGAACATGAGAACCGCCCTGCCGTGGGTGGCACCATCAGTGCCATCGTGTGATTGGACATCATTCTTCGAACTGTATTCCCCAGCTAAGGATCTGGGGAATACGAAGAGTATTTTAAGAGCTGCTGGTTTGGTACCAGAGGAGAGCCCCCTTCTTGAGAGATACCCTTTGCTGAGAGAGACTCCCGTCTGCTAAGAAGCTTTCTTTCCTGAGAAGCGCTGTATAAAATTTTTCAAGTTTTCTTCCTCCGATCGTCCTGATCTCTTCTCCGGCCCAGTCACGCTACCTGAATCCCAACGAGCAGTGGCAGCGGTGGGATGCTTCTACCTGAATCCCAACAACACAGGTGCCAACAATGTTGGCCTCGGTGCGGTGATTGTGCAGTGCCAAGACGGTGTGGAACGCATGCTCGCATACGTAAGTCGCACTTTGTCTCGTTCCGAAGTGAATTATTCCACCACGGAAAATGAGTGTCTCGCTGTTGTGTGGGCAATCACAAAATTTCGTCCGTACTTGTGGGGCCGCTCGTTTCAGGTCGTCAGCGATCATCATTCCTTGTGTTGGCTTGCGAACCTGAAAGGTCCATAGGGTCAACTTGCATGGTGGAGCCTTCGGCTGCAAGATTTCGATGTCACCATCGTGCATAAGTCGGGTAAGCAACATAGCGTTGCAGATTGTCTCTCCGAGCTTCTTTTCCGTGCGCACCAGATGAGTCCGCAGACGATTCTGCTTTCCTCGGCGCTGTCACCACATCCAACCTTGCCCACCAC
Source organism: Amblyomma americanum (assembly GCA_030143305.2). Classification (NCBI taxonomy): domain Eukaryota; kingdom Metazoa; phylum Arthropoda; class Arachnida; order Ixodida; family Ixodidae; genus Amblyomma; species Amblyomma americanum. The sequence continues at coordinate 252,606 of JARKHS020005550.1, forward strand.
GCGAGAGCCGACTGCGAACTCCTGCCTCCTATCGAGTGCATCGATGGATCCGCTCCGTCTCCGCCGTGACTCTTCTCTCGCGGACTTTCGTCGTTTTGCTTAATAGATGGACTCCTCTACAAGAAAAACTTTGACCCGACCGAAACTGCGTATCTCCTCGTTGTCCCAACCGCGCTTCGCCAGGAAGTTCTCGCTGCACGCCACGACGACCTTTCTTCTGGCCACCTCGGTTTTTCCAGAACATTGGGACGCCTCCGCCACAAGGACTACTGGCCTTGGCTTGCTGCGGTCGTCCAACGCTACGTTGGAACCTGTCTTGAGTGTCAACGACAGTAGATACCGCTGACAAAACCGGCCGGCTTTCTGAAGCCAATTGATCCACCACAAATCCCATTTCAGCAAGTCGGCATGGACGTACTGGGCCCATTTCCCGTGTCATCTATGGGTAACCGTTATATTGTTGTTGCCACGGACTACCTCAGCCGCTACAGTGAAACCAATGCTCTTTTCCATAGCACCGCGGCTGAAATTGCACAGTTCTTAGTTCACCACATTGCGCTTCGCGGTTGTATTAACTGACCAGGGAACCGCGTTTACATCGGCTCATACATATGAGGTCCTGCGTCTCAGTGGCATCAGTCATAGAAAAACGACTGCTTACCATCCGCAAACGAATGGACTGACTGAGAGGCTGAAGAAGACCATTGGAGATATGATGTCTATATATGTCGACGCTGAACATCGCAACTGGGACGAAATACTTCCTTACTTCTCGTTTGCGTACAACACCGCACTCCAAGAAACGACGCGCTTCACTCCCTTCCGTTTGGTGTATGTCCGGGACGTCCTGACAATGCTAGACGCCATGCTGCTCCCGGATTGTGCCCCGTCGTCTGTCACAGGTGTTGACCAATTCATTCGTGATGCAGAAGCCACTCGCCACATTGCTAGACAAAGGATTAACCACCAGCAGACAACTGACTCCCGGCGTTACAACCTCCATCAGAGGAAGGCGATTTACAAACCCGGCAAGTACGTCTAGGTATGGAGCCCTATAAGTTTGCGTGGGAGCTCTGAAAAGCTTCTGCGCCGCTACTTCGGCCCCTACAAGGTGCTATGTCAACTCAGCGATGTAAACTATGAAGTGTTCCTGCAAGGAGTTGTCCGCTCCTCTCGACCGCTCAAGTCTGAAGTCGTCCACGTGTCCCGCATGAAACCGTATTACGCCCGTTAGCCATTGCCGGGGTTCACATTCAGTGCCGCCGCCACAGGCGCCTTCGCACTTTTTGTGCCTCCATACTGTTTTTCCCTCTTGCCGGAGGCATCGAGGCGATGCCCCTTGAAAGGAGGGGGGGAATGTCACACTGGATGGATGGTTGGATACGGGTGAACCCTTTAAATCGGGCGGGGGCTCAAGCCTCCTAGCCTTGACTTAAGAAATTTTACTCTTCTCTTGATTTTAGCCGCCAATCAGATAACCTTCGCTTGGTTACTTCTACCCGCTTAAAATCTACTTTCCCTTCACTGTCCTTAAACCCTAATGCCTTGGATAAATCAGCCCCGCTGCTTTCCACTGTAGGGTGAAGCCCTTTACAGAAAAGTATCAAGTGTTCAGCCCTTTCCTCATCCTCTCCGCATGCTACTCACAACGTGTCTATCTCGTGGTACCTGACTCTATATTCTGCGAGCGCCGCCATGCGGCTGAGTGGCATGACTGGGCTCGTGTGGGGGGAGCGAGGAAGGCGACGTTCCCGCTCGGACGCGCGCTGCCGGTCCTCTTAGCCTTCCGATTAAAAGCCCCTTTTGTGTCACCCTACGTTTGTCGGCGACAATATGCTCGGAAATCACAGCACCTACAGATGCGACGAAGTCTATCAGTGGTGCGATGCTCATTCCTTCATCAAGCACACAGCAAGGCAACGTAATGCCCCATGTCTCCGGAGGTATTGCCCCGCCTGTCAAAAACGTGATGAATTTACACTGAAGGTCAGTGATCACTCAATTCTCAGTCAAGAGGTCCATTACTACGATCACGTTTCAGGAATCCTGCTGAATGACGATGCAGGTAGCAGAGCATGTTCGCTAACCTTTACTCGTGCACTGCATCGTCGACACAGTGGAAAGGGGACTTTCATGGGTGCGTAGTTTTGAGCCGTCCCATTCTGTCACCTTCGTTAGGTGAGCCGCAAACTGTCACTGAATGCAGCGTAGTCAGCTCCTGCGTCCACTACCGCAGTTACCAAGCGACCGATTAATGGCCCGTTAAGGCCGTAGGATCGTGTCCTCCCACTGCATGTTAGCGTTGGAGTTTCCAGTTGTGAACACAGCTGGTGCACGTCGTTGTTTTACGCTGGGCGTGGGCATCGTTCACAAGTCGCGTCGCGCTGTCGAAATTCTCTATGCAAGACGTTATCGTAATGTGCGTTGCTTTGCCTTTGAGGCGGCATTAACGCCCGCATTCTGTTAAAGATCTTCGTTTCAAAGGTGGACGTTAGTTTCTGCAACGGCGATCGAATATGCTCCGCGATCGGCCGCTGCGGAGCTCCAGCGTGGCGAAAAAATGCGTGCAGATGACGGCGATTGCGGCCTCTAAGCGGCTTGGCGTGTATCCAACATCGGGCAGGTCTTCTACGTCACGAAACGATGGTCCGTATGTTGTAGCGGTTAGATGTAGGGGAAGCCACAAAGGCGCATTCTTCGGTATATGGTCAGTGCCGGAGAGTGCGGCCGACCTCACCGCAATGAAAGCTCTTTGGGCGGAGGTGGTCAAGGTCTTCCTGACTGGTGGTTTCCTTGGCGGCACTTACTGAAGCTTGGGCTAGCGGGCGACTGGGTTGGTAAGATGGCACATTGTACTTCTAGTCTGGGCTGGCGGGACGCCTTTGTATGCGTGCTACGGCGGCGTAAGTCATGGTTTGAGGATGTTGGTTGGGAGTCGTCGCCTGAGAACTGCGCCGTTCCTACTGAGCTTCTTTATGGACGACATCCGTAAGGGACGACACCTGAAGATGCGTTGGTGTTGGGAAGAGTCACTGCAGCTCTTCCTGGACGACTTCATGTATAATCTTCCTCAAGTTCTTGCTGCTTGCAGATGTCACGTCAGGGTACATACACGGTACATACAATGCCTTTCCTATGACAGGCACTCTTTGAATGAATTCGGAAAACAGTTTTGGGAGGGTTCTGTAATAGACCAGCAAACAGTTGCCGCTGTCGTATGGCATCAACAGCCTTACTTTCTTTACCTGTGCCATCTCAGTGTCGGGGCCGTAGATGGTTGTATACAAGTGGTATGCAGGTGGTCCGCCATAATGGCACAACAGCTGGCGTTATTTACGACGTCGACGCGACCGTCTCTGACTCCGACCTGCCGATACTCATTAAACCATTGACGAACAGCATCGAAATAATATTGGTTCCGCACCTCGGCGAGTCAAGGTGCGTCAAGCTCACCATTAAGGGCTACTGTATTCCATCGCATGTGAAGGTTGGCCACTTTCGACAAGATGTTTGCCCATTCGTCCCGAAACGGCTTCAGTGTTGGAAGTGCAAGAAAATTGGGCATGTCAGTGATGCTTGTAATCTTGCAGGATGACCGTTGAAAGACATTCTGAGAATAGCGTAAGCCTCTCTCACGCTTTTCGAGTGTGGTGCGTGGTCTACGAAGCAGCTCCAAGCGCTCCAACCACTAAAGTCTCTCGCACTTCACCAAAGACGCAGCGAAGTGGAGATTGCTGAAAACTTTGGCACAAGAATAGCAGGCCTCAAGAATCCATAATAATATTATTATTGTTATTATTATTATCCATCCACAACTCTTTAATTCCTACGAAGTTTCTAGATCTAGGGATTCGCGAATGGGCATCCTTTTCTCTTTGTAAGATTTCGACGTTGCCAATGGCTGTTTGCAGCGGTTTTCATCGCCAGTGCCCGATGGAGAAGCACACTCTGCACTTGCAAACATTGGTCACGAGGCCTGACGTGCTCTTTTAGACCACTTCAACTCATCATGGTGAGCCGGTACAGTTCTGAACGCGTGGAAATCAAGTTGTCTGCTTCCAGTCCTTTAACCCGGTAAATCGCCACTTGACCTAGCATCGTACCATCCAAATGCATTGGCTAGTTGTGTGGGAAAACTCATGGAAAGTATGGTGCTTTCACGAATTCAGAGGTATGTGGAGCTCTACCAAATATACACAGATTTACCGTCTGGCTTTCGGCGTGTACGTTCCTGTATTGATGGGTTGATTAACCTGGTTTCATCGGTTCAACATCAGAAGCAGCTGAAGCGCTTGACCAAGGCGCTGTTTTTGGATATTAAATGGGCGTATGATACCTCCACTCATCATGTTATTTTGGACGCTCTGGAATCTTCAGAACATGGTGGCCGCATGTTCTGCTGGATACCCTATTATTTATCGAACAGATGACTATTTGTGCAGATTGGGGGTGGACCACCGTCCTCGCATTTCACTTCACGTGGTGTCCCACAGGGTGGAGTACATAGCCCAACTCTTTTCAGTCTTGCGCTTGTTGGCCTCATTGACTCACTATGACAGTCGGCGCAACGCTCAGTCTATGCGTATGATATTTGTACCTGGGCCTCAGAAGTTACACGACCACAACTTCGAGCAAGACTTCAAAAGGCGGCAAGCGTTTTTACTATCTCCGCCTGCGAGGCCTGGAGATGTTCCATTTTTGCCTTTACGCATAAGAACATATCTCATTACTTGGTACGTGTGAACAGCTCAACAATACCCTACAAAAGAAGCCACTGCTTTCTTGCAGTATTCAGCGATCGTATTCTAGCATGGATCGCTCATATCTCGTACAGAAAAAAGTGACTGACATCGATCGTTGACGTTTTCTCCTTTTTCCGAGGAAAGTCGTGGGGATAATCAGTCCAGTCTATGCTCCAGCTGTGCACTGCATTATTCCTGGGATTACTTCTGTACAGCCTCCCTGCACTTGGAAACGTGGGGAGAACGAACGTATACGGTGTATACGAAGTGTTCAAGCTCAAGCTCTCCGGACGTGCCTAGAACTGCCAAAATCCGCGTCTACAGCCGGAGCAGTACTCATCGCGCAAGAGAATCGAGTGACAACCTATGTAACAATCCAAACCTTGAGAGCGCATTTCGTCACCTCTGTCGGATTCCTGCGCACCATCTTGCAAGTCTTCTGCTGACCAGCCGCGTACATCTTTTGCGAAAATTACTGATGCCCATCGCGACTATCTACAATCCCAATTTACACCAGCCTCTAGACCGTCCTGTCTATTATGGAGCCTGCCCCAAAATCGCTTCCTTCCATACAAGGCTTCAAAAGAAGGCTGATTTATCGCCGACGGCATTAAGATAAGCCACTCCTGAATATTTGCATGAGAAACACGGGCACCGACTGCACATATACACCGATGGCTCAGTGACCCCCTCCAGTTTCTCGGGCCTCGTGGTCATTCCTGTAAGGACCATAGTTAAGAAAGTGAAGAAACATCGCAGAAGTGGTTTGCTTTTACTGGTTGAAAAGCAGCCCTCCAAGCCTTAAAATCTGCTCTTCGTCATGGGTCCTATGAACAACTGGTCGCGGAAATCCGACAGCTACACCACACCAACATCAATAAAGGGCATGATATTTTCTTCCAATGGTTGGGAGGACAGAGCGGCATCGCAGGCAACCACCACGCGAACGAGGCCACAAGAACTGGCTACCAAGAGAGCGATTTTGGGCTCATTCCCATCTCGAGAGCCGCCGCAGCGGGTAGGCTCCGGCCATTGGCGCGGCACACGCTTTCCGCGTGGAATTCAGGTAAATTTTAGAATTATTTTTTAAAATCTTTGGGACCAGATCTGAAGCTCTGGCTTCCATCCAGCCTACCAAGACGTGCAGCAACTTTGCTGTGTCGCCCGTGGATTGGCGTAGCTTTCACCAACCATTACTATTTCTTAATCGCTATGGCTGATAGCCCTGCATGTGCCATATGTGGGTGTGACGAGACTATAGTTCACGTTCTCTCTGAATGCCCTGCCTACAGCACAGAAAGGCAGTCTCTCTGCCGTGCACTGAAGCATCTAGATCCACGTTCACTGACGGAGATGAAGATCTCTGCCACCGGCCGCGGCGATCATCGGCGGTGAAGGCCTCCATAGCACTGCTCCGGTTTTTTAGAGCTTTCGGCCAAAGCGATAGGCTGTGAGTGTACCGAACGATTTGACTCCGCATAGTGACTGCTCTTTCCTCCTTAATGTTTCATCCCCTCACCCCTTTCCTCCGTGCAGGGTAGCCAACTAGTAATTCTTCCGGTTAATCTCCCCGCCTTTCCTCTTCGTCCTCCTTAAGCATTCAGATTGTTCCTGCCGATTTTACTTGTCAATAAAAACGTTATGCCTCTTTTCAGATGCGTTAGCTTGCATTGAAATTGGGCAGCATTTTGGCTGTGGTGATTATTTTTATGTGTGCTAGTTGTGTTTGAAGTTCATTATAAGGTCAGGTACTGTCGTTCCTGCTGTCCAATCAATTTTTGTTTGTTTTTCCAAGTGCTCATTCATGGATGCAGCATTGCAGCAGTGATATCTGGTTCAGGGTTTCATCTAGAGCTCCTTGAAATAACTTGCCCAACAGACTCTGGACGTCTAATATTCTTTGCTCGTTAAAGTCACATGGACCAGAAAAGACGAGATGTATCCAACTAAAGCAAATTATACGATAACACCTACCAGATGAAATAAAAAACAAAGTTAGCGACGCTATTCAAGAGTCGGAAAGGTCAAATGTATTATCAGGCTTCAAGGCGTGTTGCACTACCCGTCAAACCAATAATCATGGTTTTTGCACATACAAGGGCGATCGCTCTTGCCGCTCTTGTAGAAGTCCTGAAAGTTCAAACGTGTTACACGTTTATACTAATCGAAAGCCAGTGTTCAATTTACTGAAAGAAATGAAGGTGCCAGGAATCTTTGCAGCGCTTGTTCATTTTTCAAAGCTGCCGGCACCCTGCTTTATGGCTTTGTTCGCGATGCAAGACGCGACTAGATTCATCCCGATTGATCGCATCCAGCCAGAGCTGATTCTACGTTGCATGCTTTATCTCGAAAGTTCGCTATCAGCTTTAAATTGAGCACGGCTGACAGCGGCAGGCGTTCTATTCGACGACCGCCGAGCACGCTTGTTCCAACGCAGCCGCCGAGTTGTTCAGTCCATTGTGGGCGCAAGCCAGCCCCAACAAAGAGTTTTGTTTAGATACCGTTTCGCAGCTTTTCTGTGCTCTCCGAACTGCAGTCACCACTTCGCGACATCTGGTGGAGGTGCTGGGTAGCCTTCCATGTTCCAGACGCCCCATCAAGTCCTGACATCAACCTTCTGCTCATCGCACCGGAGGACCAGAAAGCAGTTAACCGAGCCAGCAGACGTCTTCAGGGAGAGAAGCTTGAGTTCGGGGCCCTGCCGAGCGGCACCCGACAACAAAAAGACGCTGCTACGAGCACAGCAACCTCGCCAAAGATGTGTACCCCGATCATACTGCAACAGCCGCGGGTGCCGCCTATTTTCAGTGGATCCCTAGGCGAATATCCTGAATAGTTGGCCCAATTTGAGCGCGTGGCAGCATTCAACAAATGGTGTAATGCAGCAAAAGTTGGACACGTATTTTTCTCACTGGAGGGCTCAGCACGTCCATAGTACGAAAACCACGAGTCGTCCCTAAAGACATGGGAGCTATTCAAGAAGGAAATTTTCCGGGATCCAGGGATCCAGCTTCCGAATGAGCACGTCCGTTTTTACATTGAAGAGATGAAGCGCCTCTTTCGCTGCGCCGACCTCGAGATGACTGAGGAAAAGGAAGTTCAGTTTTAATGCGTGGCGTAAAAGAAAAACTCTGCCAGCCTCGTCCGCCAGCCGCCAGAAATAGTAGATGAATTCCTGCAAGAAGCCAGCACGATTTAGAAGACCCTCGACGTCCGGGCTGGGCAGTATAACCGCCCTTCCTCTGTCTGTACAATCCGTAAGGACACGACGACCACCACGAGCGACAACTTGCGCGAAGCTACCCGCAAAATTGTTCGTGAGGAGCTACGCCGATTACTGCCATCCTCACAACAGCCGCAAGCAGTCACTCTCATGGATGTGGTACAGGTAGAAGTGCAACAGGCACTTGCCCCCCCCCCCCCGACGTTCACAGAACCTCAAGCCATGACCTACGCCGCTGCAGTACGCACTCCACCCCAGCAAAAACCACTATGTCTTCTCCGTCATGAATAACTTGTCGCGGAACGCTGCCTCCGTGCCCTCGCCCGCCAAGCCTATGAGCAACGCTCAAGCCCCAAGAAATGCGACGCCTGGAGAACTTCCGACAACCTCCCGTTGTGCTTCCATTGCGGTGAGGCTGGCCATATTCTTCGTCACGGCCCGGGCCGACATATCGGTCTTTGTGGATTTGCCGTTTATGCACGACGACCACGCTTCGCCCAACGTCCGCAAGAAATCAACGAGTACCTGCGTCGAGAGGAGTACTCGCCGAACCGCCTTTCACGCTCACCATCGCCGTAAGCCTCGCGGTCGCCACGCAGCAGCTACGCAGCCGCGGTTCGAGGAAGGTCTTCCAGCCTACGTATGGGAAACTAAATACAGCAACCTCTCTAGGTGAGTTTTCTCCCGAGCGAAACAATGAAGATGCTCCAATGACCATGCCGCACGAAGATGCCGCCCCCGACACGCCTACGCCGCATACAATGACAACCTCGACCACGATGCGAACCGCCTTCATAACGACGCCGCTACCGATAAAAGCTTCGACTACATGTTCCAGCAACGTTTTCCATATTCGACGAAGATGTGCCCCGACGCCCAGGACGACGAGCAACGCAAGAGCCAGAACGTGCGACTTAGAATAATTTATCGACGGCCGGAAAGTTACCGCTCTTGAAGACACAGGAGCCGATTGCTCGGTGATGAATGAAACATTCGCTGCACAGCTGACGAAAGTCATGACCGCTTGGGACGGCCCACAATTTCGCACCGCAGGGGGTCACCTCATTACGCGATCGGGACGATGCACAGTGCGAGTGACTGTCAAATGGCTTACCTATCCTGATACCTTCGTTTTGCTACGTCAATGTTCCCGCGAAGTAATCTTGGGCATGGATTTCCTTAATGAGCTTCAGGCGATAACCGGCTTGCGATCCAAGGTGATCACGCTTTTGATGGCTGAAGCCATCACTTCTATGAGAACTCTGGAAAATCACGTTGCCCTAAGTGTCCTGGAGGAAGAAGTGAGCGTGTTACCATGACCGTAGGCGCCGCTAAAGCCATTAACGCTGAAGTCTTCATCGAGTGGAACAAGCAGTTGTTTCTAGACCGAGGATGCAGGATCGCAAGAGGTATCGCACATTTCCTCATTGGCCAGGCCGAAGTACTGCTGACTAATTTGTGCGAAGAATACCGGCACATTAACAGAGGAACGACGATTGCTTTCTTGACGAAATATCCGACGTACGAGACTCCTTCGCCCTCTCCGACCCTGCTGCAGAAGATTCGCCTGACCAAGAAAACTCGCCCACTTTTCACTTCAACCCAGCCCAGCCCCGGAACAGACAAGACCATATCCGCAATCTGCTTCGAAGCTACAGCGACTGTTTTTCGTCATCGCCGAAGGTCCGACATACGCCAATTGCCAAGCATCGCATTATAACCAACCAGCACGCCTGACCTTTCCACCAAAGCCACTGCCGTGTGCCGCCCCGAGAACGACAAGCCATCCGAGGCCAAGTGGAAGATATGCTTCGCGACGATGTCATCTAGCCTTTAAAAAGCCCATTGGCGGCACCGGTTGTTCTAGTAAGAAAGAAAGACGGCGCACTTCGATTCTGCGTAGATTACCGCCGCTTGAACAACATAACGAAAAAGGACCTCTACCCCTCCCCCGCATCGACGACACAGTAGACCTGCTCTGCAACGCCAAGTATTTCTCACAGATGGACCTCAAGAGTGGCTGCTTGCAAATTTAGGTCGGTGAACTTTTTTGGCAGACCGAAAAATTCTTCAGCTTTGTGTTCCGTGTTTCATGTGTCTGTCTACGTTGATGCGTCCCAAAGTTCATGCTGGCCCTAATATGGATTCAAACCAACTGGCCTAGAGGAATGCCATTTTGCGATGAAAGAGATCGCGAGAATACCGCATTCACCACTCCGGAGGGGTTCATTGAGTTCAAGGTGATGCCATTCGGTCTCTGCTCTGCACCAGCGATGCTTCAGCGAGTAATGAATACAGTGCTGGCAGGCCTGACGTGGCAAATTTCTCGTATATATATAGATGACGTCGTTTTTTTCGCCTCGGACTTTGAAGAGCACCTTTCAAGACTACAAACAGTACTAGATGCCACCAAGTCGTATTGCCTAACCACGAAAGCCGAGGTCCCACTCTGCCTATGAAGAGCTGCTGTTTCTATGCCACATCCTTAGCAAGGAGGGAGAACGGCCAGACCCGTAGAAAACAGCGGCTATTGAACAGTTTCCACCGCCGGTCGAAATATTACCGACAATTTGTGAAAAACTTCTCGCGCATCGCCGGACTTCTGACCCAATTGAAGAAGACAGACATAAATTTAAATGCGAAGTGCCGCAAGCAGAAGCCTTCAAAGAACTTCAGCGTTGTTTACAGTCCTCGTCGATCCTCGCGCATTTTGATGAAAACAGTGATACTGAACTTCATACCGACGTAAGCAGCTTGGGCCCAGGCGCCTTCCCCGTTGAGAAAAGCGGTGGGCTGGAGCCGTTGCCTTTTCAAGGACGAGGCTAACTATTCGACAACTGAGAAGGAGTGCCTTGCCATCACCTTGGCTACATGAAAATTCCCCCCTACTTGTACGTACAATCGTTCAAGGTGGTCGCTGATCGCCTAGTGCGGTGCTGGCTTGCCAATTTGAAGGACCCCCCTGGCTCTCTCGCTCGATGGAGTCTGCGCCTCCAGGATTTTTACATCACTGTTGTTTACTAGTCCGGACGCAAGCACTCTGACGCCGATTGCCTCTCACGAATCCCTGTAAATGCAGCGCGCCGGACGACGACGTTGAGAACGCCTTCCTGTGACCCATCAGTCCCGGCAGTTGTGAACAGCATCAACGCTCGGGCCCCGACCTAAAACGCCTCATCGAGTGCTTGCAAGGCGAGGTTTCTTCAGCCTCCGCCTCATTCAAGCGACGACTGTCTTCCTTCTGTATACAGAATGATGTCCTCGTTAGGAAGAATTTCGCAGCGAACAAAACAGCCTAATTCCTTATTGTACCCGCTTGTTTCCGCGAAGACGTTCTACAGGCTTCAGACGACGAGGCGACAGCCGGACATCTCGCGTTTACTCGCATCCTCCGCCACATTCATGACAAGTATTACTGGCCCCGACTGTCTACCAATGTTGCATATTATGTGAAAACTTGACGAGATTGTCAGTGACGAAGGACCCCTCCGACCCGACCAGCAGGATTTGTGAACTCCACTGAACCCCCCTCAAGGCCCTTTCAGAAGATCGGCATGGACTTGCTTGGCCGTTTCCGAAAGTTGTGGGGATCTGCCCTGTAGTCCCATGTGTAGGCTTTCCCGCAATGCACCGTGCAGCAGCAGCCTCGCCTCGAGGAGGGGCCGGTTCCCTTGTTAGTTACATTAACTAAAGATAGAAGGCGCCAGCGTCTCAGCGCCATAGACTGCTTGCGGCTCGCGCGCGGGAGAGGGCGGTATATTTGGCTGGGATCTTCGGCGCGAGTGCTCTTCATATTTACATAATCAGGCGACTACAAACTAATACTCTGACCAATCCTTATCCAAATGAGTAAATGGTACCCAGAAACCTACCATTCGTCCTGTGCCTTCTGTGGAGCAGTTGACACACTCTTTCACGCGGTTTGGGAATGTCAAGAAAACCCAGACTTGGACAGCAATCCCGATCCGACTTATGAGCGCTGGGAGGCAACCCTTCATATGCACAGCCCACTCGACCAGAAATTGCTGGTTGAGAGGGGCCGGATTATGATGGCGACCAATGGGTTCTCGTACTGAACCCACCCAGTTTTTGTGCTCTGAATAAGTGTTTTTCCTCCTCCTCCTCGGCGCGAGTGGACCTGTCGCTCGTGGCTCGGCTTTTCGCCAGCGGGGCTTCTTGTGGCTACGGGGGGGGGGGGGGGGGCGGAATGTGCTCGTCTTCTGCCACCCATATCGCGGGGGCACAGCTTGGAGCCGGGATGGGGAGAAGGGATGTGGGGGGATGTCCGCTTGCGTCGTGCGCAGTTGGTCCTCGGCGTCCAGGAAGGCAGGTCCCCGCAGCAGCAGCAGCCACAACAGGAAAGGGGAGGATTAACGGCGCGCGCTGGGAGTGGCGCGCGCGCGTCGGGGGCTTGCAGGAGGCAAGCAGCTCATGACCTCAGAGCAGCCGAAAGGCTGGGCGGAGGTGGGCGAGGCCTGCAGGAGGCCACCAAGTGGCGGCCGGTGAGGACCGCGGAGAAACTGCTACAGGGTAGCAGCGCGGCGGGGTGCGCTGAGAGTCACCGTTTCTGGCGGCGCGCAGGAGCTGTGTAACAGCCGGCGTGTCAGCGGGCTGGCGCACAAGGACCGGCGGCCGTGTCCAGGATCACGGGATGCGGGCCTGGCAGTACCCCCGGGGGCTGCGTCAGGACAGCATGAGTGGGGAAACGCTGAAGACCGCCATGGAAGACGGCGCGGCGGGGAGGGCGGAGGGCAGCAGGGAAGCCTCTCTCTCGACCAGGGCAGCACAGCAGGCGTCGAGGTGGTGAACGAGCCGCCGCCAACGTCGTCAGCTGCGCCGGCTGCTGGGGGGTTTCAGGAACGTGGGCCGTCGCCGCTGCAGCTGACGACGACGGCCCGAAGAGGCGCTCCCGGCGGGCGAGGGGTACCCGGCCGCCGAAGCGGCCGCCAGGTAAGTAGGCCTACGGGGAGTAGGGCGAGGGGCGCCTACGCGGGCGGCGGGTCGGCGGGGCGGCCTAGTAGCTTCTTGGGAGGGGCGCCGGATGGCGCTGGCGCGCTCGGTGTTCCTGGCGATCGTCCAAAGGGCGGGCAGGTGGGTGTACTGGCGGCAGCTGAGGTGAGACTGCGTCGTCGAAAAGCACGAACGCGTCTCGGGAGGAAAGGCAGGGGACATCCGCTCTCGAAGGTTCAGACGAGAAGTCGCCAGCGGGGCGAGTAAGCGACAGGAAGACATGCTCCCTGATCTCGTCCCGTCCAGGCCTCGATGTATCCTTGACCCCAGCGCGGGCGAACTTATGCTCGTAACCTCTCTGGTGAGTGGGACAATCTCGATTCATTAGCGTGTATTGTTGCTGTAGCAATGATTTCCTGTTTGTGTCAGCCAACGTGTCGTTCCTTTCTTCCCTCAGAGCAAGGCCCGCCGTAGTCGGCGAGCGCTCTGTAGCGCACGCGATTACGGGGTGGGGTCTGGCGGCCTTGAACAGTGTCAGCCGCGGTTAAGTGGGAAGAACGTATTTATCTTCCCCCAATTGAACCCCACATCTAGCAGCCCAACGTGGGGCCTGCTCTTGGCTGCATTGAACGACTGTCTGTCCATTTCGAGGAACGCTCTTTGTCCGGACTTGGCAAGTTCTAAACCTAGAGTGAATTTTGAGCACTAAACCCTCGGGCATGCTTTCTTGAGTGCGAGGTGTATTGCGCTGCAGTATGTTTGAACTTTTAGACATGCTCAGCAAGTTTTTTGTCAAGTTTTCCTTGGAATTTCTTGACGAGAACCACTTGGTACGCATCGAGGGAGCGCGAGGCCTAGCGCCCGTTGAGTTGCCGACCCAAGCGAGTGAGTACGGAAGCCGTGTGGGTGGTCCAATTTTTCTGTATATATTTTTCTGCTTTTCCTTTTTCGACTCAGGGAGTCACGGCTCCGGGTGGCCTGGGTCCATGGGTGCCGCTACGAGCTCGCTGGTATCGCAGCTCGGTACCGGGCGCTCCGACACCGTCCGATACGGTGGGCGCCGACCTCTCAGAAGCTGCTTCGTGCAGTGAGCGGGGTAGGACCACCTCACAAAGCTGATGTCTCCTCGCGGCTGCGCGCACGTAACCCGCTTCGGATCTTTTATTTGCTCACGGACGTCGTCAGTGGTAGTCAGGCCTAATGCTTTTCGGAGCTGCCTGCACCACGTCAGAAGAGGCACGACCACCGGACCCTGTTGTTGAGACGGGGCACAATTTGCTTGCCCATCAGTTTTTTTGTAACCTCGCACGAACGGAGCATTCTCGTTCAACTCAAGAAAGGGCTTTATTCACTCGAACTTTGCGTTTGCACAGCCGCCCGACACGTTTTGCGCGCGAGTTAGGCATTGTGCCACGAGGCCCTCTCGGATGCCGTTTCCACTCCCGTGACCTACGTTAAAGGCACGCTGAGAGCGTTTCGGCAATTTTGCAGATCTGGTGGAGCCACCGGTCCAGGCTTGCTGTCCGGTGCACATCATCTCGCTGCCACCTGCTGCGATGAGGCAACTTGTATCCTGTTCGCCGCATTCATCCGGTGCAGCTGCGGCGAGACCAGTCGGCAGTCACCTCCGGCTGCTGTTTCCCTGGCGACTACTGCAGAATCCTGGCCTGCAGTTTTCAACCGACCTTCACTTCGCGGGCCTGCGGACACGGTAGTCCACGGGCCATGCGAGTCGTCCCAGTGGAGACCTTCACGCCACTTTCGGAACACCGCGGATGTCTGCGTGGATGCTATCGGCATGACCACCGCTGCAAGCCGGCCTATAGGACATGAAGACCAGGAGAAGCCTCCGTATCATGTACTTGCAGGCGCGTGGGTCTATTTAAGGTTGGGGAGATGTGGGGATCTGCCCTGCGGTCCCCTGTATAGGCTTTCCCGCGATTCACCGTGCAGCAGCAGCCTCGCCTCGAGGAGGGGTACATTTCCTTGTTAGTTACCTTTACTAAGGAGAGATGGCGCCAACTAGCGAGAGTGCTTGCAGCTCGCGCGCAGGAGAGAGGATGAGGCTCTTCGGCTGGGATAGTAGGCGCGAGCGGACGGGTCGCTCCTGGCTCCGCTCATCGCCAGCGGGACGAGGAAGTGGCGGGGAGACTCGCTTCCCGTATCTCGTCCCGACCGGCCTCGGAGAATCCCTTGCCCTAGCGCGGGCGAACATTCGCTCGTAACCTTGCTGGTGAGTTGGACAACCTTGATCCCTCAGCCTGTTTTGTTGCCAGCTGGCGTTATTGTTGCTGTAGCAATAAATGCCAGTTTCTGTCAGCCAATGTGTCGTTCCTTTGTTCCGTCAGAGCAAGGCCCGCCGTGGTTGGCGAGTGCTCGGTAGCGTACGCGACCACGGGGTGGGGTCCAGGCTGTATTGAACTGTGTCAGCCGCGGTTAAATGGGGGAGAACGTGCATATCCTCCAATTGAACCCCACAAAGTCAACGTCTGGAAATATGTGGATCATCATAGCGACCGATTAACTGACCCGCCAGTCCGAGGCAAAAGCCCCACCGAAAGGAACAGCAGCAGAAGTTGCCAAATTTTTTGTGGAGTGCATTCTTCTCCGACACGGAGCCCCCGATGTGCTCATCACGGACAGAGGAACAGCATTCACGGCGGAATTGACGCAAACCATCCAGCGCTACATCCGGACCAGCCACTGGAGGACAACTGCATACCATCCGCAGACCAACGGACTGACTGAGCGCCTGAAGAAACCATCGCCGATGTGGTCGCCATGTATGTCGATGCCGAACACAAAACCTGGGACGTCATCCTGCCTTACGTCGTCTTCACCTGCAACACTGCAGTGCAGGAGACCACCCAGATGGCGCCTTATAGGCTCGTTCATGGCAGGGAGGCCATGACCACGCTGGACGCCATGCTGCTAACGTCACCGAAGAGGACGTCGACGTTGCTGCCTACCTTCAACGCGCAGAAGCCCGACGACTTTCCTGATTACGGGTGAAAGACCAGCAGTGGACCGACGCGAGACGCTACAACCTACGAAGACGCAACGTGGAATACAAGCCAGGAGACGAAGTCTGGGTTCGGACGCGCATCGCCGCCGTGGATTGAGTGCAAAGCTTTTGCGTCGCTATTTCGGCCCGTACGAGATTCTACGTCGGATAGGTGAACTGGATTTTGAAGTCATCCCTGACACAACGGCAGCATCTCAGTGACGCTGCGTATGACCAGAAGTTGTCCCTGTAGTCCCCTTAAAGCATGGTTGAAGGACCAGCTATGTGGCAGGACGAAGGCTGCGCAGGCTGGAAAAAGTTGTGGATACAGCGCGCTGTCCTCGACAGATGGTGCTACGCGCAAAGGGGCCTCGTTACCAAACGTAGCCGCTGAAATAAAGCAGATACGGACGCGCAAAAATTCATAATGACACGCGTATTCAGTACCCAATTTGCAATAGACACGAATGTCTGGTAAGGCTGATGCGAAAAATTGTTTGTAATGAATAATGCTTATGTTCCGCGAGTTTTGGCGTGCCCTGCACCTTGCAGCGTTCGTGCTCGTCGCTGCCATTAGGAGCCTGCGACACGAGTCGAGCGCAATGTCGTGACATTATTTACCGCAGCTATGCCGTCGCAGCAATATGCGTTAAATAACAGTGGACGCGGTAAAATAGCGCTCCTGCATTGGCCAGACCGGAAGGCAGAACCGTGCACAACGCAAGAACAAGCATTGCGTCTACAGGTAAACCGCAGAGGCTTGCAGGTACACAATAAGGCGGTAAGAAAAATTTCCTTCGCCTGGTTTTTTTTGAAGGCCACGCATTTAACCACATAAATTAAGGCCACCTAAAAAATTCAGAGTAAAACTACAAAGGCACTGTGTGGATTTATTCATTTGACGTGTATACAGAACTGGCGGTGAATACAAATTTTACAACAAAAATTTTTGATGCATAAACAAAAGGGACACCAGCACACATTTCATGCACACCATGGTATTCATTACTGCCGCTATTTAAACAGCAAAACAGGAGCCAAATTCTCACCTACTGAATCTTGGACAGCTTACGCAGCTGCTGTGTCTTATTTTTCGCATCACCTTTCTAGCGTCTGCACAATTGTCTCATTCTCGTGGGTACATAATTGTGTAGCATGGCTGCCATAACTTCCTCTTTACGGTCGGAACAGAAGAACTGAAATTTGTAGTTGTCAAGCATGTTGCCCACCGTCAATTCATAGGCATTTCTCAGAACCGCATGCTTCTGAAATTCCATCTCAGTGGCAGGAAGCAAGTGAAACAGACTTCGCTTTGGGTGATGAGGCCCCCTCTAGTTTTTTACAGAACTAGGCTGCTTTCCGGCTGTTGATGAAGGGCACTTTCTTCTAATAATGCTTCACTGCACTTCGTACACGTTGTACTCTTAAGTACTTGCGGTGTATAAAGCCAACTAAATAATAAATTTTACGGTCGACAGCTCCCAGTAATTCATGCAACTGGTCGAACACATGGTGAGCCTGAACCTCAACAGCAACCAGGCCATCTAGCTTCTTTTTCAGTAGCTGAACGTCTCCTTCAGGCTTCGCATTGTCATCATAAGCAAGTTTCAAGTCGTTCGCTTGAAGGGCGCGATCCTTCCTTGGGATAGCTCGACGCCAAAGATTCAAGTGTTCATCTTTCGGCTCGGAAAAGAGAAACAGTTTCTCGGTACCGCCTTTGTATGCCGTCGTGCAACGTGAAATGAAACACTTCTTGCTCATTGGGCTCACAATTGCATGCTTGTCGAGAAGGCAACGTGTGCAAAAGTGAAGATACGCGCCCACACATGCTGTGTCCGGCGCAGGCAGAGCTAACCAAGGCCCCCTAAAGCCCCTTAATACTATCAAGGGGCTTCAAGCCCCTCCCCCCCCCCCCCCCCTGCATCGCCACGCCATCTGTCGGCGAACTGTCAAAGCATGCACGCGAGGTGGGACACGGCCGCTCCGCTACAACCACCGCGTTCCGATAATAATAGCATTCTTCCATTGTGGTCTAAAGACCTACTGACCTTGCTAAAAGACGCTGTGTTTCCACACTCGGTATTTATTTCGAACTATCCGTTTTATTTGTTGCTAGTCGCCTTATTTGTTTTAACGAATCGGGTCGATGCTTCGTTGAGAGGGGAGTAATGCCGCGAATCTTTGCAGTGTTTATTGATCGCATCGATTGATCGCATCCTGGCAGAGCTAATTCTACGTTGTTCCAGGATGCTCTAGTAACTCTGCATGTTTTGTCTGGAAAGTTCGCAATCAGCTTTAAATTGAGCATGGGCGACAGCGGCGGGCATTCTGTTAGACGAGCGCCGAGCATGCTTGTTGGTACGCCGCCGCTGCCGAGTGATTTAGTCATTGTGGGTGCAAGGCAGCCCGAATAAAAAGTGTTGTTTCAGCACCGTTTTCGCAGCCTCTCCGGACTGCAGTCACCACTTCGTCACATCTCCGTGGCGTTATGCCTCTTTTCAGATGCGTTAGCTTGCACTGACAATAGGCAGCATTTCGGCCCCTGTGAATATTTTGTGTGTTCTAGTTGTGTTTGAAGGTCATTATAAGGTCAGTTACTACCGTTTGTTATTTTTTAAACTTTTATTTGTTTTTTCAAGTGCTCATTAATGTATTTGTAGCAGCAGCAGCGGCCTTACGCAGCAGGAGCAGCACCAGCGGACGAAGATGATGACGCCGAATTGCACCTGAATTGAGCTCGCTCCTCGTGCCGGTGTCACGCGCCGTTTGGCTCGCCGCCATCAGACGTTCTAGCACTTCAGCCAGTAAATCAATCATTTCCTTCTACGTGCCGGTCTCATACTGACTGGCGCGACAAACTGGTGACCCGGACGTGATGAAACTTCTGCGCCTGGGTGGTGATGCGGCCAATAATGGACTGGCTGCTGACTTCAGGGAGCCAGAGTTGAGGATCGGCCGAGAAGAACTGGGGAAGGCGAAGGAACAGCGCAGAGACGGCAGTCGAGGGTCCGTCACCGGGCATGGCAGAGGCGTTGTCGTCGGCGTTGGCCATGGTGGGGGTGCGTGTTCGAGCGGACGACAGGAGTGTCGCTCCAATCAGTGTGAAAATTGGAGCGACATATTCAGCATTGCAGCAGTGATATCTCGTTCAGGGTTTCACCTAGAGCTCCCTGAAATAACATGCCTAACAGACTCTGGACGTCTAATATTCTTTGCTCGTTAAAGTCACATGGACCAGAAAAGAGGGGATGTATCCAATTAAAACAAAATGTGCGATAAAATCAACAAGAGGAAAGAAAAAACAAACTCAACGACGCTATTGAAGAGTCGGTCATATGTATTGTAGGCCTTCAAGGCTTGTTGCAGTACCCGTCACACCAATAATGATCGTTTTTGCACACACACGGAGGATCGCACGTGCCGCCCTTGTGGCAGTCCTGAAAGACAAACGTGTTGCACATTAATACTCATCGAAAACCAGTGTTAAATTTACTGAAAGCAATGAAGGTTATCGTCGAGTGCTCTAGTGTAGGCGACAAGAATCTACACGCTCCTATCAAGAGGTCAAAGTCTGCGCTCCGAATGCCAAGTAAATGCCTGCGGTTATTAGAAGAAAACCGCCGATGCAGAGCTTCCACTCTTGCAATTCGGCCTGTTCGAGCAGCAGTGATCAGCGAGATGCTCAGGATGGAGGTGTCTTTCAACGACCTGAATTGCTCCGGTCCTGAGAAAACTGTAGCCAATCTGTCTAACTCTGAAGTACATGCTGCTGGTATATGGTTCATCATATATTTGAATGGCGCTAGGGATCGGCAGCCTGTCGATAGAAGTGAGGAGCAAAAACTCACTTCAGCTGTGCGGTTTCATGGAGACAGAACATAACGGGTGAAAATTAGCCCGGAAACACGAGATACCACTCAAAGATCTGTTACTCTTTTCAACTTTTCTGTAGACACCGGAAACTGTTGCTTCCTTCTTCGCCTATCGGTATCTACTTCTGCTTTATTTGTAATAATTTTATTCTTATTAGTGCACGTTATTGCTTTGCGCAAGGCTGCGCTGTAATTGAGTTTTATTCTTGGAGCGATGTTACCACCTTTAAAAGGGATGCTACTAAGGTTTTCTGCAATATTTATTTTACCCGGTAATTAATAATATAAACTTCTCTATGCATCTTGTAAGACTGCAATGTACGCTTTCAAGGCACTTGTGATGGACTGCACTCGCGGTGGAGTTGGATTACCAGCAGATATTTTCCACTATATCTTCGGGGCTACCATCCCTCCATGGCCATGAAAAACTTGGAATATTTGAAAATTAATCATGCTGTCTTTGCACGTGAAGGCTTCGTATTGGCTTGTTAGGCTGCTCGCAGTTTTCCGTGCTTCGATTAGTTGCTTGAATTTGTTCATTTGTTGAATTTGTTTTCCGAAAACCAGAACCTTCAGTGGATCACCGAAGTCTGATGTTGAGAATCTGTCAGCAACTACTTACGTCAACACATTTTTATGCCACGGACAGCAATGTCATCACTCGATATTTATTGCATTGGGATCTATTTATCATGATTTAGCATTCAGTTGCATTTGCATTTACCGCTGCTTCATATGCCATTTTACCGATGAGGTATTCAGCATTCAGTGCTTCCAGAATTCCGGGCTCATGTACAGCACTTAAGCCGTTCATTCATTTGACTCTCACCATTTTTCCCGTCTACTTCATTTTCATAGCATTCCTGCATTCAAGATAAAGCACGGTACACTGTATTGGCCGGCGATTTCGATGCCAAGGTAGCCAACAGGCAAGCAGGAGAAAAGGCCGTAGCTTCCTAAGGAATATGGCCTAGAAATAGCTGAGGGGATTTTGATGCGAAAGCATTATAAGTCTTTTTAGCACAAAAGCCGGCGTCCGCAGTCTATGGCACGAAATTCGAAGATATCAAAACATCTTTTGACGCTCTACCCAATTTTATTCCGGTGTTGCGTCATCCTGGTCAAAGCATGTGCACGTGACCACTATGAATTGCTTGCACATATGGATCAGGATTTTCACCCGCCAGCTATAGATCATTGGCAGTTGCTGCGCCACCATTATACGTACCGTACACAGGGACTCCAAGTGGCGACACAGTCCAATTAAGCTACAAATGAGCCTCTCGCTGGCTTCGCAGTCACTGAGCATGGCAGCACTGGACGTATGCCGTACACCAAAGTGTTCATCTACTTTGTGCAGTTCTACATATAGTGCTTTCGCATTCTCATATGTAATCAGTCTTTAGTGTCTCTGCCGAATGTATAAGTACAATTCGCCGGGCGAAATGTTTTCAGGTTATGAATTAGTTCTTTCGACAACGGGAGAACTGGAAGTCGATGTGCAACCTGAATGGCGAGCCTACAAATGAAATAGACTTGGCACTGTTCGCACATCCGTGCGCTATATGTGTAGGTGCTTGGACGGTGAGATGCGACCACCTGATTACTGAATCTCTAAAAAAGCTTAGACATAAATAGATTTCAGCGGTATGGGAAAGGTGCTTCAGATTCGTAATTCAGGTGATATTTATTAGTGAATAATTACCGACCAATCTCATTAACATGCACTCCTGGCAAAAGGTTACAGCATATGATTTATTCATAACTTATTCATTCTTCTCGAGATCACTTCTTTCTTTAAGAATGCACAGCATAGCTTTATAATATTATTTTCGTGTGAAACAACCTGTCTCTTTTGCGAATTACTTGTCTACTAATGCATATCAATAACTAGATCCGAGCAATGTGTTTCCCGGCTTCTGATGGACTTTCGAGTCTGTTTCTCACGTATTGCTGATTTTCATACTTTACCTTTTCAGAGATCTCCTCTTTAATCCTTTAAACACACGATTCTTAGCGCATAAGAAAGAGGCAGAAACTGACAGAAAACACCAAAAGGCGCAGTTTGTACGGCGCTTTGTAATATTTTCTGTCGGTCTTCGTCTTTTTCTAGTACGCTCGGAACCATTTTGCATGTGTAACCAACTACCCCACTAGGTCGCCTTTCATTCGCAAAATTAATTACATAAAAACGTACCGAACGCCAAATTCACCGATGACTACAATTATAAACGAAAATGTCCATTTTCACGCTTTAAACGCGCTAGAGGCATGGAACGTGTTTTTAACTTGACACCTACTGCCCTCTAGTGCTGAAAATTGCTATCAACGCAATTCCTGGCCACAATGCGTCTTTTGGGGTCGCAGCAGCGCAACATCGGACCGGACAAGTGTGACTCGTCTTTGGCTACTTACGTGCAATCTCCCATGACGAGTATGCCTAGGGGTTAGTGATTAAACGATAAGCATGTGCCCAGTACGTAACCGCAATGAATTTACACCTGGACCTTGTTGAGTGACATCCGGTGTAGCAGAAGGATTGAAACTCGGTACTCTGTTTTATCTCATCTACATAAAGACCTTAATGTCTGTATCACTAAGTTAACCACTAAGATTTTGACGCACTACTGTCATCTACAACAGAATAACTAACCGCAATGATTTCTGCAAGCTCCAAGACGACCTGGTTAATATATCCAACTGGTGCAGCAAATCGCTAACTCAGCTTGACACGAATAAATGGAAAGGTATGCGCTTTTGCTCCAGCTCTAACTCGTTTTATATAATCAGGTAGTCAATTATTGGTACTGCTCTATTTGTAATTAACTGCTAGAAATCGTGACCTGCATATCACTCGCAATGTTTCATGCTACATGCGAGTTAAATAGGTTTTAAATTAACAAGTTGAATACTTCATTGTTCCTGCCATTATTCCTTTTTACCAAGAACTGCCATGAAATAAAACTGCATCCTTCCTGTACAGTCCCCATTTGTGAGAGCTCTAACTTCAAGGAGGCCTTCAAGCGCCTTAAAGCTTAGTTTTTTTATGCGCGCCCCAAATAACGAAATAATTTCACCATAATCGCCGCTCGAAGTGACTGTTACTTGTATTTCTTTCTGGCTCTGTACTCCAAATAATGTAACAACTTCACCATTCCTTTCTCTTGTGCTTACAGGCCTTGTACATTAGTGTGCTTCAAATATACAAGTAGGCAACCGAAAATGCTAGTAATGAAGCCACGCAACAAGTTAGGGGTAAGAGCGAAAGTAGAGGAATTCTTGATCTCGCAGCAGAACTGATATTGCGCTTTGACAGCGGATATCAACATTAGATTTGAAGCAGTGAATGATAATCTCAATGACATCATTTATAATTGTGCAAAAGAAGTATGCGTTAGAATATCAAGACATCATACCGGTAAGCTGTTTTAGGGGAAGAAAGATTTGATTAAGAATAAGCGAACAAGAAAGCCTGAAACACGAGAAATAGAACGGAACTGAGAGAGATGTAAAGGTTAAGGCATACGTCAAGGCATAAGAAGGTATAATATGCTATCAATCGAGCATGCTCCAGAGAAAGAAATTCGCCACAGAAAAGGTCAAGAGAAAACTAGGTAGTGGCGAAAGTCACATGCACGCGACAAGAAGCACTGCAGAGGAACGCGATGTCTCGTTGGCAACGAAAGAGAAAGTAAAGAATGCCTTAGGAGCAATGAAAATGGGAACAAATGTGCTGGGGGTCGTGTAACTGTAAATCCATTCAAAAGATGGGTAAATCTAAGATAACTCAAGTACTGCAACTGGGCTTATCGTTGCGTATTCGTGAAAGACATGAGAGCGCTAGAATGGCAACACGGACGAGTAGGGGAACAGGAAGAGCGCTGCACTTTCAACGCTCTATACACGCTATATAAACGCTCTTCCTTGAATAAATCCTGTTGAAAGTGCAGCGCTCGTCCTGTTCCCTTACTAGTCCGTGTTGCCAATTTAGCGCTCTCATGTCATTCTCTAAGATAATTGGCCTCGCTATATACGAAAAGATTCATAATCTCATAAGAGCACTGGAAGCTTGGAAGCGGGCATACGGTGGGCACAGCTGGCAAAGGTCAGGGTTAATTGAAGAGACATGGGAGATGTTTTTGCCTTGCAGTGGGCGTAGCCAGGTTCATGATGATGAGGATTTATAAAGGTAGTCGCAATAGCACCAGGACAGCCTTGAACTTCAGTCAACCAAACGGCCAGTCTGGCAGTCATATTTGCCACTGAACGATACTACATACCCTCAATGTTCATCTGGTAATAGATAAGCACGGCGAATAAAACCAACCCCTATATATAGCCTTTGTATACAACGAGAAACCATTTGTGGTTTATGGGGGCTTAACGTCCCAAAGCGACTCAGGCTATGAGGGACGTCGTAGTGAAGGGCTCCGGAAAATTCGACTACCTGGGGTTCTTTAATGTGCACTGACATCGCACAGCACACGGGCCCCTAGGATTTTGTCTCCATCGAAATTCGACCGCAGCGGCCGGGATGCATTTCACTTTAGGCGAAGCCAGAGCAGTCATGCTGGAACTGCGGAACCAGGATGTTGAAGAGGCGAATGTAAAATTTCTCCAGAATACATCATCTATGAATATGAGAATACCACGTATTGATCAATAATAGAGTTTAATTATTGGTATTTAACTAATAAACTTTTTACTCTATTAGGATACAAGAATAAATTGCGAAATTGGTGGCCGTGAACAACGAAGCTGAGCTATGTTTTAAGTTTTATTAATCAGCGATGCGTTAAAAACACAAAACATCAAAAATATGCAATTTAAAGCTCTTAGAGTCACCTTTGCCCCATTGCGTATTCATAAAGTGGGTTATCTATCGTTTCTTATAGATAGAATACATTCAGAGATGATGTATTTGATGATGCACAACAGGTAAATTTGAACGATACCACTCGCAGCGACGCCATTTTTTAAATGGATAATACTGCAAATTCAACTGAACAACCTTCAAAATGCATATATTTGACGTTCTATAATTCAAACCACATTGCTGAATAAGGATATTTAAAAAGATTGCTCGCCTTCGAAATTGACGACCATAGATTTCACATTGTAACCTTGGCCCCAGAAATGAAAAACGTTTATCAGTTAATTTAAGGTAACTACTCGTGTAATTATAAATACACATCAGGTTTATGATGTCTGCTTTGATGCACAACCCTGCTCATCAAACAGCACGGTCGTATGTCTCATAGTTTTTAAAATGAATATCTTTAAAGATTAAAAAAAAATCTTAGAGTAATATCCAACAGCCTCGGAAGAAAACAGCGGTTGGCTAATGGGAAGGCACTGTTGGAAGTGGCAAAGAAATACATCTGCTTAGGTCAAATAATGACGGCTGATGCGGACCACGAGCACGCTATTATTAGAAAAAATGATAATGGGGCGGAGTGCTTTAGTTATGTACTGTCAGATTATGAATGGTAGCTAAGCACTATCAATTAGGAGGACAGTGTACAACAGCTGTATCTTACTGATACTCACCTGTCAGGAAAAGGTATGAAGGCTAACCGGAAGGCTGAACCTAAATTGAGGACACCTCAGCCAGCCATGAACAAGAAAATAATAGGTGTAACGCGAAGAGGCTGACAGAGTGCAGAGTGGGTCAGCGACCGACACGCGAAATCATGACATCCTAGAAGGAATCAAGAAATGGGCATAGGCTGGACACGCAAAGTAGACGGATCGATAGTTGTGACTCGTTAACGACACGGATTGTATTCCATAAGAAGCCAAGCATAGCAGAATGAGGCAGGCTGTGACATCTGCGGATGAGATGGGGAGTTTGCCAGGTTTAAGGAGGCCGCCGCTGGCGCATGACAAGGTTAATTGGAGAGCTATGGTAAAGTCTTTTGTTCGTCAGTTTGCGTATTTAAGTTGATAATGGTAAAGCTGGAAGCGTCAGAATATGTAACTTTCGCTTCATAATTTTTATTAGCCACGCTCAGGAGGGAGCTCAAAGCGCGATTAAAACGATGTCTATGAAATCCCTTTATGGCGGTCTTCGCTTAATGATTAATGAGAGGAATTATTTGATGAATTACGCGTGGTGGAGGCTGTTTCTTCGATTGTAATGGCATGGTTCACAAATTAATGCCGAAATCACTTTCTCTGCGACAAGTGTAAACTCGTCGCAAACAACACTTAGGAAAAGACACTGCTTGTGGTAGCGATCTTCTAGATGCATGCCTGAAAACCACTGAAACTTAGAGGAGGCTAGGGTGCACGAAAATAGAAGAATGGTGACATAATTTTCGGGAAATGAATGCGAGAATTTTTTCGTGCACCTAAATAGGAGATCTGCTTTTTGCTTTTAAATTGCATTGAAACTTGCACAACAGAAACAGCGAATTTGTTCACAACATTTTCAATGCAGCTGCACGGTCGTAGATGATGCGCAGCTACGAAGCGAAGTTCACTGGTGGAGTGTGTTCGGGAACAAATTTATCTAAGTCCTGCGTTGTGACCCAGTAGTGTGGCATTATTACAGTAGAGAATAAAGCATGCACATCTTGTCATAGCTAAGATATGACTGGTAATTGGCTTGCTTTATTAAACAAAAACAATTTTGTGTCTGAAGGGGCGCATCCCGCATATTTTGCGCCGAACATTACGTCCTCTACGACGACGGCGTTACTGGCGCAATGAGGGTAATTTATCAAGCTTTTGTTTTAAAAGCATATGATTATTCAGCCTTCCTTTATTGTTTTTATGTGTGTTCGGCTGAAAAGACTGACTGCTGAAAAATTTCTTATTCAAATTAGCCGTAGGCTTACGAATTATTTTCTTGGGTAAACTTTTTTGTCTCATTTCTGTGACAAAAGCGCAGCAGTGCTGTCAGTTTAAAGGCTACTTTCATAGTCTCTTAAAGAAGCCATCGTATTTTGTTCTCCTGGAGAGAAAACCTTAATTATTGACATCTGCGCTTCGCAACATTCAACTGGCGTTACAGGCGTATAAATTACGGAGTTTTATGGAGGCTGCGCTGCTCGGCTGGGGACACTATCGTTCATTGTTCGCTCTTTTCTAGCTAGCAGAGGTTCTCTGTTATGTGAATGCAGCATGCATTGGTAAAAATGCACACATCGAAAGCAACTCCACTAAATCCGCAGTGTACCGATATTGATCGTGTCATTCCTCCTTGAGAGCATTTGCAACACAGTGCAGCGATGCTCCTAGTCAAAACATTTAAGAACAATTACCCATTTCGAAAACAGAACTGAAAAGCCTCTAGGCACCGAAAGGTGGTAAACATTGGAATATCAGAACAGCTGGGCGTTAAAGCATCCGTGAATGCCAGAAAACCGTGGCACTTACCCGGCCGACGCAGTCTGGTTCGCCCCTTTTTCTACTGGGCCGGGCTTTTGTGTCGCAACCGTTCACACTAAAGAGAAGAAAAAAAATTACTTCATTTTATTCCGGCTTCTTGCCTTCGCAGCTTACAGGCTGCACAAGAGGCCCACGGTATGCAGTTTGATTGGAAAACCAAAACGCCACATTGGCACCAGAGTGTGTGACTAAGATTGCGAACACATGTCCGAACAGTGCTCCATTTGTTACGGATTATAGAAAGAAATATATTGTTGTATATTTTATGACCAGTGCTAAGGAAAAGCAGTGCTCATAACTAGTTCTGAGTAGATTGCTGATCTGCTACTGCCTAGTGTGGCTCCATGGTGTACTCCATGGTGGCTACGCCTAACATGAGCAACGCCGAGATGTAGCAAGTAGCACTTGCATCAAATTCCCTTTGTAACAGAAGCCTATTGTCAGAATGACAAACAGCATTTCTTCATATAAATAAGCTAGAGCGTTTGCGCTGTAATTTATGCGCCACACTTGCAATTACGGTGAAGATGTACATAAGTCCGAATGCACTGCACGGAGGGAGTCGTACGCGTTTAATCTTAAAGGACAATGATTCGGAAAGTGAAATGCCTGCTGGCTGAAGCTTAGATTAAGTAACGACTCAGTACTATTTGCAGCTGTGCTAACCACTGTAAAGCAGCACCCGAGATAGCGAAGGTTTCAATCAGTGAGGTAACCGGTTTAAAGAAAGCGGCAATGCCCCTTCGAGAGACATTAAAATAACAGGCGCTGAAAAAAAAAAACGCTAACCACCAACGCCGCCAAGGACACAGAAACCCATCTGCAACTTCTCTCAAGCGCTCTGAATTCAGCCTCTAACGAAAACTATCCAGTAGCTTCAATGTCCACCTTTACGTTTTTTTTTCTTGCTTTTTGTGCAAAGCGCCAGCTTAGATTTTAGATTCCTCTTCTTAAGCAACTTACGAAAAAGATTAGCTAAATTTCTGCAAAGCGCCTCTTTGTGCCTTCGCGCTTTTCCTGTGCAAAGGTAATACACGAACTATGTTATATATCAGTAGATTTCAATCGTGGTCCTGGCTGTTCTCATTCCTTCTCCCACGTATTATCTCCGCTTAGAATTGCTTTTTAGACAAGAACACTCTCTGTACGGCTAGAGTAGATTGCTTACTGTCCTCCAATATTACCGGAAAGGCTCTACATATAACTGAAAGCTTTGTGTGCGGGGTCATCATCTTGTCTACTCCAAACGCTTAGTGTGGGCAGAACACGGGAAGGTATTGGGCACAAGGTAATAAAGACAGGTAGACACGTGTCTACAAAACATTCACACCACGAGCAATATACCACTTATGTCAAAGAAGAAATGCGTGCTATTAAAGCGGCTCATAAAGTAACATGCCACGTTCATTATTCCTTGAACAGACAAATTTAGTTACGGGCAGTACTCAGGAAAATGCTGTAGCCTATACATTTAAATATAGCGATAACCAATATCTCTTTTCAACACGATTTAAACTCTTTATTTTGTGCTGGTGTAGAGTCAGAAAAAACACCATCAGTGACGAAAGATTTTTTAAGCAATTATCTATCGTTACTTTACGCTTGCAGCATATTTATGTGTCGTTATGCAGCGGCGCATTCTTCATTACAATGTTTGCATGCGTTACATTGAATACATTTTGTTATGTCTTAATTTTACTGCGCAACTGGTTATCATTAAAGACTGTTTCAGATGCTTTGCAATATCAAAACGGTAGATATTTCAGCATGATTGTGCATGATACAAAGAAATACGAAGCGCAACCGACAGAGGGATAACAATGACATACATACTCGAGAACTCAAGACGCTCGGTGACATTTGTTCTGAGCCAGTTCCCTTTCTTCATTAATTGACTCACTGTAATTTTCTGGGATTAAAAACCACATTTACTAAGCATAATACACCACTGCGTGAAGTTAGCGCTCTTCACGTGTGTCCTGTATGTCCCTGTCTTTGTCGCGCTACGTATTTCTTCGTCTTCGCGGTATACCGTTTCATCATGTTTAGTGTTCTGTATAAAGTTGCCGGGAATGGACATGACCCTTAGTTATGCATTTTAAAAGCGTTAGCTCTTATTCATTACGTTTCTCGATTTCTTGGGATCTGCTACCACCTCGGTTCAGCGTGAAATTTTCCAAGTCCGAGGAATTCAAGATGGCGGCCCCCATAGTAAATAGATATAGCAACACAATTGGTGATTGATTGGTGACGTCATTAGTACATCGAATTGGGGATTGATTCGTGGCATCACTGATATATCAAATTGGTGATTGATTGGTGACGTCTTATGCTTACATCTCGGCAAGGAATGACTTCACACCACAAGTACTTATGTATTCTTGATAGGGGTGACCAGGCGACTTCATTAGGCTTAATAATCAGTTCGTGATGTCATAAATATCTAATCACGTGACTAAGTTTAATCGCTTATAGCTCAGTAATTAAGGTGGCCACCATAAAACGATGCAGAGATTTAGAATCCTCTAGATGAGTAGAACAAGTTAGACACCTGAATTAACTAATGAAGATAAAATTTAGTTATGGTTAGGATTAAATTGAATTCCTTATCATTAATTAGACAATGCCGTCGTGGTCCAACTAACGGCATGTTCGTAACGGGATCGATGAGTACAATATCTTAGACACCAATATCGCCTAATTAGGTTAATATTTCGTTAGTGGCAGCCGTGGTTGATCGTCAGCACTTGGCAGCTCACAATTTCGTACCTCATATGAAGACCGGGCACCCACCGCCTTGAGGTGAGAAAAATGGCCCAGCAAAGAGTGAAAACTTGTTGGACCAGAATTGTTCAAAAATATCCGACCTCAAGGCGGTAGGCACTTACTCGCCGTGAGGTATGCAGCAGTAGCCTGATCACGTGATAATACATCGCATAGACGATAGATGCTGCTACCAAACACTAACGCTTTTTTACTTCAACGTGTTCCAGACGGTGGCGGCATCTTTTTCTGCTTGGCTTGCCTCCTAGAGAGAATTGTTACACTGAAACACATGCTTTGAAGCGTAGAGAGAGCTTTTAGAATATCTTTGCATGATCTACAAACATGACCTAAAAGATGTATTGTTTCAGCAGCTGTGGGCATATATGAAACGTCGCGCCACTGTTTTATTTAAGCGCACCACACATGCGCACAACAGTCTAGACAGCAACATCGCAACCAAAAGGGAGTGTTTCTTGTAGACGTCTACAGCTCCCTACTCAAAACCTTCATAATCTATATGAAAGCTTTCAAAGACACTGTTGTTTCAATGCTCTTCCAAATTTATTTCATAGTGCCATACAAGTGTATCGAATTTCGTGCTCTCTTGGCCCTTTGGTTATAATTACAATCGTAGGAAAGCTTCTTACAACGGCCAACACTTTTTGCAAATAAAAGAAATACATAGTGACACGGGCGAAGGCAATTTATTTTTCATTTTCTTTATGCCTTCCTCACTATACTTTCTGTCTATAATCTCGAGCAGAGGGGACCATGCTTATGTTCCGGAAACTACTTACCATGAAATTAAGCAGTGCGCACATAGAAGAAAAATTATCGCGTACACCAGTTGACGCTGCATCTTGAATCTTCGCAATGTCTTGCTTGTGATTTCTTGTTCTGAAGCGAGAACACAAAGAGCACGCCGTAGGTCTCAGTCCAAGGTAATCGCTCAGAAACACACCTCGTTATTTCTCCCAAGGCCCCATTCCACCTAAAGAAACCATAAAGCTACGTTCGCGCTTTACTGTGCCCAAACCTCACTAGGAGGGCTCACGGCGGCGAAGAAACGCCACTATTCCCGCCAACTTGCTAACTCCAGGCCTCGTGTTAAAGTTTACGTAAGTTAAGCAGTTTGAAGGTTATACGTCTTCCTTACACAGTATTCGAAGGAAGGGAACACGTGCCACCCATAAAAAGACTCAAAAAGGCGCTTATAACTCTTAAGCGCGAGGTTCAGAGCGGTTGAGGTATATTAAATTCCTGGTGCATTGAGGTTAAAAATCTTCATAGCGGCATGCAGATATGTGTAGTTTTTGTGCAATATTTTCCAGTTTAAGCACATGCTCGTTCCCGAGAAGCTTTTCGCTCGAGTCAGCTGTGGCCACTGAGCCTGTCCGCTGGCAACACTTTTCGCAGCAGCCTCTGCAGACGGAACGTACCACATTCACCAGTTATAGCCCGACGTTCCCTGCAACAACCTCGGCAATTACGTTCTGAATTTTTCCCGCGGCAATTAACCCCAGGTTGCGCATTCGCCTGCTCTCGCCACACCCTCTTCCTTCTAATGTAACCTGCCTGCGGATGGGTCTCGTAGTAATTACCTTCTGTTTACGCAATCCTGCGCTCTCTCCGTACCCTAGTTCTACGGCAACCACCCTCCGGATGCGTCCCGCACCAACTTTCCCGCCTTTACCACTGCTAGATTACGCTGAATACTACTGAGAAGCGAAACTCAAGCAACGTACTTTTAACAGCTGTCGGTGTAAAATGTGGCCTCCACTGTCTTGTAACGATCTCTCTAGCTAATAAATCCAAATTATAAATATTTCTAGATAACTTTTATTGAGAGGGTACGTGTGCAAATGCCACCAAATTTGTTTCATCTTTTCAAAGCAAGAGCAACTTCCCCATAATAAGCCTGGGAATGATCGAGTGGTTCTTCAGTCGTTCACCAGCTGTTGCAGGTTCAACCCACCGCCACCCGAGTAAAACTTTCTTGGAAAGAGCTCATGCCCCGATGTCAGAGGAGACTGTGAGGCGACTTATACGGTTTGGGGATCCAAGTTGCCCCTCCCTCGCCTGCTGCATATTTTTCTCTCTCTTCTGGCCTGCCGCTGCTTTTCCCCAACCTGTCCCCTCCGAGCGTCAGCGAAGGGAGCGGGGCAGAGGCGCCTGCGTCTCGGCGCCATAACGTGGTCAGCCCTCTTTTCCCTCCTGGAGTCGTCGTCGGCCGCGCGGGCCATGTCCGCAGCGGGCAGCAGAGTGCTGAGAGCGAGACACCAGGCTGAGCGGACGGAGGCGACACCTCGGGGGCCCGGGTGACCAGAACTGTTTCCTGTGCCTGGTGCCAACGCTGGCTGCCTGCTGTGGTGCCGCTGTTTGCGTGTGATTGAGGGAGGTCGTCCGAATTTGGGAGATTTCAATGAATGCTTTGGCCAGTTGGCGAATCCTCGGTGCTGTTGTTCACCGCGGCCACAGCTGTGGTTC
The DNA here is from genome assembly GCA_030143305.2 of Amblyomma americanum. Lineage (NCBI taxonomy): Eukaryota > Metazoa > Arthropoda > Arachnida > Ixodida > Ixodidae > Amblyomma > Amblyomma americanum. The sequence continues at coordinate 285,045 of JARKHS020005550.1, forward strand.
GAGTTAGCGAAGTGGTGTTGGGCTTGAGTGCGGGGTGCAAACCGCGCTGGAAACTCAAAAAAGCGTACCGGGAAAAGAGCAACCCTCATCCTTTACTAATAGTAAAGAACATGCGGGTGCAGAATATTTTCCTACCTTTTACCAAAAAATGGAATAGTATTGTCAGGACTGGCGTGTGCTGCTTTGCTATTGGTTTGTGTTCAATACTTTGCGTCAGAGGCTGCCAGTAAAAGAATAGCAATGAAGTTTTCCACATGGCGCACGAAGTTTTACTATGCCTCAGCCGTCTTGTAGACAAGCGCCCTGTCTTCACATACCATTCAGGCTGCAGAAAAACATGTTAATTTGTTTTATGTTTGTTTTATGGGTGTTTAACGTCCCAAAGCGACGCAGGCTATGAGGGACGCTGTAGTGAAGGTCTCCGGAAATTCGACCGCCGCGGCCGGCATCGAATCCGCGTCTTGCGGGTCAGCAACCGAACGCCATAACCACTAAGGCACCGCGGCGGATACATGTTAATTCGTGCGCGCCATTTCGTGTTCGTCAAGCTGTCATATGCTCATAAACGCTGCACGGATCCATTTTTAGCGTGTCAAAGGTGCGACAGTGAATACCGCTTTCCACGCCTTATGCAAACGTACTGTCTGAAGAAAAGAAGTCAAAACATTATCAGTAATAATCTTAGAGTAGCGCACAGGAAATGGTCCGTTTTCTGAGAACAAAAATTATGAATGCTTAATGGAAGATTGCTTGCCTTGCTGAAGATCAATTTGTTTCCCCTGGAGATTGCTGTTTATATATAACACCGTTTCATGCGAAATAGCGACCATCAAAGGACATGCAGAAAAGCACCTCGACTAAGAACGAGGGCAACAATTCTTAAGATGGTAAAACAGCAAATGAAAGATGCAAAATGAACACTGCGGCAAAGGGATAGGAGCCCGGCACTGCAAGAAAAGTGAAAGCAAACGGTCCTAAATGAACTGCACAGGTTAGAACTCCCGGCAAAAATTCATCGATATAAAAACTATTCTTCGGGAGTGTATTAAAATCGCGTCATGGCAGAAACTTGACTTTAGCCTATAATGAGAGTCAGGCACAATAACATATTGAAGGGCTTCGTATTTCATTGTTGACATATTGTTGGCGTTTCTTCCACAATATGTAAAGTAATTTCTAGTCTTGCTGTTATCAACGTCGTTTGTTTGCCAATCGAATACGAATAATAAAAAAATGGCTTCGTATTGAAGTGACTATCCTGCAATACTAATATGTGTTGTTTAAACTGGAAACAGATGCTTTTCACAAAGCACAATTATCAAAAAGAAAACGCGTATTCCACGGAAGATTTATACGTCATAGGTTTTATTTAAATGCCCAAATGGCCTACATGCCGAAGAAAAAGAAGACAGAATTATTCGCTAGTGCCCACAATAAACTTCATTACGTCGACTAATTACATAAGTTTAATTCTTTCCATTCCAGAATTTTCTACAAGAAATTAAGCACAATTGATTTACTAACGTAATCAGAGCGTTAATGAGAAAGACAGCAGTGCACAGCAATGCGTCATCCCACCAGTAACGAAAGATGAAGTAAAGAAAGCCTTAGAAGCAATGAAAAGGGGAAAAGCAGCTGGGGAGGATCAGGTAACAGCAGATCTGTTGAAGGATGGAGGGGACATCGGGCTAGAAAAACTAGCCACCCTGTATACGCAATGCCTTATGACCTCGACTGTACCAGAAGCTTGGAAGAATTCAAGCATTATCTTAATTCATAGGAAGGGAGACGCAAGGACTTGAAAAATTACAGGCCGATCAGCTTACTATCCGTTGCCTACAAAGTATTTACTAAGGTAATCGCTAATAGAGTCAGGGCAACGCTAGACTTTAATCAACCAAATGATCAGGCAGGCTTTCGTAAAGGATATTCCACAATAGATCATATTCACACTATCAATCAGGTGATAGAGAAATGCGCAGAATATAACCAACCTCTATATATAGCTTTCATTGATTACGAGAAAGCATTCGACTCAGTGGAAACCTCAGCAGTCATACAGGCATTGCGTAATCAGGGGGTAGAAGAGCCTTATGTCAAAATACTGGAAGATATATATAGCAACTGCACAGCTACTATAGTCCTCCATAAAGTCAGCAATAAAATTCCAATAAGGAAGGGCGTCAGGCAAGGAGACACGATCTCGCCAATGCTGTTCACCGCATGTTTACAGGAGGTATTTCGAGGCCTGAATTGGGAACAGTTGGGAATAAGAATAAATGGAGAATACCTAAATAATCTGCGATTTGCTGATGACATTGCCTTGCTGAGTCACTCAAGAGGTGAACTGCAAATCATTATCAATGAGTTAGACAGGCAGAGCAGATCGATGGGTCTAAAAATTAACATGCAGAAAACCAAGATAATGTTCAACAGCCTAGCAAGGGAACAACAGTTCACAATTGGCAGCGAGAGCCTAGAAATTGTGACGGAATACGTCTACTTAGGGCAGGTAGTGACAGCTGATCCGGATCATGAGAGGGAGATAACTAGAAGGATAAGAATGGGGTAGAGCGCATATGGCAAACTCTCGCAGATCATGAGTGGCAGTTTACCAAGTTCCCTCAAGAGGAAAGTGTACAACAGCATAATCTTACCGGTACTCACCTACGGGGCAGAAACGTAGAGGCTAACCAAAAGAGTTCAGCTTAAGTTAAGGACAACGCAGCGAGCCATGGAAAGAAAAATGATAGGTGTAACGTTAAGAGATCGGAAGCGGGCAGAGTGGGTGAGGGAACAAACACGGGTTAATGACATCCTAGTCGAAATCAAGAGAAAGAAATGGGCTTGGGCAGGGCATGTAATGCGGAGGCAAGATAACCGCTGGTCCTTAAGAGTAACGGAGTGGATTCCAAGAGAAAGTAAGCGGAGCAGAGGGCGGCAGAAGGTTAGGTGGGCGGATGAGATTAAGAAGTTTGCAGGCAAAATGTGGATGCAGCTGGCAAAGGATAGGGTTAATTGGAGAGACATGGGAGAGGCCTTTGCCCTGCAGTGGGTGTAGTAAGGCTGATGATGATGATGATGATGATGAATTACTAACTGCGTACATCACACAAAAGCTTGTTACAAATTAGAATGAAGGATTGTAAGTAAGGTCGTCAGATATATCCGCAGTTGCCATGTCCGGTGTTGATATTGAAAAAGCAAAACGCAACGCCTTCATGGAAAAATGAGCCATGACGGCTCACTAAAACGTTTTCGAGTGGGCCGGCTTTGGCGAGCGTCCTCGATCAGGTGCACCTTTCCACGCTCCAATGCCGGCCTAAAGCGGCGGTGGCAACGCGTAGTAGCTCAGTAGCCATCCCTTAACGGTTTCGCTTACTGCCAGCACTTCGATGGAACAGACTTTTTAAATCAGACAGGCGAATATGAAAACACGCCGCGAGACAAGTGGCCTGGGCGACTGTGGGCAAGATTGGCAATGATTTGTACAAGAAAATTCAGTGCATAAAACAAGAATTTTATGCAGTACTGTTTGGGTCGATAGCTTCAAATGCTAGCGTCCGGTCCGTTGCAAATATTACTTCCCAGAACGTGACCGTGCTGAACCTGATTTCACCAACATTGAGCTCTTTTCTGTGTCCCTACCCGTCCAGCAGCAAGCGTGGCTTTTCTGCTAGCCTCATCGTTTGAACTACACGCCGATCAAGAACATACGGCTATTTTGTGTCTCGGACGTTCACCTTATCCTGTTGTGATACGGATTGCGCAAGCGCACACTTTTGCTGGACGACATTCTTTCCATTAATCTTAAGTTATAATTACCGCTCGTCCTGTCCACTTCTCTTCTCACGTCCTTGTTCCACTCGCGGTTCTTTTTCACCTTACCATATTGAATACAAATTTTTCTTTGAATATCTATAGGAGGTGCCACCGTGCAATTGTGTAAGTGGATCCTGCAGTATAGCGGATAGTATGCACCTAGTAGAGGTCTGTAGTTAAACTATCATTTAGCTAACTATAATTAGTAAACCTTATAAATTTTGAATTTATGTGGCAAGATTATATTGAAGAATTGAAGGCTGTCAACATCCATGCTGAGCGGAGTATTTAAGTTATCGTAATCGGCAGTGTGGTTCGAGACATGGGACTTAAGAAATGCGGGTTTGAAAGCCCCTTGAGTTCGCTTTCCCGCCTCTCGAATTTATCAATTGGTGTTGCTAGCACTTCTAAAGCACCAAATACAGACTCTGTATTGGTACTTTATGATGTAGAAACACTTAAAATGGTCTCCCTTAAGTTACTACGCGAGCTATACCACGTTATTCACCTGCAATGCGGGAAAGCCAGCTCAACTAGCCTTCAGATGCGTATTTTGGACATTCCACATTTTGAACCACATTGCCGATTAAGAATATTTAAAGCCTGGCCTAACCTGCGATGTTGCTGGCCTTGCATTCTGCGTTATAATCTTGTCGGCTAAAATAAAAATGAAAAGATCATTTGTTAAATTTAGATAATACTCATTTAAATATAGCTCTATCAGGGTGCGTAATGCCCGCCAAGCTCTAGAATCCACCTGAAGAAGGGAGGGCGGAGGAAGAGATGAGAAAAAATGAAAAGATCATTTGTTAAATTCAGATAATACTCATTTAAATATAGCTCTATCAGGGTGCGTAATGCCCACCAAGCTCTAGAATCCACCTGAAGAAGGGAGGGCGGGGGAAGAGATGAGAAGGCGCAATCATTTTTAAAGGCCGCCATCTTGGACTCGAGAAACCGAAACTATGCCGCTATTTCACCCCCTTACGTCATATTTACAAAGTTCCACCTCTCTCCCCGATATTTGACGGTGACTTCATCATTGGCACGTGTCAGGCGGTTGTTTCTACAATGCTATTGTAGATGGCGCTACAATATCAGTATGAAATGCGTTCTTTTCTAGTTGCAGTCACTGATGGCGCTTTGATCTCAGGGTAGTAGGATTCCTCAGGGAATCATGAAACGTGGTGAGTAGTTGCTGCCACAGATGGCGTTGTGACCAAGGGTGGTAGCAGACCCCGCGAAATCTGAAAATGTGATGAGTAAGAGCTCACGCTCTTAAAGATGCCTTCGCGCGCCCCCACACTCAGTATGCCATATACAGAAGCGTGCCTTTAAATAAACCGCCATCTATCATAATTTTATGTCTAACTTTTGTGAGCGAAAATATTGAACGCTATAATACCGACATAAAATTACAAGGTACAAGCTGCAGTTGAAAACGCTGGATTCTCATGTCTTAGCAGAGAAAAAAGTCGAAATATATTGATTATGAACAACACTCTTTTTCTGCATCATGCTCTTCCTTTCAAGTTGAGTGCGAGGGTGTCCGATTAATACTATGTAGAAACAACATTTCCGAGCATTTTAATAAATAATGACAAAAAATAGTAGTTAAGAAAAACTAAAGCCGGAATAGGTGACACTTAATATTCAGATTTAGTGATTAAGAAAGTGCGAGGAATGTGCTGCTCATGAGCTGTGACAGTTCATGTCACGGTGCCATTCAAACCAAAGTAACTAGGGCTGACGGGAGCAAAATGCGAGAAAAGTTTGAAAATCATCACTGTTACAGCTTATTTGTCACAGTCATAAAAAGCATCTATTTCCTAAGGATTTCAAACCGTTCTGGCATCACTATCGCTAAATGTGAAAAAAGATATCTCAGGAAGAAAGCAGTTTTATTTATTGAAACCTAAAACTTCAAACATTGCGTTTTGCATTACCTCAAGGGCAAGCAATACGATGCTGAGGGGCCAGAACACGCGCTAATTTCGAATTAAGATATTATTCAATTTGGTATGACTGCGCTGGAAGATGCCGCTATGGATATCTAGGCAATATTCCACACACTAAACGAATGACACGATAGTCTAAAAATATTTGAGGCTTTCTGTAGTGATGCCCGCAGTGTGGCATTAAGAATATTCTGACGCCGGTGGAACGATGGCCCGCGCATGCAGTGAAAGTGTGCCCGTAACTTACGCAGAGAACAGTAAAGCGGATATCAGTGCAAAAAGAAATATTTCCCCCCGCAACTAATACTACCTGCTGCTAGCAATGAGGAGAGTGATGATATCTGTGATGAAATAAGGTGATCGAATGCCCGGCGCCGTAAATTGTCACAGCCACCGGATAACATCTCGATCAGCCTATTGAAATATTGGATATGCGCCATCACGTGGATTTATGAAAATATGGCGCCGGATTACACGAAAAATATGCAGAAACTGTTTACCTTTCATCGCGCCTTTTACATGGTTTCTACAATATTTCTGTTTTTCTCCCCTTTGATATCTTTGTAATACGTAAGGTGAAATATGTGGTCCATATGACTGCTTTGTCCATAAATAGCAATAAAAATTGTGTGTTACGAATGTTTTTAGGATGATGCGAAGGGCAGTACACAGAAGTCGTTTTAGGAAACGGGTATGCCGCCAGACGAAGACAAAGTGCGCGAAGAATTTTCAGATTAAGCTCAGGAATGAACAGAAATGTGTTAATTACCTTTTTATTTACTGCATTTAGCGTGTAGGTTAAAGATTCAATACTTGGAGATATTGACCTTTGAAAACAACTGTATTTTGTAGAGTATTCGAAATGTTACCTAAGTCCTGACACATGCACATCTAAATTTTCAGCCCTGTTTTTCTAATTAAGCGTACAAGGCAGCAAAACTAGACATGAAGTTCTCTCTCATGTGGCGCGGTTGTGTTTTCTGGTAAAAATTTGCTGTTACAGGTGATGGATATAAATGTTTGCTCCTGTGCAGCAGTGTGGTATCGCTCCGCTTGACCGCATGCGATGCAAAGCGGCACCACGTTTTATAACCCATTCTAAAAAAGCAATACTTAAAGAGCGCTGCCCCAATGCCACCGGCACAGTGATTCTTCGGTTTCACTAGCCAAGAACGAAAGGCTATCACCGTCGCTTGCAACTCCACGTCCTTGTCAAGCCGGAGGCCACATGCAAAAGCTGAGTCGCACCTGGAAGTAGCCTCATGCTGACAGCCGCGGTGTCAAGTGCGTAATTACTCGTTTTGCGCTGACATTTTAGACTTTCATATCTCAGGACAAAGGTGCTTTACTAAAATTGCTCATAATAGAACAGAATTTGAATGTCAGTGTCTAATAGTTTTCAATATAAGCGTGAACGCAGCTGCAGCGGATAAAAAGTTTATGAATGAATCTTAGTTAAATACTCATGTTGGAAAGATATTTTTTCTCACTCAGTGCCCTCCTGGCCGCATTACTCATTTAGAACAAAAATTACCTTTTGTGTATTGCTCATGATATTTGTTTCTAATTCCCAACGCATAATATTGAACACCGTGCACATTCAACAATCTCTGGAAGGTAACTCATGTATGCGTAAGATATAAATATGAAGGAAGCGAACATTCACTGACACCAACAAAGCATAAAAGGATGATGCCCTTTATGTTTTTTTTTGGTTTTGGTATGTGGGAAGTTACTACTGTTTTTATTTTTTATCTGACGGATAGACTCTTACAAAGGCGAAGAAAAACAATGAAATGCTCCCGGTGCAAACAGTGTTGAGGACTTCCGCATTTCGCTACCGTTCTCAACCAATAAAACTGTGGCAGGGGAACTTCATTCTACTTTCGAGTGTGCTTGTGTTGTGTACAGCCTAACTGAGTGTTTACCAGCACCACACTCGTCCATCGCGGCGGATGTATTACGTACTGTATTACTGCGAGTGCCACGTGAAACGTGTTCAAACGCTGAGGGCGGCAGCTGTGCGAGAGCCCTCTTATGCTACTGTGACACGAAGACTGCCCGAACCGTGGCCCTTGCTGTTGCGCACACAAGAGAAGGGAAATAAGCGGCACCGTCGGCAGAATACGGAGTTCTTTTGTTCTGGATCCACCCGCAGCCTGTTTGTATTTCTTTTTTGTGCGAAAGCACTTTTTACAAGGTCAAGCCGGATCCCCGAGTTTTTGGGAACCTTGACCTTAACAGTTACCTTGACCAAGCGAAAAATAAATAAACGAAATGAATATTGCCGCTACGGAGATTCGAACCCACGTTGGCGCAAACAGATAAGCTTCGCTGGCCACTGCACTAGGGCGCTTGCTTTCGCCGTAGCCGATCACGCCTCCTGATAAACTGCAACACACACTCGCATTGTGCATTCAGCATCGTCACCTTCAACAATTGATACTACTATCGAGCTAATATCGTCTCTAGATGTGCCTGCGACCCAGCAAAGCAAAATAAAGAGGCAATCAGGTTAAACACATGCTTTTGCGCGTGGATTCGGTCAACTACGTTAAAACCTCCAGCACTTTTTCTTATACTTTTTAATCAAGTTATTTTCGGATCCAAATGATGTACTATAAATTTTTTTTATGCACACCACGGAATAAGAACAAACGACATCATTCTTATAATTAAATAGGCTTCATTTCTTTCATCACGTTCGCATGTGAAAAAAACCCGGAAAACTAATGTGGTGACCAAAACTGTCATATGAATGCTTCAAAGGGACTGCTTAACGACGACATTATCGAGGACTTTTTTAGCACACCGGAAGTTTAGCCAGATTAAGTGACTGCGTCAGAAGAGCTACCTCACTAGGACATTGTAAGGCGCTTGTAAAACACACCGAAAGCTTAGCTAGAGGTGATATGCGCCCCCAAAATATCTAAAAAACACACTTAAATCAACCAAGAGTGGTGCCGCCAGTTTCATTCATAATGCATTCTCACTGTACATCAGCGTTTTATCTTTGTAAACAAATTCAAGCCTCGAAAGCCTCGCATTTCATAGCCGCATCGCCAGCCTAATTACTTCACAAGAATTTTCACTGCTCACTTAATGAGGCGCCTTACATTGAGTATCTCACCGACATATCTCACCATACTGCTAATCCAATTGAGATTACCTGAACACTTGCCCGCTGTGCAACTATTTCAGGATCATTCTTCCGCGAGCAATTGTGAAATGGAACGCCTTTCCCCACTAATTCGCCGCCATCGCAGGCGCAACTGCGTTTTTTAATGTCGCCACCAATCAGATCCAATACCAAATACCTCCAGCGATTTTCGTCAAAGATCAAACTCCATCAGTTATGTAATACAACATGAAGGGGTCTTTAAGGGATGAAAACTGAAGTGAAGTAAGCAGCTTGCCAACGTATGCCACCGGGATGTCCTTGTTTTCACCGCACCTGCAGCTTAGTTATACATTTTGAATGCCGGCATTCCAGCAACTTGCAGCCTTCTCTATTATGTGCGTCTTCTCTTAATAATGCCCCCTTTTTGATAACATTTGAAGCGGCAACAAGCAATATTTCCAAATGCCACGGGAGCTTTTAAAAACACAATAGTATCAATCATTGCTCTCATTATCGGCGGTGCCTTAGAGTACTTTACTTCCTCGTTGCTTATCACTGCTAACACTAGCAACTGTGACGAAAAGCTGTTTCAATCAATAGAAACAATTAGACAATTTGCCCATGATTTCAGTACAGAAATCTGCAAAATATGAAACGCGTTTTGAGTTTTTCACTGCAAAAGCAAATTACTCACAGTGAGGGTGCAAACGACCAACAGAAATGCAGTTGTTTTAAAGGCGGTGGCTCTATGCACGAGTAGAGCCTCTAGCTAGAGTAATGCGGTCATCAAATAAGCCCGTAATAGATTGTGCGCAGCGTCTTAAATAGCAGGACAACAACAGCATTTGCCCAATTTGCTTCTGTTATTAGAAACATGCTCCGAAATATTATCAAAAAACTTTGCAGTGCAGAATTCATCAGCTAATGTTGAGATCTCGCCCTATACTATATATAAATTATTTCCAAATAGCGGATTCTTGAGAGGAGGAGGGGGCAAAAGAAATGTCGAGAATGTCGAGAGCCCATTGTTGATTGTTTGTGTGAGCGGACAGCTTCGCAACTGAATGTCACAAAACGGCACTCTGCTCTTTGCCCAATCGATGGGGCGGAACAAGATATAGCGCATTTTTTTTATGAACTGCCTTCAGCCAAGCGAAGCGATTTGTCAATACTAGTGGAATTGATATCATTTTATTCTTGAACTCCCTTTCTTAAGAAGAAAATTTCACCTTACGTCAAGCTGCGAATTTTTTATTTTATTCGGCCTTTAGTTCGATTTGATTCAAATTGGCTTTCAGATTTCTAATTGTTTTCAGACAAAAGCAAATATAAACAAAACAGTCTCCTTTTGATGCTCTGCAACAGACTTTCACGTAGTTTCCGCAGAAAAGCTTACAAGACATACCTTTAAGGCTGCTTGATTTTTCGCTCAAACTTTGACATTTATTCACAGCCAAGTCAGGTTCATGTCCGCCGATGCCGCAGTCGTTTACGTTATGTCTGCGTCACGCTTAGAGTGAACCCGGGAGCATGTTGCTGCCGTGCCTCTAAGACCAATGCCCCAAACAGACGGTGAGAATGGGCGCCACTAGGCACATGTGTGGAAAAAGCAGTCGGCCATGCTTATTGCCCACAGGCCTTTTCCGCCGTTTCTCCACGGCTATCGGCAGCAGGACAACAACAAACGCTGCGTCGCTCCTGGTTTGCCTCTTGGTGCGAAACAGCCTCTACACCCCATTATTTCGTTGCCTCTCAATTTTCAGACCCATTTTGTCATTAGCGTACGTGGACTGCATTTTTCAGCTTTACGGGTGGTATGCAAAACGCAATGCCTAGCCACCCACATATTCGCAGTAATACGAAAAAAAAATGACTGAAAATTTTATTGAAAATGGGCCTATGGGGCATGCCGCAGGATCGGTAGTTTTATTCTTTCCCCGAAACGTTTTTCGTAATTTAAATTGGGATATTTGTTGTCGATACCCTACACGTGCAGCCGAATCCGGATATATCGAACTCAAAGGCTATCGCAGAATATTTCGATACGTTTAAAAGTCAACCTAATGAAACTAGGTTTTACGAATTCCCGCTCTAATGAGCAAGTTTTGATTCTCTGGCAAGTATCCATAGTTTTCAACGTTCAATACCTTAAATAACCAAAAAACAACCGCTAAACCCAATTTAACAAAGTTTATCCGGGAAGAAGTGAGTGAAAGAAGAGGTGATACCTCACTTACTTTGCCAACCACGTCTCGCAAATTGTTGGCAGCGTGGCGGAAGTAACGTCTAAGCATCCAACTCACGGTCCTGATTTGGTTTTGACAGGGGTGCGAGCTGTGCTTCTGCATGGAACAACGGACTCGACAGTGGGCGGCGCTTCCTTGGTTGGCATTTAATCCGTTTTACCAGATGACTTTTTCATGAACAAGTGATTCGGGCCACCTTCGCGGAATTTTCAGGCGCGCGGGCGCGGGTATCGGTAAACACGATGCTGCGGTAGCTGCGGGTGCCACTACGTTGATTTTAAAATTCTAAGGGCGCAAAACTCCTTCCCCGATTTTAGGAATTTCCTGATATAACGAGGTACTTCGTGGCTGCTAATCACTTTGTTCAATCGAGCTTTAACTGTGTGTCGATGATTAGATACATAAGAAATGACAGTAGAAAAGCTTATCTGTAATCTAGAAGCAAGAACACATAGCAGCCTCTCTCTTGGCGTGGTTCTTGAATTGATATGCTACCAGACAGCGTGCTGAAAGCGCACTGGTCGTTAGATGTTTCTACACCTAACCTGCCTCGCATCGAAGCCACAAAGGACGGGTCTTCGAAACTATAGGCACTGGCTATTTACGATATCTAATCCTGCTGCCACTAGACCAGAAATATATTAATCGCTAATTAAAATTAGGGTACAGTTGGTTTCTGGTACGTCTTCGGCAGCAAAGCGAGCGAAGCATGCGAGGCAGGCGAATGTCGTCAAAATGTCTTAGGAAGGTTGTCTTCACTGCATGACGGCGATGCGATGTGAAAAATGAGTACAAGAGATCGAAGATCACCCTGAAGCACACCCCACGTTCACCTCATCGTTTAGTTTCCCAGCGCTAGTGTTCCTAGCAGGTGTTCAAGGCTACGCAGCCCAAGCCGCCTCCGCACGAGAAAAGTCACTGAACTGTTCCGTTAGGACATGCACCGCTTGGAGGGACGTGGCTCACAGTTCGATATATTGAGCGACCGGTTAAATTCTAGTTCGATGTAATAGCATGAGTTCTCTATACTTTAACACAGAACTATGAAGGTGATAATTTGTGCTGCGATACAGCGAGTAATTCAAAATATCCGAGTTCAATACATCCGGGCTACACTTTATTTATTTAGTTCTCTTACAAGCCACAGCAATGTAGGAATATAAAGTAACGTACCATGCTGTTCTTTCATTGTCTTCCCTAATTTTATAACACTAGATCACAGCCGCTAGTTTTTTTATTGGGGATACGTTCACAGCAGATAAATTGTTGCGAAATCATAAGCTTAGCATATAGCTGCTTAAGCCTACTATGGCTCCATCTACGTGTGGGTGGATTGACAGACATGCAGCAACATATAAAGAGGAACACTCTAGTGTAGCTTGCAAAAGTATAGTACATCTTTTATGATGAAAGCTGTCTATCTATAACGTTCTCGCGCTGGTAACGCACAGGTCCCGCTCACAACCCGAAGCTCTTCCGCACGACTAAGGACCCTCTGCGTGGGCGAAGCTCCTTCCACGAGCGCCCTGCAAGCTGTGATGTCAGCGGGCGTGATGCGTAGTCTTAAAATAGTGGCCAATGTCACGACACCCCTCTCGGAGCCTCTACACGTGTCTGTGTAGGGGTTAGGGGTTAGAAGTAGTTGTAGGGAAACGCGCGGTACGAGTCTTAAATTCCGCACTGAACAAGCTCTAAAGGCAACAATCTACCGCACTATGTTGTCCCAGAAACAAAGGGCTTTGCTCTTTGAATAGCGGGTTAACGAAGCACGGCGGATAATGGTGTAACTTGCTTCACATTGCGGTTTTATTGCACGAATGTATTTAATTGCTACTTTTTCAAGCTACTTTACACGAAGATTTCGGTGCTTCTGTCTGTCTACGCAACAAGAAAATTCCAACGAATTCAATCGAGGTGTAAATTGATTGATGTGAGAGGGATTCGTACCCACGCCTATTATGCGCCAGTACGGTTAGTGAAAACACGGCGCACTGAAGCCGTTTCTGCCGACGCATTTCTTTAAAGCGAAATTTATTGCCCAGGCATCAATGATGGGTGAAGATGGCGAATGATGTAGTAGAGATTAAATGAATGGAAAAAGGTTAGCTGATTTGGTGAAGTCAAGTAGAGGACGATGGTACGGTCCCTGCGTCCAGGCAATGTATGACGCAGGGTTGCTTGGTGAAAGACCTGCTACCATCAGGTGCCGGATACTTGTAGGCTTGAGAGCTGGGCAGTCCCACATTAAGTGATGAATGTCGACCTCAATGTCCTCGTGTTTACATATCGGACGCCCTGACCGAGGAAACAATTCTCGGTACTGAGGCCACTTCCGAGTGACGGCTGGTGTGAGGGCAACCCCGACCCGGATCCTCCTAAGCGCAACCTCCTCTGCACGGGTAAGACAGCGGGGGAGGGTTACCTCACACGCAGGGATGAGAGCACGTGTGCGGAGACGGAGAAGTTCTTTTTTTGATGAAAGGGGTGTAAAATTATCCAAATGAAGGAGCCCAGGCAGTGATGAGTTTGTATTCGCGAGGCGGGTCGCTAAATCTGCCTGGCTTTGATAGGTAAGCAGAATCCATGGGACCCACTCAATACGTAATGGCTGCGGGATGCGTGCCGCGAGCCGGTGGATGTCCTGACATATCGTGGGACAGCGGCTAACACGTCGGAGCAAACTGACAACTTGAAGGGCGTCAGTGCGGATGACAACGCGGGCGGCAGGGAGCACAGTTATGTCGGCCACAGAGCAGAGTGCTTCTTGAACTGCAACGAGTTCAGCACAAAAGGACGAAGGGGGTTACGTAAGCTGATACCAAGAGGTTTGATTCAGGGAAGGTCTGCACGGACAGTAGATAGCTGTTGTTGCTTTGCAGTCTTGTATGCTTGCGTCTACGTAGACAACAATGGATCCTTTAGGCAGGCAAGCATCTTGTTTCTCAAATTTCTGGCGAAGCAACGATGCCGAATGAGCAGATTTTGGCTGGCTTGTTGGCTTGTTGTCGCTGAGCTGCACAAACTTCCGTGGGGGAAGAACTGGCATTGGCGGCTGAAGAATGGAGTGTGACGTTGCATAAGTCCTCAGTGAATGCGTGGAGTGCGATAGACTAGCCTTAAGGCTGGGCGCTTCACGGCGCTGCTGCACCAGCTCATCAATGGTATTGAGCAGCGCATTCTCGTGTAAAGCTATGACCCGTGTGATGCGTGGAAGGCACGTAATGGTCCTCATAGCCTCTCGGTTCACGGCTTCAAGGCGATCCCATTGGGCTCTTGTAAGATGTTGAAACTGGACTTGATAAACAATACGTGGCTGCTGAACTGCCCTCACCAATTGCCGTGCAATGAACGAGCCTTCGCCACCAGTTTTAGGGGCAATTCTTCAAATCAAACCCAAACCCAAAGCTTGCCTTTTTGCCTGAGAAAGCCATGCAGTCGCTGAGCCTGATTGTTGAATCAATAAGCCAAGGATTTTTACACTCGGACTTTCCTGTAGTGGGGTGCCTGATAGACAAAGACGGATTGGACTTGCATCAAGTTTACGGCGTCCCCAGCGGTGGGCGACTGACGTGTATGTTGTTATATGCACGGATAGCTGAAGTCCGATGGATGATGCGTAATTACAGGTAACATCCAAGGCAGATTGAAGGGCAGCCTCCTGAGTACGGAGATCTTGGTGAGTACTCCACACCGTGACGTCATCAGCGTACCGAAGAATTTTTATGTCACGGATGTCATGTAAGCGCCAAGCCAGCGGGATGAAAGCAATATTAAATAACGTCGGCGACAATACTGATCCCTGGGGCACGCCACAGAGAGGAACAAATGATCCGACCGCTTCGCCGCTGAGGCGTATTTCAAATTTTCTGCCTTCCAAAAATTATTGGACAATACTACGCACTCTCAGAGGGAGATGTATCATGTCAATGGAGTTCATAATGGCTGCATGACCGATTTGTCATATGCCTTTTCAACGTCCATTGCTAAAACAGTACGCACATTGGGGCTGCGGGTACATGACAAAACTGCAGATGCTAAGACAGCCAACCCGTCCTCTGTACCAATATATGGACGAAAGCCGATTTGTGCTGGGTGATAAAAACCGTGCTGCTCTAGCCACCATGACAATCGTGTAGCTAGCATTCTCTCCGCCAGCCTGCACAGCGTAGGAGTTAAGGAGATAGGTCGCAAGTTGGCAAGGTCCGTCGGAGGCTTTCCTGGTTTCGGGATAGGAATCACGACAGCGTATTTCGAGCTCTCGGGCACTACGCCATCCAACCATACTTTGTTTATGGTGTCAAGTAGTTGAGGGAGCGGAGCGCTACTCAGGTTCTTGTACACCTCGTACTGAATATTGTGCGGGCCGGGCGCTCTTTTCCGTTTCGCATCATCTATTGCAGCCAGCAACTCAGGCATAGAGAATGGAGACGCAATTCTATCTACGTCGACATCTGACGGCATTTGATATACATGCGATGGGATGCCTGACATATTTAAACTAGCGGGTGAAGAAGGCACAGCATCGTATTTCGGGAAAAACTTTCGCGCTGCTTCTTTGGCGAAATCATCAGGCGACAAGTTAGCCGCAAAGCATGCCGTTGCCGCTGCGTCAGTCGAACGGCGACCGCGTTCCATTGTACGGAATGTTCGCCAGACAGAGGCATTCGAGAATTATGCAGAAAATTGTTCGCACCACGCATGCCACTGCCGCCGAGAGAGGTCGCGTTCGTATTTGCGTGCCTTAGCTGTAAGATAGTGGAATCGCATACGTGCCTGCGACGAAGTAGGGTATCTCGTAGCAGCCAGCTCGGCTTGACGGCGTGCCGCCCACAAGTTAAGAACACCGAGGTCTGGTGCCGGTCGACCAACATCAGTCCAGGTGGTAGTTGTAGCACTGTTGAGCGCTGTTTGTATGCGCTCAACAAGGATTGGCGAAGAATCTGAGGAGCGATTATCCATACAGGAGCGAAAACTGTCCTAGTTGATCACAGAACATTCGTAGCGTAAAGGTCGGAAATCTGAGGTGTGAAGACCGATGATAATAGAGTGATGATCACTTCCCCAGCAGTCTGGCTCCATGTGCCAGGAGATTGTACCCGGACCCGACCATTTCGTCAAGTCTGGAGCATAGGAAGCACTGCGAGTTTGACGCACTGGCCGTGTTGCTGTCCCAGGATGGTTGAGCAGCACAAATTGGACATCCGTGAAGGCGTCCCGCACACGCCTGCCACGAGGGCTCTAAGTGGGGTACCCCGAATCCTGGTGAGGGGCGTTAAAGTCGCCTCCGACTAAAATCGGACACCCGGGATACTTCCTTCCGACACTTGTTAACCAGCCAAGATTAATACGGGAGGAAGCACCACCGGCTGGTCTAACGTAAAATGAAACGACCACAACGGTTCCCTTCTTAAGTTTCGCAGCCACTGCCGCTACCTCTTGATACGACGTGCACCCGTTTTCGAGAGCAAGGCGTACATGCGGAAAACGTGAGTCCACATACACCGCCGCCTTTCCCGGGGGAGCAGCAGTTTGCACACGACGGTCTCTCATTGAAGGAGACATGTAGGCACTGAAGCCTGGAATCGATGGCAAGGCGTTTGTTTCCTGTAGCAGTATGGCCCACTCCTGGAGCTTGAGAATTTGTAGTCGGGTCTTGAGCTCTCCCACCTTCGTGGAAATGCCTCTGCATTTCCACTGCAGCACACCAGCACGACTGGAACATGCCATTTCTAGTTACTAGCCCAAGCGCTGTAGAATCACGGACGTAAGGTTGGACAACTGGTTGACCATAAACCGGAGCAAAGATGTCGCAGAGTTGTCCAGTGGCATTACGGTAATCTGGGAAGAGGCGGCAGGAAATGACACTGGTGGGCGGCAGGAAGGCGATGTTGCTGCGTCATTGATAGAGCGGCGGATGATTCCGCTGCCCGTATACGTCGAGCGAGCAGTTCACGGTGTTGCCGGAGCTTAGTGACCTCCGCTAAAAGACGTGCGGTTTGTTCGTCTAGTGCGGCCATGTCGTCCTGTGGTAGTTCAGGCACACTGCGCTGCTTTGCTGGATATTGTCGGGTGCGTTCTTTTCGCACAGTACCGTTAGAAGACTGCAGACCTGAAGGATCATGCCAGGTGTGCTCAGGAAGCTCCAGCCACTCGTCGTCATCCCACTGGAGAGCTGCGAACCGATTGGATGTCAGGAGTGAAGTTATACACTCTTGTGTTGGCCAATGCTTAGTCATTCGACGACGAGCCTGTTGTGTGGCCTTTTATTTTGTCGGACAGCTTGGAGATGTTATCTCGTGGTCGTCGGATTTACAAATGCCGCATCGATAAGCCACTTTCCCTTCCGATGTACTTTCACCGGCAGCAGTGAAGGGGCAGGATTTGCGCATATGTCCAGTACGGAAGCAGTTATAGCAATATACGGCACTCGGTCTATACGGCCGAGGCCATAAATACAGCCATAATAGTACAGACGGGCTGGTAGTGACAGAGGGCCTTGCTAGGTGACTATGCAAGAGCGCCCCCTTTCCCATGCGTCGGGCCTGAATGACACGATGCTTAGGACAGTACAGCTCACGCTGGAGGGCAGTTTGATCCTCAGTGATATCGACGTTGTAGACGACGCAGCGCTGCAAGTCGGAGCCTTCAACTAAATAAACTTGTACTGGAACTGAGATTTCGCTTGTCAGTGAAAAACTGGTGAGCGTTTGCAGCCGTTCTACGGCAGTCAGAGTCGGAAGCCACACTGCAATGGTGTTGGACTTTGTCCTGGCTGTGAAGCCCCGAACACCTTTGGTTTCGAGGAACGCGTCCAAATTAGCCTGTAAAGTCTTGTTCGGTATATCCGTGAGGCTTTTGTTGGCCAGTGCTTAAAGGTCACTTTGTAAAACGACGATCCGGGTGTAGGCTCCACCGAGTTCTCGATCGTAAGACAAGTGCGCTTACCTTAGGAGCCATCACTTGCCGAAGGTGGAATCGGTTTGCTGTCGTTTGAGGGACGCTTTTGAGTTGCGCGAGGGCACTTTTGTGCGTGTAGAGGTGCCGATAAGTCCATTGGAATGCCCTGTTCATCATGCCGTGCGGTTTGAGGCCCATCCGGTGGTTTAGAGTTGATGGCCATGTGCCCTGGTGGCAGATCACTCACGAGCAGTCCAGCATTTCGGGAAGGCAGGAGGGGTGCATCTGCCGACAAACCGGGAGCACAGAGCTGGACCTGGCGCCGCGGATCAGGTGTCGACAGCGTGGCAGGTGATGTCACGAGAGACGCAGGCAGAGCTACCTCCGCCAGAGTGGAAGTGGAGGCACTAAGCCTAGCGTCAGTGCCCAGCTCATCTGCACTCATGCATGCTTTCCAGGAGGCCTGAGACGGTGGGAGGACGTCCGGAGCTTCTTCAGAAGACGAGGATGCAGTTCTCGTCAAATAGGGCACGTATTTACGTGGATGGCGAGGTTTTTCTGAAGAGCGCTGAGCATCCACTTTAGCAGGGACACACTTCTTCTTCGTCTTCAAGACCGTTTTCGACGCATTTCGACTGCGCTGCTGCTCCTGCGACCTAGCTCCTGCTGATGAGATTGAAGAAAAAAACAAGTAGCGAAAAGCTGACAAGCCCTTCACTGGCTCCAACCGGCCGCCTATCACTGATTGAAGGGAGTTGCAAAAAATAGACGCGAAGTAAAAAATGATATAATAGGCGCTCGTCGCCGCCACCATGCTTGCCGAAGCGATTAAGCCAGCTCCTGCAGTAACTAATATATCAATATCCCCGTCATATTGCATGCAGGTCTTAGAATCTTCATCGCAGCACTCCGTAAGAAAGAAATAGTTCTGAATAAATGGTCAAAGGACAAGCCATTAGCAAACAATATGATTCAAATCCAGCGAGGAAATGGTAGGCTCAGTAGGACGTCAGGTGCCTGAGCAAAGTGAGCTCTGCGCCGATAAGTTCCCGCGTGTATAGGGTTCAGGGTTCAGGTATTTTTGCCACACTTTCTTACCAAAAGGTAAAAAGAAGGCAAAAATATCTGGCTGAAAACGTCCAACAACCAAGTAAACGAAAAGGAACCACTGCAAAAAACTCGGTATTAAAGCAACTGTCCTGATAACAGATTTTGGAGACTTTTCCATTCCTTGTAGTACCAACATCGCGTGGTCGGAATTGATATCTTAATTTTTATATGCACACCCGCCACTTTCGGCTGAAAGTTTTTAAGGCATCAAAAAATCAATAAGCCAAGGGAAACTCAAAAGAGCGCTATAATAACAAGAAATGGAAAGATCTTTTATCATTATTTCTTGCTCACAGACTCGCCTATAGGATTGCTGTAGTTTACAAGGGCAGATGACCTATGTAATCACGAACTCATGCTCTTCAACCCCAACCCTGGAAGTCGCGAACTGCGCACCATCTGCTGGCTTCATACAGGCTGCACACCCTTTTTACAACAACGCTAGCACAGAACACCCCAAAATCTACACTCACTTCAGTTTCTTTGGCAGGAATTGGCCGGGCGGCCTAGCCGAAATGTTTTACATTTCCTTCCTACCGGTAACCATTATTTGCCTTCTTTTACAGCAGGAGATGTTAAGCGCCCAATCCCCTGGGTTTCGCGTCGTTGTAATAGTAGTGCGTAACAGGATGGTGTTTGCCACGGGAGCCAGAAAGGCGCTTACCGTTGAAGGAGGAGGACAGGACGAGACTGGAGAATGCGTAATAGTAGTGTGCTTACTACCGAAACGATCCGAAGGTTGGCTAGTCCGTGCGCAGCTCATGCCGTGGCGCCATTGACGTGGCGCGTTGGTATGGTGGCATTAACATAACTTCCCTATTGCCAGTGGAGAGGAATGTGGCACGCTCCGTCTGTTTCGGCTGCTGAAGAACACCGCGCTCGAGGTGAGGCTAAGCAGCGGTGGTGCAAAACGCCTAGCAAGGTCTGGAGTGGAGTGTTAGTGGAAGGATGAGTCTGCCTGTAAAATGAGGGGAGTGCTCAGTAACCACACATATACGTATGTCGCTCCCAGAAGCTTCGGATGAATATACCACCAGAAGGATATACGTCAACAAATGTCGCTGAGCTTACGTGACACAGATGTAAGCCTTCTGTGAGTTTTTTTTAAAGTATACTTACCCTGCTGATCCAACTGTGCGGCTGAGTCCACGCCCCTGTGTTGCTTCGGCAAAGAACTACGCGCATATATATTGCTCAATATTTTACGGCTGTGCAGTCAATTGAGTAAAATCTCAGTTTTTCCACTCGCTCTGGCAGTGTCAAAACCGTGAAATGTTACTGAAGTTGGACACAAATAGAACAACGCGGCGGAATCTTCCCGGAAGAGGCCCACCAGCAGATGGCGTCTGCCGATTGCCTTGACGTCGTGGCTGACAACACTGCCCTTATAGATAGCAGTTGGAGTTCTGCTTCAGCTGTCGCAAATGTTTTCAAAACTCTTATCTAAAATAAGAACTAACATATTTGGTCATCGCACTATGGGCACGCTTGAGTTTAATGCGGGAAGGATTGACTTCTTTCTGGAACAGGAATAGCTTTACATATAGTCAAGAAAACGCAACACCTAATGATTGCGCGATTTTTAGGCAATTAAGCTTGAAGCCAACAGTCGTACGCTTTGCTAAAAGAAAAAGTAAAAATTTTTAGTTAGCAAAGTTATTAATTGTGAGGCATTTTTTGCGTGGCTTTATTCATCTCTGGCAGCGAAAACAAAAACAGAGTAAGGTAACAGAATGTTCAAAGCAGCGCACTGTTGAAATATCACCTCGGTAGGCATCCTTGACCTTTGCTGCAGTGTGCTAAGTTCAGAGAAGGCCTGCGCCGAGCGGCTTGCTTCAAGCATTTATAAGGCAGGCCCCTCACTCTCGAGGTGCTTGAACGCGTGACTTCGTAGAGTAAGAGCTTCGTTAAACACGTCGTCTTAAGTGCACCTGTCCGGCAGCACTGAGGCCGCTGTTAGCGGGTAACATGTAGCATTTTGTGGAGATCACCGAGGCGAGCTGTATATATCGATGATGAGTCATTTTTGTTTGAATTGGGTATCGATTTGTTTCAAGTTTCGACACCATTCGCTATTCACGAATATTTTGAGATTGTAAAGATTACCTTTAATTAAAGTGTACTTGCTTGCAATCCTGGTATGCTTTAGGGGTATTTAGACTTGCGAGACCAGAAAAGTCCGTATACCGCTCATGGGCTGAAGCTAATCACTGGAAGAGGGCTCCTTTGCCTCATGTCAATGGCGCATATTTACCGAAAAGGTGCTGCGAATTATGGACCACATTGGAGCGCGCTCTAAAGCATGCTCTTAGCATATATCGTAGCATTATTTTTAAATACCACCACGGCTACCGCAAGGAATTTTCATGTGACACACAACTGACAACAATGACAACATGTGAGAACAATCAGAGAATTCAAACAAGGAATATCTTGTACTTCCCGAGGATGCGATTGTCCTCGAGGAAATATTTCAATGCTATAATAGACCGTTTTTGTAGCGCATGCTTCGGCCATGAACCTCTTGGATTCTGAAGGCTGAAATCCCTTCTATCAAGGGTCATAAGGACCCTGTTCAGTCGGATTTTAAAACTCTCATCCTCTGGGCAATCCAGGAGCAGTTGAAGTACATCCTCATGGTCGCAAACACATGCACATCGTGAATTGTCCGCACGCTGCATTCTATGTAGAAAGTCATTCGTGGAGGCTCTTCTCAATCGTAAGCGGTGAATGAGAGTTTCTAGACTTCAGTAGAGTGATATTGGGATTGTAAACCGTGAGGGGGGTCAATTTAATAAAGGTGAACACACCATGTTCATACCAGTTTCTTCTTGATTTCGACCACAGTATGCTTAACTCGGGTTTTTTCTGTCACTCATTCTAGCCTCGTGCCGTCTCTTAACGTTGAACCTGCAATTTTCTTTTCATACATCTCTTTCTGTTGGATTTCTTCTGATCTTCCCAATACGAGTCTCTGAATACGGCGTGTAGAAACCGAAAGGGCTTAAAGCATGCCTGCCTTCCTGATAACCTGTCTGATTTGGTTTTTATCAAATTCCCTTTCGAGGACTGTGATGGTGGCTGTGGAGCAGCTGCAGAATTTTTCCACTTCTTGACACATGCCTCCTCTACACCCTATTTGCGCAATACCTCCTTGACTGGTGAAGTTTTCAGTGAGTGAAATTCTTTCTCGCCATCTATGATGACTGTATATTTGTTGGTTATACTTTGCGCGGTACTTTCCGGTTTTAATATTAAAACTTCGTAAACATTAGCCGGCTATAGAACTTTCGAATGATTTAAAACGTAAAAACAGCTGCTTCTTGGCATGGTGAGTCAAGGGCCGTTTGCTCCGAGAAACTTCCCGGCTGTTTTTCTTTTCAAAGCACATAAATGCTGAAGAGACACTCCAAACTTAGATGAAAAATTTTAAACCCACGTGAAGATAGCCTATAGCGATGCAATGCTTCGACAGAGTAGCTTAGGACATGAAGCACACTCAATTCTGAAGACGTTTTTGTCATCGGTAAATAATACTACAGGTAGATGTGTGGAACCAGCTCAGGAGAAAAAGGATTAGTCATCTAGGCGGACAGCAGTGGTTGGCGGTTTTCACGAGGATTTGCCAGGCAATACGCGCAAATTCATCGCTTTCTTTCATTTAATCGACGCTGAGAAAATATCCTCATCAAGCTGAGCCCATCATAAAGTTTATCTACTGGCTAGTTATACACTGGGAATTTCATAATCGCACGGTGATGTGATTATGGTGAATTTTCGAGTAGCTATCACGAACGCAATGCCTGAGGTATCATTAGTCGGAGGTATATGGATGGTATTGCTAACTGAAATGTGCCAAATGTTGTACTCGCGAAGAAATCGTCGCCGCGGACCTTCTCTTATAACGGCCCATACCGGCATGAGCACTGAAATTGGAACTAAATATTTTCAATATCTGTATCGTTTGCTTTATTCCTCCAAGACACTGCCGAGGTGGCGAAGTGGTTATGGTGCTCGGCTGCTGGCTCGAAAGACGCGGGTTCGGTCCCGGCCGCGGCGGTCGCAATTCGATGGAGGCGAATTTCTCGAGGCTCATGTGCTGTGCGATGTCAGTGCACGTTAAAGAACTCCAGGTGGTCGAAATTTCCGGAGCCCTTCACTACGGCATCTCTCAAAGCCTAAGTCGCTTTGGGACGTTAAACCCCAATAAGCCAAAACCATATTCCTCCAAGGCACGTCTTCTGGACTCTGAAACTGATTCGGATTCCGGAACGCACATGCGCGCGTTTGCAAGGGCAAAATAACCAGACTTTGTGCGTTTAATCGGTCAAATGGTAGGCGCAATGTGCATACTGAAGGCTCTCGTGAGGCTCATGGGCGGCACATATCCATCAATTATAGACAAAAGCATTTTTGAAACATAAACTGTTAATGAACGCAAATTTTTCATATAAAGTAACATTTCTTCATAGCAATCTGCAGATCACCCGACAGCAGTCTTGAATTTTTTTCTACGATTAACGTTTTTGCTGTTGTCAAAAGCGCTCCACATTTGTTTTTCATGGCCTTAACTGTTAGATGTGATAGATACAAAACACTTTGAAATAAAGAATTCGCCACACATCGCAAGCATCGACCATTACCTTGAATATTACTCAAAAAGTACTTCTTACAATTTTCCAGTTCTCAGAATTTTTTTCTGAAATTGATGGACAAGCCACTGAACATTGGCTTTGTGGTATTAGTTATGAGAACCGCACGTAAGCGCTGGCATGCAGTAATCGCAACCATGGTTGCGTAACGCGCTGATCAATTAAGGGCAAGCAAAACCGCAGACAGATTCCGCATGTTCCGTTAATATAATTTTTTTAGAAATGGGTCCTGCATGATATTGAAATCATAGAAACTCTCGCATGGCATGAAGACCATATGAATTTTACCATGAAATGGCTTAAATTACTTAGCATGGCAATGACACCAGGAATCTTAATAAAAAGATACGCTTCATTAACTTTCATCTGCTGCTGTGCCCGCTCCATTTCTCTGAATACTTCTTGCAAGCATACGGTGAATTGTTGAGGTGACATTGTGTCCGCCTGCCACATCCCTTATTTGATTTGGATTCATCACTTACGTTCCGGAGGTCTGTTGTTGCTGTGCTGATGATACTGGCACTTGCTAGTGCTTCTAAATACGCCTCTTCTACTCTCCGGCGAACAGCAATTCTTCCAATCTATTTAGGACGCAAAAACGAGTTGACATCAAAAAATGTCCCAAGTAAATTTACAATTCATATTGTCGCTTCTAGAGGGAGAAACTATTGTTTACCTGTATGAATTGAATATGAGGAATACAATTCTTTCAGCATATTAAACAAAAATTTCGGCGCATCTCATACATGCTACATGCTCTTCACGTAGAGTTTTCTTGAAGAATAGGCCAGCCATAGGACCTGCGTAGGAGCACTCTTTCTTTTTTAGCTTTATCTATATACTTGGGCCGATATGACTCTGCCCAAAATGCTATAAATAGCAAGATGATAATATTTTATGGAAATTCTGCGGTGCTTGTAACAACACGCTGTTTCAGGAAAATTTCAGCCATTTTTCTGGCCACGCGATAATATTACAGATCACCGAACTTCTTTTCTAAAAGATTCCTTGGCACGCCCCCAGACTCAGCATGCCATATACAGAAGCGTGCCTTTAAATGAACCGAAATCAACCCAGATTTTATGTGAGCGAAGATATTGAACACTATAACGCCGACTTTAAATGCAAAGCTACAGAGTGCAGATGAAAAGGCTGGTTACACATAGCTTAGCAGAAAAAAATGTCGGAATATATTAATTTTAAATACCACTCTTTTTCAACATCACGCTCGTGCTTTCAAGTTGAGAGCATTGGTGTCTGATTATCCCTATGCAGAATCAACATTTTAGACCATTTCCGTAAGAAAAAACTTGAGCCTTAAGAAAAAACTAAAGCCGGAATAGGTGACACTAAAGATTCACTTTAATGACTAAGAAAGTACGAGGAATGTGCGGCTCATGAGCTGCGACATTCCATGCCACAGCGCCATGCAAACTAAAATAATTAGGGCTGACGGGAGCAAACATCGACAAAAATTTCAGAATAATCCTTCGGCAGTTTCTTTGTCACTGTCATAAAAAGGACATATTTACGAAAGATTTCCAGCCATCTGGCATCCCACTGGATAAATGTGAAACAGATATCTCAAGAAGAAAGCAGTTATATTTATTGAAATTTAAGATGTCAAACATAAAATTTTGCTTTACCTCAAAAGTAAAAGATACAATGCAGAGGGGCAAGAACCAACGCCCATTTCGAATTCAGGTATTATTCAATTTGGTATGAGTTCACTCGAAGTTAACTCCTTGGATATCTAAGCAATATTCCAGATGCTAACCGACTCGCACGATAGTTTAACAAACTTAGAGGCTTTCTTAAGCACAACTGTAATGAAGAAAAATCCATAGTATTTAGGTCGCCTGTACCGTATCTGATGCTCTCTCAGGTTGGAACCGGTTCCACTTCCCTTAGACGGTATTCAAGAGTCATCGCCTTTTGGTATGTTCAAGTATATTCCAACTAGATTACCATACCAGATAATACTAATCCGACCAAATGATACACCTTCATCCTCCCACTAATCTGACTCAATCTATTGTATAAAGTTGATCTACTTCCAGAATTTCGGGGCTCCTCTGGAACTTCAGGAGGTGGGCTAAGTCATCACACTCAATCATATTCTGAAATCGCCGGGAGTAAAGTCATCACCATCATCAGCCTGACTGCGCCCACTGCTGGGCAAAGGCCTCACCCATGTCTGTCCAATTAACCGTGTCCTTTGCCAGCAGCGCCCACTGTATAGAAGTAAACTTCTTAATCTCATACGCCCACCTAGCTCTCTGCCGCCCCTTTTACTGCTAGTTTTTATAGTCAATACGTTGACACCACATGAGTTCTCGACAAACCGATACCTTTGCAGATAGGTAGTAACGAGAAGTGTCGCTCCATCTACTAGATTTATGGCTCCATACCGCGATATATTTGCACCTGCTTCGAAACTTTCCCTTCCATCATTTATTAGACATCTTATCAGGCCAGGGAGCACATATGACTATGAACGCTAATCTATCTGCTAAACGTAGACCACTGCACTTACAGCTCTGTCCCACGGCCAGGAAACTACTGCATGCATGAAGCTCGTTCCTCAAGACTGGTGCAGCCTTCATTCTTATCGCGTGTCACAGGCGGTGTCAACATTCTGCCCAATGCTTGGAAATACTTCCAGCCTCAGCGAGTGCCTCTGTTGGGATTGTAAGTAGGAATAGGGACAGGCGTGGTTGCAATCTTATGGTCTACAAAGAACAAACGCTCAGGAGGTTATTCTTCCATGTGATGTTCTCCCCGCACCAGAACGCACTACTCTTCGTGCAATGCGGCGGCTCGTCGTCTCGATACGCTGTGCCATTTTTTAACAGCTTGCATTTTGTTCAGCAGAAAAGCATCTCACGTAGTCATAAATCTTGCCAAACATGCTGCGTTTTGCTAATGTGAGGCGTGGTCTTGAGGTCTTTTATACGAGTCGGCTCGAGTATGTCCTAGAAGAAGATAGAATCAGCACCAAATGGGTTTTATGATCGCGAAAACTGAGCGAGCACTGGAGAAAAGTATCAGCGTAAGTCCATCTTGACGGGTGTAGAGTTGATGTGCGGAGATTGTAAAGATTTTTCCGTGAGCCTGATACACCTCTGTTTATCTGGCTTCAAGGCACCAGTGACAGGAAGCCCTAGGTAATGCGGCTGGTGCATATACGTAAACCCGTCCAGAACCTTGCTCTGTGACATCTGGACAGGTCACCCGAGATAATGTAGGAGAACGTGAGCAGTGATAGAATGGAAAACAAAATGCGGCAGCAACTCGCCGCCCGCAACATCCAGATTGTACAAGGAGATCTAAGTGAGTTCTTATTTCTTTGGTGTATGCCTAAAACTGCTTAAAAAGGTGGATTACATATTTCAAAAAGAAAGTAAATGATGTTAGTGGAAATTATTTGCGAAAAAAAGAGCTCCGCTATGGTATAGACGGAGAAATAAATTGTCTTCAAGCATAGGATCCGAATCAAACCACAGAAGATGTTTTGAAATCCGAAAGGAGGAAATTGTGCACAATGCTTCTGAATTTAATAGAGTTTAGAGCAACAGGCATTATCACTTAAGCGGTTTCTGTTTCTGTATGGAACTTCTTGTAGTCGCAAATGCCATAAAAATTCCGGAATATATCAAAACAGGCATTATATATAAACCTGTTTTTCAATTTCTTTATGAAATGTCTTGTAGTCGCAAATGTCATGGAATTTTAGGAAACGGTTGCACTGTCAGACGCACGTGCTAAGAGCAAGAACCAACTCTCGGTTAACGATCGATGGCACCGATTGTATTTCTGGCTTGTACAAAATTTTCCACACAGCCGGGTTTTCCAGGCAGTTTTTTAAAGAACAATACATTTTTGTGGAGTTATTTTAATGTGTTAAGTGCACTACCCCTTCTACTTTAAAAAGCAGTTGTCAGCTACACGCTGCACCAGCGCGGATAGTTGTGCAGGGCCTTAGTATTAGTCCTTATATAATGTTCTTGCGTAAACAGGCGCACACCATGGCAAAGGCGACCCACACACACGTGCCAACAAAATTTCGACCCTTAGCACTTGTATGTGTGTGCTGTGTTTGTCGTGACATGTGTCTGTTTGCGCTATACCTTTCTACACTATCGATATATACATTAACTCGCCCAAAAAGAATCTTTTATATTAGCCCTAATTTTTCCTCGGAACATCAGAGGTTATGCGTCTCAATTAAGCAGCCTGTACTACTATGGACCTGCAGTTATTGAAGGGTGCAGCATTGCAACACAGAAAACTTATTTTGGTCATTTTTTCTTGCAGGCTAAATCGACTACAGGTTTGCTTAACGTTGAAAATAAAAGAAGGTAAAATGGAACGGGGCGGTCGGAATTCTGTTGTCCCACAAGAAACATTATATCACTAAAACTATCTTCAGCATGCACTTGCAGTGCCACCTGTTTCGTAGAATAAATTCTGATAAATTCACTCCTTGGCTCTTTTACAGGCCCAGATTTTGGATACACAGGAAGACGGAAGCCCTGATGAAGCAAGAAAGCAAACAGGCCTCGAGCATGATCCATACTGAGCTATCCATATCTCAAATAATGAGATGTTAAAATGCATTGCGTGTTCGTTGGAGCTTTCTATAGTGGACACAACTTGTCTCCTTTCGGAATTGATGAGGAGGGCGACGGCTAGGTACTGGGCCCTGCCAGACACCCGCCACATCCGCCTTAAGCGGCTAGATCCGACGATGACCTTTTCAGTTCCTCGTGGAATACCTCGCCCTATTGCATGCGTTATCCGTAGACTACGTTTGAACGTGGCATTCACGCGAAAATACTTGCACTTAATAGGACAAGCGTACTCCCCGGATTGTATCACATGTGGCGTGCTAGAGACTATAGAACATGTTTTAGTGGCGTTTCCAGCGTATGCACGTGGAAGACTCATACTCGCATCTGCTCTGAAGCCTATGGACACATCGCTCCTCTCTGAGGATTTGATCCTCGGCGCTTGGCCAGATAGCTTTAGAACTGTAAAGGCAACGCGAGCGCTATCACGCTTCTTGAGCGACACGGTCCATGTCTCGCGTTTGTGATGTCAGAAAGTGCGCCTTGTTTTTTTAAAAGTAGTTTTTCATCTCCCTCCTCCCATCATCATCGTCCACCATCGTGACCTTCTTTTATCTCCTCTTCCCGTCCCCCAGAGAAGAGTAGCAGGCCAGATAATTTTTTTTCGGGCCAACCTTTCTGCCTTTCCTATCAATAAACCCTCTCTCTCTCTCTCTCTCTCTCTCTCTCTCGTTGGAGCTTTGTTGAGGACTGTGTTGTTGCGGCCTATAAACAGCTGCGCACATGACAAAATTTATCCTCGATTACAAAATTAACAACCAGCGATCTTAATCCTTGCAAGTCCTTGAACCTTAAACCAAAAGAGTCCATCCCGAGGGATGAATGCTGTTTTATCGCGCATTCTTCGACTTCAATTTTCATCGACCTACTTTTAGATCTAAACAAATTTACAGAGCTTGCCCAAGAAGCACGAATTCTGATTTTTCTATTGAAGCCGACGGGTCTCTGGGTGGCCTCCCAAAGTGGTGTGCTAGGTGAGAGATTCTAGATGTGTCCTCTTTCTCTCTTTAAAACGAAGCGATTGGAAAATTTATAATGGATTCAGGAAATCACGGCAATTTTTTCTTGAAAATTTCCTAAGAAGAAGAAACACATTTCCTACAGCTGGATATAGCAAACTTCAAATAGAGAATACCGTCCATTTCACGCTCAGTGTGTCATTTTGCAACGGCACCAAACTTTTCTGCATCTGTTCGAATTTGGAGACTGCAGTTCCGAGTTTTTCAGCCCTCTTGCTTCACACAGGTCCCTACCAGCACTGTCTGGTTTCATGGTTTAGCATGTAGTTCATCTCCACGGGCAGATCTCTTAGCGGAGATAGATTACATGAGATTCGCAGGCGTGAAATAGTTATTAACGAGGCACGTATTTCAGCGTTAATAAACAATCCTGAAGTGACTAGTAGTTCAGATCATCTCGGTTTTAATAATAAGGCACTTAAAAATACATCCTAAAGCGTTTTCAATCTCTCGTTATCTTTATTCTTACAATAATAATGAAACAAACTTATCCCTAATAATGGCCGGATAGCCAAGGTAATAGCTATTTTAATCAGGTGAGTCTTTTCTGCAGTTACCCATTGTACAATTTCAATAACGAGCGCTTTTTTGCAAACCCCCGGTGTATATAATTCACAGCCATATCATTAACAACCTCACAACCTCCAGAATAGCAGCAATATTTATAAATGGCAGCGCAGCTTCTGCAAGGGTTTTTCATGTCGCACTCAACTAACAATGACAACTTGTCACAACAATCACAGAACTTACACAAACAATATCTTGCCTAGGATGTGACTGTCTCCGAGGAAAGATTTCAGCACTATGATCGCCCGTTTTTGTAATGCATGCGTAGACGTGTTTTAAAACAGCCATTCCATGGGTAATACAGCGGTAGATGAAGTGCATAGTCATCCTCGCGAACACATGCACATCATGAAATGTCTACACGCTCAATTCTGCGTACAAAGTGATTTGTTTTAGCTCTTCCTAATCGTATGCGTTGAATGAGAGTTTCTAGACTTCCGTTAAATCATTACGGGATTTTAATACGCATTTTTATCAAAAATACACGAGCTTCTTTTCTAAAATATGCCTTCACACGCACCCACACTCAGGATTCCTTATAATGAAGCGTGCTTTTAAATAAACCGCAATCAACCTAGTTCTTATGTCTAACTTTTGTGAGCGAATAAATTGAACACTGTAATACCAACATTAAATGCAAAGGTACAGGGTGAAGTTGAAAAGGCCGGTTACTAATGTCTTATCAGAGAAAGAAGTCAGAATATATTAATTATAAATAGCACTCATTTCTACACCACGCTCGTGCTTTAATGTTGAGTGCAATGGTGTCTGATTAAGCCTAACTAGAATCAACAATTTAGTGCAGTTTCGTAAATGATGACAAAACACAATAGTCCTTTAGGACAAAGTAAATCTGGAATAGGGGACACTAAAAATTCTCATTTCAAGACTAAGAAAGCGCGAGGAATGTGCTGCTCATGAGCAGTGGCAGTCCATGCCAATGCGCCATGGAAACTAAAATCATTAAGGTTGATGGGATAAAAATTCAATTAAGATTTCAAATTCATCCTGTTCCAGTTTATTTGTCACTTATAAAAGGCATGTATTTCCCAAAGATTTTCAGCCTTCTGGAATCACACTGGATAAATGTACACATAAATAAAAAAAGCAGTGGTATATATTGCGGTTTAAAATGTCGAGCATGGGATTTTGCTTTACCTCAATAGCAAGAGTGTCAAGGCACAAGGGTAAAAGCGCACTCCCTTTCGAATTAGGGTATTATTCAATTAGGTAAGATTGTACTAGAAGTTGGCTCTGTGTATATGTATGCAATATTCCACACCCTAACCAAATCACACGATAGTTTCTCCGCGGTATCTATGCAATATTCCAGACCCTAACTAAATCACACAATAGTTTAAAAAACTTAGAGGTTTGGTGAAGCACATTCGTAAAGAGGAAAAATCCATAGCATTTAGGTCGCCTGCACCGTACCGGAAGCTCTGTGCTGTAAGAACTGGTTCCATTTCCCTTACATGTTATTCATGAGTCATCACCTTTTAGTATGCTCAAGTATATCCAACTCGACTACCCTATAAGATAATACTAATCCGACCAAATCATACACCTTAATCTTCCCACTAATCTGACTCAATTGATTTTATAAAGTGGTGTTACTTCCAGAATTTTGGGGCTCCTTTGGAACTTATGGGGTTGGGCCAAGTTTCATAATTTTGGGTCCTGAGATTTTAAAAAATATAATGTACTCTCTTATTGGTCCACTGTCGTTAATGCGGTGCTGATGACGTCATCACACTCGCAATCGTATTCAAAGATCGCCGGGAGTTAAGTCATCATCATCGTCAGCCTGACTACGCCCACTGCAGGGCAAAGGCCTCACCCATGTCTCTCCAAATAACCCTGTCATTTGCCAAATGCGCCTAATCTATACCCATAAACCTGTTAATCTCCGCCCACCTAGCTTTCTGCCGCCCCTAATACTGCTAGTTTTTACTGTTAATACGTTTACACCTCATGAGTTCTCGCCAAACCATAAACTTTGCAGATATCCAGTCACGAGAAGTACGGCTCCAACTACGTGTGGATGAATACCCTGATATCCAGAAATATATATGCACCAGCTTCGAAATTTCCCTTTCCATCATCTCCAGCCCGCTAATCTTTCCATACCGCTAACCACATATGAAGATGAACGATGATATAACTGCTAAACGTAGAGCACTCCATAGTCAGCCCTTTCCCGCGGCCAGGAAACTACTGCATACATGAAGCTCGTGCCTCAAGACTCGTGCAGCCTTTGTTCTTATCGTTTGTGATACGTTGTGCCAACATTCTGTTGTTGTTGCCTTAAATACGATGGCACATGCCCACGGCGGGGGATTGGTCAGGGTTTGACCAGGCTTTCAAACACATCTTCGAGCTTCTGAGCGAGCCTGTGTAGAGGTTGTAAGAATAGGGATAGGCGTGGTTGAACTCTAAAGGTGATTAACGAACAAACCCTCAGGAGGTTAATCTTCCATGTGACGTTCTCCCTGCACCAAAGCGCAATGCTATTCGTGCAATGCGGTGGCTCTTCGTGTCGATACGCTGTGCAATTTTTTTAATAGCTTACATTTTCTTCAGCAGACAAGCATCTCACGTAGTCATAAATCTTTCCATAGAGGTGACGTTTTTAATGTGAGGCGTGGTCTTGAGGACTTTTTAAAGTGTGAGCTCAAGTATGTCCTAGAAGAAGATGAAATCAGCACAAAATGTGATGGTATGATCACCAAAATTGAGCGAGCATAGGAGAAAATCCTCTGGCGCCAGTCCATCTTGATGAGTAGATCGTTGATGTGCGGATATTTGTAAAGTGTTTTCCGGGAGCCTGATTAAACCTCTGCTATACTGGCTTTAATACACCAGCGAAAGGACACCCACGGTAATACGTCTGGTGCATCTGTAGACAATACATAAACCCGACCAGGACCTTGGTCTGGAACCTCTGGACAGGTCATCCGGATAATGTAAGAGAACGTGAGCAGTGATACAATGGAAAACAAATTGTGGCAGCAACTAGGCGCTAACAACAACCAGATGGTACAAAGAGATCTACGTGTGTTCTTATTCGCTTAGTGTGTGCTCAAAACTGCTTAAAAAGGTGTATTAGATATTTAATAAATACAAATTTTTAAGCAGTTTCAAGCAGTGTATTAGATATATAATAATGCCCCGCCGCGGTGGCTCAGTGGTTAGGGCGCTAGACTACTGATCCGGAGTTCCCGGGTTCGAACCGGACCGCGGCGGCTTCGTTTTTATGGAGGAAAAACGCTAAGGCGCCCGTGTGCTGTGCGATGTCAATGCACGTTAAAGATCCCCAGGTGGTCGAAATTATTCCGGAGCCCTCCACTACGGCACCTCTTCTTCCTTTCTTCTTTCACTCCCTCCTTTATCCCTTCCCTTACGGCGCGGTTCAGGTGTCCAAAGATATAGGATACAGATACTGCGCCATTTACTTTCCCCCGAAAACCAATTATTATATTTAATAAAGAAAGTGAATAAGGTTAGTGGACAATTGTTTTGCAAAAAACAGCTCCGCTAAGGTATATACGTAGAAATAAATTTCATGAAGCATAAGATCCGATTGAAACTAGAGAAAATATTTTGAAATACCAACGGAAGCAATTGTGCACAATGCATGTGAAGTTCATGGAGCTTAGCAGAACAGGCATTATATCTAAAGCGGTTTCTGTTTATGTATGGAATTTCTTGTTTTCGTAACTTCCACAAAATGTCAGGAAGATATAAAAGCAAGCATTTTATATAACCCTGTTTTTCAATTTATGTATGAGAAGTCTTGTAATCACAAAAGTCATGTAATTTTAAGAAGCAATTGCACTTTCAGACGTATGGGCTACGAGCAAGAACCAAGTCTCTGTTAAAGATCTATGACACTCATTGTAGTTCTGGCATGTATGAAACCCTCCACACAGCCGGATTTTGCCAGGCAGTTTTTCAAGGAACTATACATATTTTTGGAGATTTTTTAGTTTATTAAATGCAGAACCCCTTCTAGTCCAGACAGCAGTTGTCAACTATACGCTGCACCAATGCGGAAAGTTGTGCGGAGCCTTAGTATTACTCCTTGTATAACGTACTTGCAAAAAAATGCTCGCACCCTGGCAAAGACGTCCCATACACGCAAGTGCCCAAAAAAACTTTACCACTTAGCACTTCTATGTGTGTGATGTCATTGTCGGGATCTGTGTCTGTTAGCGCTAAAGCGTTTTACATTATCGACATATGCATGAACTCGTCCAAAAAGAATCTTTCATATTACCCCTAATTTTTTCTCGGAACATCATAATTTAGGCCTCTCAATGAATCAGCCTGTACTACTATGGTCTGCAGTTATTGAATGGTGGAGCATTGCAAACAGAAAACTTATTTCGGTCAGGTTTGCTTGGAGGCGAACGTGAATAGAGATCTGCTTAGCGTTGAAACGAAAGGAGTAAAATGAAACGGGGCAGTCGGAATTTTGTTGTCTCACAAGAAACGTTATAATGCCACCAAAAACTATCTTCAGCAGGCACTTACTGTACCTCCTGTCTTTAAGTATAAAGTCTAATAAATTCACTCTATGCCTGTTTTAAAGGCTCAGATTTCGATACAATGGGGGACGGAAGCCCTTATGAAGGAGGAAGCCAAAGATTTCTCAAGCGCTTTTCATACTGGGCTATTTATAACTGAAAAATTAAGATGTTAACATGCTTGGCGGGTTCGTTGGAGCTTTGTTGAGCACTGTGTTGCTGCGGCCTACAAACAGCTGCGCACACGTGAAGATTTATCGTGGCTTATAAATTTAGCAACCAGCGATCTTAATCTTTGTAAGACTTTGCACCTTGAACACGAAGAGGTTATCCCGAGGGATGAATGCGGCTTTATCGCGCTTTCTCTGACCTCCGAAATTTACAGGGCCAGCCCAAGAAGCACTTATACTGATCTTTCTAGAGAAGCGGACGGGTCCCTGGGTGGCCTCCCAAGGTGGCGTGCTAGTTCAGAAATTATAGATGTGTCCTCTTTCTCTGTATTTAAAGAAACGATTGGTAATTTAATAATGGATTAAGGAAAGCATGGCGATTTTTCTTGAAAATTTTCTAAGAAGCACACGTGCTTGATATATATCTTTTATACAAAGTATGTTTCCTACAGCTGGCTATGGCAAACCTCAAATAGTGCATACCACCCATTTCGCGCTCAGTGTGTCAGTTTGTAACGGCACCAAAGTTTTCCGCATCTCTTCGAATTTGGAGATTGCTGTTCCGAGTTATCCAGCCCTCTTGCTGCACACAGGTCACTACCAGCCCTTTGCTGTTTCATGGTTTAACATGTAGTTCATCTCTTCTGGCAGGTCTCATTGCTGAGACATTTTACATGAGATTCGCAGGCGTGAAATAGTTGTTAACGAGGCAGGTATTTCAGCTTTAATGAACAATCCTGGAGTCACAAGTAGTTGGGATGATCTCGGTTGTATAAATAAGACACTTAAGAATACTTCCTAAAGCATTTTCACTCTCTTGTCTTCTTTATTCTTGCGATAATTATGAATGACCTTATCCCTAATATTAGGCGGATAACAAAGGCAATAGCTATTTTTATCAGGTGAGCCTTTTCTCAACTTAACCATCGTCCAATTTCAATAACGACCACCTTGTTGCAAACTTTCGGTGCATATAATTCACAACCATATTATTAACAATCTCCAGGATCGTAGCAATATTTTAAAATGCCTGCACAGCTTCTGAAAGGGATTTTCATGTCACACGCAACTAACAATGACAAGATGTCACAACAATCACAGAATTTACACGAATATCTTGCCTAGGATTTGACTGTCTTCGAGGAAAGATTTTAGAGCTGTGATCGCCTGTTCTTGTAATGCATACGTCCGCGTGGTTTAAAACTGCCATTCTCTGGATAACATATAGGCAGATGAAGCACAACCTCTACCTCGCGAACACCTGCACATCGTGAATTGTTTCCACGCTAAATTCTGCGTACAAAAGGATTTGTTTAAGCTCTTCCCAATCCTAAGCAGTCAATGAGAGTTTCAAGACTTCCATTGATTGATATTGTGATTGCAATTCGTGACACCGGCTTAGTTTGATAAACTTGAACAGACGCTGTTCATACAAATTTTTTCTTGATTTTGAGAATAATAGTTTTAACTCGAATTTGTCATCTCATCCATTCTCGCCTCGTCCTCTATCTACCTTCCTCAATCAATAATTTTTTTTATACATCGCTGACTGTTCTAATCCAGTTCTCAGAATACGCCCTGTTATTAGAGCATGCCTCGCTTCCTGACACCCGGTCTGATTTGGTTTTTATCACTTTCCCTATCGAGGACAATGATGGTGGCTGTGCAGCCGCTACAGATATGTTCCCCTTCTTGACACTTGCCTATTCTGAACTCCAGCTGGTGAAAAGCCTGCTTGACTAGTGAAGTTTTCTTCAGTGAAATGCTTTCTTGGCCGCAGAACTAAAAACTGATTTATCGGAACGGCGTTCCTTTACATAAACAGCAAAACGCATGCGCGACAAACACGCATAACACTACACCCAACAAATCATCTCGTGTAGTCAAGAAAGTGAAGAACTCTCTTGAACATATTGATACGGGAATAAGGTGATACAGCTGCTCTCGGGGCTCCAGTGCGCCCAGTCACGCGCAGTTCGCTCCTTCCAGCCTTGCGTAGCGAAGCATCGAGATGGCCCTCGCATCGGCGCCAGCCGCATTCTCCAAGAGCGACTCGCCGACACGCATCATGACCGTCTTCCGGAGCAAAAGCGACGACACGTCGGCGTCGTTGCTCGGCGAAAACGAGTACAGGGAGAAGCTGCTGCGGACAGTCAAGAAGGAGGTGAAGCAGATAATGGAGGAAGCCGTGACCCGAAAGTTTGTCCATGAAGAGAGCAGCAGTATCACCTCCCTCTGCGCGGCGGTAGATGCGTGCCTCTCACATGGCCTCAAGCGCCGCGCCCTGGGCCTCTTCAAGACCAACTCCACCACTGCGCTGCTGCACAAGATGGCCAAGCACTTTGAGCCGGCCGCAGCCATTGCCCGTGCAGTGGCCCAGATGGAGGCTGCCGCCGCAGTCACCTCCGACTCCTCTGCAACGGACAGCCACCTGCGCAGCCAGTCAAGCCGCCGGTCGCTGTGGGTGGCGAGTGGGCGCTACCTGTGGATCCGACTGGCACTCTTTGAGAAGCAGCTGGCCGCTATCGTCGACCACCTGTTGCACAACTGCAGCAAGTACTACGAGAAGGATGCACTCGTGGCTGACCCTGTATCCGGACAGATTCTGGCCTCCCTACTTGTGGGTCCTTGTGCCCTGGATTACTCCAAAATGAAGACGCAGGACCACTTCTGGACGGACCCTCCGGCAGACGAGCTGGTGCAGCGCCACCGGCTGTCCAGCGGACTACCTGCCTCGGCCAGCGCGGGGGGCTCTTCCTCAGCGGGGACCCCTCCACCCACGCGCCGGCTGGGCCTTCAGTGCCGTCGGGACCTGCGGGCAGCCACCGGCGGCAGTTCCTCGGAGGAAGGAGGGGCCCCAGTCGGCCGTGCTGTGGTCCCCTCTGCATCAGGCGGCTGTGAGCGGCTGGCCCGCGACTACGTCGAGTCCCTGCACCAGAACGCCCGGTCGACGCTGCTGTATGGCAAGAACAATGTGCGCGTGCAGCCACGCTGCCATGCGGGGGAGCCCCTGCCGGGCTACCTGTCGCTGCACCAGCTAGGGGGCACCCAGCTGGTGCTCAAGTGGACCCCTAACCAGCTCATGAACGGCACGGCCAGTGGGGACAGCTCGTCGGGCGACTCTGTGGGCAGCAGCCAGGACAAGAGTGTGTACTGGGATTACGCCCTGAGTGTCAACATGGAGGACATTGTCTACCTGCGCTGCCACCAGCAAGCAGGTGACTCGGGTGGCACCTTGGTGCTGGTGGGCCAGGACGGGGTGCAGCGGCCGCCCATGCACTTCCCCCGGGGGGGCCACCTGCTCGCCTTCCTCTCCTGCCTGGAGAATGGGCAGCAGGACTTCACACGTTTAAATGACATTTCAAGGTAGTCATTCCGCACTCATCAGTATGAGCCTGAGATGCTGACTGTTACTAAAATAAACAATACTAAAATAAACTAAATAAGTACTAAAATAAACAAATCAATGTCCACCACTTGTGGCAATGAAGTTTCCCCCCTTAGTAAGTGGATGGGAACACACAATGACGGAATAATGATGGAAAAGAACACTTGACAACATTAGAACTCCAAGTACACTTGTGTTTAAAATGTTGCAAGAAAAAAAATTAAGGAATGTTCTTCAACAGAACAGCAAAGATGCCACTAACGTGGATTACTCTTCCTGAATGCACGCAGAGCTTTTATTCCTAGCTTCATGGCATCTCCGACAACATCTTGGCCAAAGCTTTGCGGCCTGGAAGGACATCCTTCACTGGAGCAAACAACTTGTTGACAATGGTGACTAGTTCAGCGAGTGCTCCCCAGCGCAGTTGACGGTTGCTTGCAAAGCTCAGCAGCATGCTGACTGCCTCAGCCCTGGTTGTCGTAGAGTTGGGAAGGGTGTCCATGCCGAACAGGGCTTCGCACCTGGGCAGAAGATCCTCCCCAGGAGAGACGTCCATATCATCGTCGTCAGCATCGTCTGAACTGCCGTCTCCGTCTCCGGAACCAACAGCTATGAGCCTGCGCTGCTTGGTGCGATATGGTTGCAGCAGCCCAGCTGGAGGTATGATGCTGTTAATCGAAGCATGAGAGATGTCCTCCGAATCACTCCCAGAGTCGTCCTCTTCTGAGGGTCAGACGTAGTCATAAAAGCGCTCCTTGCGCTTGGCCCTTTGCAGTAGACCACGTGGCACCTTGTAGCTGCCCTGGCTTGCACTAGTTTCGTTAGTCGTGACGTCAGCTTCTACGTCAGCCGTCGCGGAGACAGGACGAGCAGCTTGCTTTGGTTGTGACGTCCCGGCCCTGGCCTTCTCTGAAACCTTAGAGGACTTGGCAGCAGCAGCGCGCTTGGCGGGCGGTTCTTCTGCACTGGGTTGCGGCGACGACGGAACAACGGTGACTTCCGAAGTAGCTGCACGGCTTCGCTTTGCGGCCGTAGCAGGCTTCGGCGGCTGCTCGACCTCCTGTGTGGTTGCATCAGAGGCGCCGGCTTTGGCGCGGGCACCTGCCAGCTCGACAGCGCGCTTTGCCTTCGGACGGCCACAGGACTTGGGCGGCTCAGGTTGCTTTTCACGAGGATGCGCTAGTTTAACTTCGTCAGGGGAAGAGTCCGCAGACCCGTGGGGTATGCCAGGCGACACCTCACCTCTGGACGACTTGGCAACAGCAGGGCACTTGGCGGGCGGTTCTTCAGCACAGGGTTGCGGCGATGATGGAACGGTGACCATGGCAGTAGCTCCACGACTTCGCTTTGCAGCACTAGCAGGCTTCGCCGGCTGCTCGACCTCCTTTGTGGTTGCGTCAGAGACGCCGGCTTTGGCGCGCGCATCGACTAGCTCGGCAGCGCGCTTCGCCTTCGGACGGCCACGGGACTTGAGCGGAGCAGGTTGTTTTTCACGAGCAGGCGCTTGCTTAACTTCGTCAGGGGAAGAGTCCGCAGACCCGTGGTGTACGCCAGGCGACACATCATCACTGGACGACGTGGCAGCAGCAGGGCGCTTGGCGGGCGGTTCTTCTGCACTGGGTTGCTGCGATGACGGAACGGTGACCACGGCAGTAACTGCACGACTTCGCTGAGCAGCCCTAGCAGGCTTCGCCGGCTGCTCGACCTCCTGCGTGGTTGCTTCAGAGGCGCCGGCTTTGGCGAACGCACCTACCAGCTCGGCAGTGCGCTTCGCCTTCGGACGGCCACGGGACTTGAGCGAAGCAGGTTGTTTTTCACGAGCAGGCGCTTGCTTAACTTCGTCAGGGGAAGAGTCCGCAGACCCGTGGTGTACGCCACGCGACACCTCGTCACTGGACGACTTGGCAGCAGCAGGGCGCTTGGCGGGCGGTTCTTCTGCACTGGGTTGCGGCGATGACGGAACGGTGACCATGGCAGTACCTGCACGACTTCGCTGTGCAGCCCCAGCAGGCTTCGCCGCCTGCTCGACCTCCTGCATGGTTGCTTCAGAGGCGCTGGCTTTGGCGAACGCACCTACCAGCTCGGCAGTGCGCTTCGCCTTCGGACGGCCACGGGACTTGAGCGGAGCAGGTTGTGGTAGACGCTGTAGTCGGGTTGACTCTTCTCGAGAGCTAAACATCCGGCCATCGAGCACAGCACAATTAGCGCAGCTACCGCAGTAGCCGGCTTTACGAAAGATCGCCATATGGGCACCACAGACATGATTTTGCTTCCACGATGGCACTACCGCAGCGCGCCGGCTAAGCGAGCAGTGGGACCCGGTCGACAGCAACGTAGACCGGAAGTAGGGTGACGCTGGTCTATCATGTTGACGGTAGATATGACAGACCAAGGACTCTGCAGACGTGTACTTCTCGACAATGACAGACGCGATGTCTACTGTAAAATAAAATCATTATTGTGCCAGGAGACGATGGATGAAACAGTCAACATGAACAGCTGCATAAGGCTAACACTATGACATGATTTTTTTATGATCTGTGTTTATCTGTACAGGCACTCTTGGACATGATGAGGACGGGTGGCCGATAGGCAACTTGAGAGTGCAACACGGCAACCAGTGATGAAGCAAATTCAGTCTTCAGCTGAACATGGCAGCTAGAAGGATGACCTCTTCTTAGCAGATGTTGAGCTGCTGCTACCGGAACGATGATGCTTCTTGTCATCCCGGTCAGCTCTTCGTTCCCCGCGAATCTTGGGTGACGTCTCTTCCTGGAGGGAGGAGAGCGGCTGGTCACAAGGCAGCCCTTGTAAAGACTGCGACTGCCTCACCCTCCGATAGCGATCCTTCTCCTTAGCATCCTCCCCATTGCGCTTGCTCGAGCTCTTGGCAGAGGGGCCGTCCTCGTCCTTCTTGCGCTTTCCGCCGTCCACAGCGCTCTCCTCCGAGTGGTCCCGCTTGCGGCTGCCCTTCTTCACCTTGGTCTTGTCCCCCTCGTGCGGGTCCTTGGGGTGGGCCCACTTCTCAGACGACGAGGAGCGCAGGTCGTCACCAGAAGCCCCCTTGCTCGAGGGCTCGTCGACCACCTTGGGGCTCTGCTGGGAGGAGGAGCGGCCACCACCACCGCTAGTAGCGCTGCCCCCTACCTTGCTGCTGGCGTTGCTGCCCGATGAGGCCACGCTGTTCCCCACTGTGTCTAGCCGACGCCGTTTGTGCTCTTCACTGGGCTCTGACCAATGGTCACTCTTGTGCACATCATCCTTAGATAGCCTGAGGTCATCGTGTTGCAAAGAGGCGCTTTTCCGGTCAGCCAGGGCTCCAGAGACCTTGTCATGGCCATCGCTGCTGCTTTCCTTGTTGACTGACCGGCTGGATTCTCTCCGTGCTGTTGACGAGCTCATTTTGGTCACTGTGGAGTTGCTGGCACCACTGTTGTTGCCTCCAGAGGCAATGGAATTTGAGTTGGCTGACTTGGATGTCATTGGCCCGCTGGGCTGAGGCGAAGCTCTCCGAACAGTCTCCACTTTCCTCTCCTTTTGGTTCTCTCCACTCCCAGCAGAGGGCATGGAGGCAGGAGCTCGAACCTGAGCCACGGGAGCACGATCAGATGACTTGGCTTGGGTGGAGCCAGTTGTCCGTCCCTCCTTGTTGTCCTTCACGTGAAATTCATGCTCTGGAATCAAGTCAGGCTTCTTGTTCTTCAACTCGCCAGAATACCCAGTGGCAAGGACAAAAAGGTCCGGCCTTTTGTCCTTCTCTTCCTGGCGTATCTTCTCGATGCGCCGCTCCAGAGCCTGCCCCAGGTTGGTCATCACAGGAAAGTGAGGCAGCACCTTGGTGAGCACAATCAAGCTGTTCCGGATCTGGACATAGTCACCGGACTCCAGGCAGATCACAAGTGCCTTTGTGATCTTGAAATCGCACTTGTGACAGACATGGCGGTAATTTTCGTAGTCCACGTGGTCAGTGGCGATGTCCGATGACTGGCTGGCACCACGAAACTTCGTCATAAATCCCGGAAAGTTGGCACACTCCTTGTCGAAAATGGACTTGTCACTGTGCCAACGCATCGCAGTTTCCAGCATGGAGCAAAGGAAGCGACCATAGCGGTTGGCCTCATTTTCTGTGCAAGCAGTTACCGTGTATGTGATGTCACAAAATATCTTGTCATAGCAGATTAGGATAAAAAAGTTTGGTGTCTTCAGGATGTGAATCAAGTGCACAAATTTGGCACAGTACAAGGCATCTAGTGCCGTGAAGGTGCATCGTGAAAACACACACAGCTGTAGGAACTGCATGATTGTCTCATTCTTGGATGATCTCGAATGAAACCAGGCATCCTTCTCACTGCGCAGCCGAGCCAGGACACGTGTGCAGTGCTCCTGCTGCTTCCGCTCCTCCTCGGCCAATTTGTCTGCCAGAGCATCGCAGCGGTCCTTTTCTTTCTTGCGTTTGCTGGGGGCCATGTCCTTTGTCTCCTCGGAATTTGATGCATCTCTGAGCTTCTGCATCTCGCGCTGGTAGCTGGTCGAGGGTACGTGTAGGTCGTACATGGACAGCGACCAGAAGGTGACGTAGAACTGGGGGCTCAGGTCCTCCCATGTTTTCGCTGTGTGTAGTGGCCTAACACTGTCAACCACCTGAGCCATCACTTGGTCCACACAATCCACATAGCGCTGGAGCTTTTGTGCTGCTGCCAGTGTCTTAAAACTCTTATCTTTCCGCTTGACCTCATCAAACTTGAGATTGATCTGGTGCCCGAACATGGGCCTGGCCAGGAAGAAAGCAACATCCGCCTGGACATGGAATCGTGATAGGAGCTGGTCCACGGGAGGCAGCCTCCCCGCATACTCTTCTGTGCTCAGGCTGCTTGAGAGGAAGCTGCAGAACTGCACTAGTGTGTCCTGGCACTGGTCATAGAGCTTGCCAACCAGCTTGAGGTGTGAGGCCTCCTGCTACCGGTAGAGGATGCAGTTCTTCTGCTGGGCCATGAGAAGGCACAGGGGCAGTGCCAAATCCTGCTCCAACAGTGCATCCTTCAGCCGCTGCGATGATTTCTTGGTATTTCGCAGCTGGTGGAAATAGCTTCCCTCAGCCTTCAGCAGTTCTCCTCCACACGTGGCTTCCAGCTGGTCCTGAGTGGCTTGCTCAGTGGATTCAATGCCAGTCATCTTCTGTACAATTTCCTTGAGTACCAGTAAATCCAGGCTTCTTTCAGCCTTCAGCTGATTTGCAACAAGCTGAAGCAGGCCTGTCAGGTCAATGGAGTACTTCTTGAAGACTGCACCACAAAAGCTGGCAAGGCTTTGCAACCATAACGAGATGCTGGTTCCATCGTGCTTCATACGATCCTTTTCGGGAGAACAAAGAGCCTCAACAACGCAATAGGCAAGGACGTCATAAGACAGCATGGTGAGGTACTTGAGAGAGTCCACCACTGGCACTATTAGGTTGTCCCATGTCTGGATCTGAGACAGGATATAGTCAAAGAGGAAACAGGGATTACTGTGGCTCAGCTTCCCTATCTGACGACCTGAGGGCTTCACATTCTCTTTACTTAGACGCTTCATTATGTACTTGATCTTCTTGAGTGAGCCTGCCTTAACCCTGATGAGAAGAGGATGACTCTTGTAGGCAGAATTCTTCCAATGATGGTACAGAAGGTACCTCTGCTGGTACGGGTAGAGCTTCACCAAAGACCAGATCTCATCAGCCACGCAGCAGTTGCAGTCCAGCAGTGACAGTGAAGGCAGCAGCGTCTCACCCAACAAGTTGAGCAGGTCAAAGCGTAGGTCAGCTGTGGCTGAGCCCTTCTGGTGCAGAAAGGCCTGGCCCAGACGGACCACCTTTACAATCAGCACGGGGTCTATGTGCATCAGGGGGCCCAGAGCTATGAGCATGGGCAGCACAAGGGTCCGGAATTCACCAAACGTCTCCACCACGGGCAGCGGTCGCAGACCTCCCGGCGGGGGACCATAAGACCGACGGAAGCCCTCGGGTAGGCCGCTGTGCTTTGAGTACAGCGGTTCCACCAGGGCGTGCACCAACAGGCACAGCCGGCGGGCAATGTCTGGGTGAGACACAGCATAGTGCTCTGGGAGCAGCTGCATCAGCTTCTGGGCATTTGGCCAGTCGCCCACCTCCAGGAGGGCCTCACACAGGCCCAGCTTCTGGTTCTCTTCCAGGGTGAGGTCGTCATCCTTGTCCTCATCTTTCTTCTCATCATCCTTTTTATCAGA
This sequence comes from Amblyomma americanum, assembly GCA_030143305.2. NCBI lineage: Eukaryota > Metazoa > Arthropoda > Arachnida > Ixodida > Ixodidae > Amblyomma > Amblyomma americanum. Next base: position 329,395 of record JARKHS020005550.1, read on the forward strand.
GGACATTATCACCATAGCTGTGCGTTGAGCATACTGCAGTGCAGCATTTTCCTCCTTTTTGTGCTGCTTGGCCAAAGCTGCATCATCAGGGAGGAGTAGTGAATAAAGGTCATCCAGAGCAATGACTTCATTATGAATGAGGACGGCAGCCAGACGGTAAAGGGAGGATGGCGTTGGTTCCCCAGCTTCTCCCTGGTAGAAGGTGAATTTGAAACCCAGGACTTGGCTGATGGTAGCTGGGTTCTGCAGGAATTTCATGAGCAGAGGCACGAAGAAGTCCTCCAAGTGAACTCGGCACTCAAATGCCTCAAAGACAATGTCCAACACTCGGTTAGGGTCCAAGTTGAAGCAGCCTATCAGAGACCTCATCAACTCAATCATGTAGTCTGGGCTGATCTTGGCAGTTATTTCCTGGCTCAGCTCTGTAGCCAATTTCGCATAGCCTTCACTCTCCTCTCGAAACAGGTTGTACTTGTTCTGTTTGTAAAAGAGCCGTGTCTTGATCTTGACAAACTTGGTAAGCATTGTTTTACTGCTCTTGACAATCCCAGCCTCCCCCAGTGATTCAATGTCCACTCTTTCTTTCAGCAGGGAGTCTGGAACAATCTTGGCACAGCCTGCCAGCAGCCAGTGGAAGCGGTCCCTCTGGTCCCGGTTGTCCGCCGACAGCGTCTCCAAGTCCAGCAGGAAGACCAGGTCCGCCAGCATGGAGGCAATCTCTGGGTGCAGCGCAGTAATCTCGGCTAGAGCCGCCAGGCCCTGGTCCACCTTGAGTCGGTCATCCAGCACGTGCCAGCACAGGTCATGTAACAGCAACTGCAGGTCCTTCCCTCCTCGGTCCGAAGGCAGCCTTGACGTCTGCATACCGGCAGCTGCTGAACGGCATTGCTTGATGAATTCAAGTTTTCCCGATCTTTCCCAACTTTTACAAACGTCCATCGACACAACCCGGCTCGCCATCTTGAGCCAGCAAACTACAACTAGCGTGTTCGAATCACGTCCGGGTCACCAAACATATCCTCATCTTGCACTACAAAACGCAAAAGTGCCACACTTGGATTGCAGATGTCGAACATAAATGCCTCATTCCACACAGGGTTCAAACCATTGTCCGGTATTGTTCCTGTTTTGTATCTACAGCTGTCATAGTCTGCTCCAACAATCTCTATTTCCACAAATGGGCTCACAATGCCTCGACCGGATTTCATTAGGTGACGTGCCGCAATGACCTTGATTGACAGTGTGATTGGATGGACAGACTTCAGTGTTGTCCCGTCATAGGGGTCATAATCATCATCATGCATGAAATCAGGCCGATGGACATAACCACACCGTCCATTCTGCAAGAACCTGCCCTGATTCAGCTGCATTGGCCGATCTGGTGTCTGGTAGTTGAGGGCCACCATCTGGCAGCCACAATTCCACAAGTGCACAGGATCATAGTTTGAGGAGTCAATGCGACTGCCCTTTGGATGCACACGACTGAACTGTAGCCGGTGGTATTTGAGGAAGAAAGAGCAATGCTGAGGACTCATCCATTTCTCAACCTTGGTCTCCGGAAATGATGACATTTCTGTGAAGTTCCCAATCCTTTCAGAGCAGAATTGAACAGATCTGCAATAGATGATGAGATTGGATAATTCCTTAGCAAGCCTCAAGCTTCGCTCCATTTCTCTTCTTTGCTGGATCTTGTCATTAGCAGACTGGGCAGTCTCTCGGATCATGAGCACCCAAACTTGCATCTCCTCCCTAGAGGGAGCAGCAATCTCAATGGGCACTAGCTGGGTGGGTGACACTATGCGAAACACCGAGTCCTGTCCCCTGCCTGGCCAATTTTGCAGGATATCTACAGTATAACCTGCAATGTCAATACTGCCCTTCTGCAATGTACCCAAAGGCATTGCATCTCCAGACCCATCGTCGGATGCATCCTGCGTTTCAAGCACTTCAACAAAGTTTGCAGGGAACCAGTGCTGCCTCTTGCCACCATAGTTGCCCCGCCACCATCCTCCGTCCAGGCGCACCACATTAGTGATGATGGCATGCTTGCAGAACGAAATTTCATCGTCTCGTTGAGCCCGGTAGTCATACAGAGCCTTCACTGTGGCACGGAAAGCACCCGAAAAGCTGTCTAGATCCATATACGTCTCTGCTGGGCCTCCCACATGCAGTGGACTGTCCTCAGGATCCGTTCCAATTCTTCGAATAATGTCTTCATTGATTGGGTACTTGAGCTTGACTTTATGGTAAAGTGGGTGTTTTTCATAATAATTTACAAGCTCAACAAGGCTCTCAAACTGTGCTGTACCAATGACGAAAAGGCGTCCTTCTTGCTTGATGCGACAATGTTTCAACTTGTTCTCCACCCTGAAGGATATGGCAAAGCAGTTGTCCTCCTTTTCACTTGGGCGTACCAAAAATGTACCATCATACTTCACACGCTTCAATAGTTCTTCCGCATGAGTACGTGTCATGTTAGCATGGTACCACTCTTTCCCCTCATGCTTGTTGGGCTGGGGAACAGGCTCATTGAGGTACATGTAGAACTCTTGGCTGCGTAGTGGGTGCGTTTGGTAGTGGCTGATGAGATTGTACAAGGTGTCAAATGCCCCTGTGTCAATAAGATAGTACTTGGTCTGGCCTCGTTCTTGTTTGGATTTTATCCTGCAATGGTTCACCTTGCCCTGGCGCCAGAAAGAGAGAGAGTAGTCACCAACGAAAGTGTCACTCTCGCGCACCAAAAATGTGCCGTCACCCAAGTGAGCATGCTGCTGGAGCAGTTCCTGGGCCTTGAGACGACCACCAGCCAACTTGCCATGGAAGCATTTCTCTCCAAAGTGCAGCTCTTCACTGGGCACACCCTCCCGCTGCTCCTGCAGCTCAGTACCATCTCCTTCCTCCTCCTCATCCTGCATTTGCTGTTCTTCAGCGTAATACATCCGATTTTGTGTCAGCATAAAGAAATGTGCCCGCCACTATATCAACTGGATCTTCAAGATAAAGAATGCCATTCTTCACAGCATTGCTGACGTCAGTTTCTTGGCTACCTTCATCACTCCTGTTGACAATGACTTTGTCATCAGTTCCTTCTGGAAGCTTTTTATGCTTGATGATAACTTTCCATTTGAGCTGCTCAGGAGAAGGCATCTTCGTGCCTTCTCGTTCAATAGGCTGAGTCAGAAGCATCTCTCCAAACACCTCTTGAAACAAGTTTGCCATTTTTCTTTGTTGCGGCAAGGTGCAGTGATTTTCAATAGATAAAATTACTGGATACTCAGAAGCGACAAATGCATGGTCTTTGATTGTCTTGATGACGTCAATAAACCTGATTTTTGTTGTCAAAGTGTGGCCATGGTAGACATAAGGCATACCATCCGGTCCGTCCCAGCAGTCCAATTCAATGCATCGGCAACTCATTGTCAGACACCTTGCATAAGCTTCAACTGAAGACTCGCTCTTCACTTGGTCTCCCGTGAGGTACGTGTTGTGTGAGGAGGCTACCCAGTAGTGTGTCAGTGGTCGCGTCATGTCTTGATTGACTTTGTTATGCTGGCTATCCCACAACTCATTCTGCTTGAAACACAAGTAATCCAGGAACTCAGGCACAGTGAAATATGGCTCTTGGGCATCCCGGAGAGGGTCCTGCAGATAATCTCGCATAAACTTGCTTACTACCCTCTCATCATCAAACACTGCGCCCTTTTGCTCCTGAGAGAGGAACTTTTGAAAAGCTTTCAAAGTGACCTTTCCACTTTCATCAGCATACGGTTTGAAAAAATCGTTGAAAAGCTTTTCATCATGTATCAAGCTGTGATATAGCGATGCAAAACCTTCAAAGCCAATTTCACCAGCTCTGTTAGTGTCAACTTGCTGAAAGTACTCTTTCAATTTGTTTGTTGACAGTTTACAGTTGACCTTGGGAAAAAATGCCTTGAGGTCTTTCAAAGTTATTACATTTCGTGGATTCTGCATGCTGTAAAATTCTTTACGCAGCCATCGCTCAACTTGAAGTAGGTAGGATGCAGACAACGTATCAGCCACCAAGTACCGAATCCCATGAATCCACTGCTCACAATCCTTGGCTGATGTAGCAACACAAGACAATGTCTTGAGACGAAAGGCACTGCCGTAAAATATAACAAAGCACTAGGCTGGGTCCCATTTCCTAGCATCTTCTGGCCACCGGTCAAATATCTTCGAGTTGCATCCCAGCCTCACTTCTTTCACTTCTCGCAGGTCAACCGCTCCTTCTTTCACCGTTCGCCAGGTGACTGGCCGCAACCAAATGACCTGCCAAATTTCCAGCTTAATCGAGAAAGTCCTCTTCTCGGGCCGACCCTTTTGGTAGAACATTATGAGTGAAGTTCCGTGTTCCAACTTACGAATAACCTGTTCAATCTCGGGCAAACATGACAACGCAACAGGTACGCTGCCGTTTTGATGAACGGACGCAGCCATCACTGCCAGTGGCACACAGTTACGTGAACTATCCAGTGAGCAGGATTGCACCTGCAACGCAACAACGCTGCGACGAGCAGTGGCTCTTCAAATAAGAAGGCAACTGTGTTCGCGACTGAAAATTTTCACAAATTTCTGTGGCAACGATCCTTGAATTTTGATTAGTTTTTGCGTCCGGCTTGGTCATGGAATTGCTGCAGTTTCTCGCGAACACCCGTGGGTGATCCCACCCAAGTTCGACTAGATTACCGAAATACGAAATCCGCACAACTACGGCACTACATCTTGCAAAATTCTTTCACGAGTAACCTAACACAAAGGTTACCGTGCGTCTCCTGTCTCCTCCACATCGAAACTCCACTCTCGGACACGTCGCCCTGCTTGACCGGCACGTAAAGGCCTTGGTTGACACTGGAGCGGCTGTCAATGTACTGCACAAATCGTTTGTTGCTAACGCGCCCCACCTGCTTCTGCCAGCCGCCAAAACCCGGCTCTTAGCTTTTAATGGCACCCCTGTGGAGCAAGTCGGACGTGTCGTCGTCAACCTGACAGCACTCGGAAATACCATCTCCACAGAGTTTGTTGTCGCAGACAGCCCTATTTGGCCAGTGGTCCTCGGGTGCGGGTGGTGCCAGCAAGCCGGAGTCGTCCTTAATTTTACTAGAACCAAACCACGGGCGAGCCGAACTCTCTGTGGGCCGGGCTGGCTTAGCCGGGTTTCCAGCCTCGGTGTCGCCCTGTGGCAGTCCCTGGTGTCGGCGACCAAGCGTGCCTCAGCATCTCTGCGTGACCTCGCGACGAAGTGGCCGAGTCGAGTCAAGCCGTTCGACGTCACTACCGTGACTGTGGCGTCCGCCGTGACCCTGCCACCGGGTGCGGCAACGTGGGTGTATGCCAAGCTTGACAGTCCGGTCACAGCAGACGTGCTGTTCGAACCCATCCGGTGTTCAGCTCCAGCCCGTCAGATGACCTTCCCTCGAAGCCTTCTGCCTGTGCTCAAAGGAGAGGCCCACGTATTTATACTCAACATCGGCAGCGTACCTCTCGCGCTGACTCCCGGCACGCAATTGGGTACAGCCTCAGTTTTGGACCCCGGGTCACCAGTGGCGTCTCTGCAACCTGAAGCCCCGCCTCGCCACCCTCCAGCGCCGGCGATCCTATCATGGGAAGAATTTAACTTTGGACCCAGCCTGACCTGCACGGAGCTCGCCTCTCTGAAAACCTTGCTGCTCGAGCATCGCAGTTGCCTTGCTCTCAGCGCCGGTGAACTCGGGTGCACTTCCTGGGCTCAACACCGGATCAACACCGAAAACCGCGGGCCCGTTCATCACCAACCTCGCCGTGTAGCGCCAGCCGAACGGAGAGTCATCCAGCAGCACGTGTGCGACATGCTTGACCAGCGAATCATTGCCCCTTCTTGTAGCCCTTGGTCCTCCCCTGTCGTCCTTGTGCGCAAGAAGGATGGAACACTCCGCTTCTGCGTTGACTATCGGAAGCTAAATGCTATTACTAATTGCGACGTGTACCCGCTGCCTCGCCTCGACGATGCGCTTGACCGCCTGAAGGGGGCCCGTTATTTTTCCACGCTAGATCTGCTCTCGGGCTACTGGCAGGTGCCTGTTCACCCCGATGATGCGGAAAAGACGGCTTTCGTGACTCCCGACGGCCTTTACCAGTTCAACCGTATGCCCTTCGGTCTCTCGAACGCTCCAGCCACCTTCCAGCGTCTCATGGACCGAGTCTTAGGCCATTTGAAGTGGACTATGGCGTTGGTCTACCTGGATGACGTAATTGTCTACGCGGCTACATTTGAAGAACACCAGAGACGCCTCAAACTCGTCCTCGAAGCCCTTACCTCTGCTGGGCTTCGCTTAAAACCAAAAAAATGTTTCTTCGGTTTCGCGGAGGTGACGTACTTGGGTCACGTGGTGAGCCGGCATGGCATCCGGCCCGACCCTGAAAAGCTAAAAGCGCTTACAGCTTACGAAGCTCCCACCACCGCCAAGGAGCTCAAAAGTTTCCTTGGATTTGCTTCGTATTTCCGTCGTTTCATTCCGGACTTTGCCAAGCGCAGCGCTCCATTGACCGCCCTGCTGAAGAAGAATGCACCGTGGAGTTGGACGCAGGCCCAACAGCTCGCGTTTCTTGACGTCAAGCACGCCCTCCTCGAGCCTCCTACATTGGCGCATTACGACGAATCGGCCCCCATCGTCCTCCACAGATGCCAGCCAAGATGGGCTCGGCGCTGTCCTCCTGCAAGAAGACGAGTCTGGTGACCACAAAGTCCTAGCTTATGCCAGCCGCCAGCTTTCCGACGTTGAGCGCCGTCGCCACTCTTCAGAACTCGAGTGCCTCGCCGTTGTCTGGGCTGTCGAGAAGTTCCGTCCCTACCTGTACGGCCGTCACTTCACCATAGTCACGGACAATAGCGCTCTCACTTGGCTGCAGTCCGCCAAACATTTGAATGCCAAGATTGCACGCTGGTCCCTGCAACTTCAAGAGTACAATTTCACAATAGTGCATCGGCGCGGCTCTGCCCATCAAGATGCCGATTTCCTTTCTCGCCACCCTTGTTCCGTGACGGCTTTGACGGACCTGAGGACTGCCCAAACGCAAGATCCCGCCATTGCTGCCATAATCCACTCCCTTGGCACCGCCGGCGGCGCAGGCCTCCGCCAACTACGCCGGGTCTATCGAATGAAGGACGACCTCTTGTGTCATGTGAAGCGGCTCCGTGGTCGACCACCCGTCTGGTTGCCAGTTGTGCCGGCAACACTGCGGTCGCAAATCTTGCGCGGCTTACACGACGCTCCCACAGCTGGTCACCTTGGTCGCGGCAAGACCTACGCACGAGTGTCGGAGCGGTTTTGGTGGCCTAATATGTCCAGAGATGTCAAGGAACACGTGGCGTCCTGCCAGACATGCCAGTACAGAAAACCGTCCACAGGTCACCCCCGCAGGCTTTTTCGCCACCAAGTTCACCTTTCGAGCTGGTTGGACTGGATCATTTGGGCCCGTTTCCGAAGACGCGTGCCGGCAACCGGTATGTTCTGGTTGCGATCGACTACTTCTCCAAGTGGGTCGAAGCACTGCCCGTTCCAGACACGTCGTCCGCTCATGCCGTCGCGTTTGTGGAACAGCATCTCGTTCTTCGGCACAGTGTTCCCCGGCGCCTCATCACGGACCGTGGGAGCTGCTTTATGTCCCATGAATTCGAGCGAGCCCTCCGCTCCTTCGGCGTTGCGCATTCCACTACATCCGTCAATCATCCGCAGTGCAATGGCCTCGTGGAGCGTGTTAACCGTACCCTCACGGATATACTCGCATCCTACGTCGCTCCGTCCCACACAAACTGGGATCGTTTTGTTTCTGCTGCAGCTTTTGCAGTCAACACTGCAGCGCAAGAAACAACGCATGTGACGCCGTTCTCAGTCGTCTATGGCAGAACGCCCTCCATCCCTCTCGACGCGCAGTTGGGCCTTCCCCATCCTACTGCGTCACCAACTGAATCTGCTCAACGACTTCATTCCGCCCGCCTCGACGCCCAGCGCAACCTCCTCACGGCTCACGCGCGTGTGCAAGCGGCCAACGCGGCAGCACCACCTCATCCCCCCTTCCGGCCCGGTGACTTGGTCCTCGTTCGCTGCACCATCCGTGCGACTGGCCGTGCCGCAAAGCTCTTGCCCCGATACCGCGGCCCTTACCGTGTCGTTGCCCGACTCGGCCCCGTGACATACCGCCTCGAAGACCTGCCAGAGCATCGACCATGCGGTGTGCACCACATTTTCCCAGAGCATGTTTCAAACATGAAGCGATATGTCTACGGCGCCTGCGGTGACTCCGACTTAGCTACCGGGTCCTCATCAGTGCCGTCGTCGCCTGCTGGCTCCATGCCTTCCCCACGCAATGCAGTCCCATAAACGGATCGCCGCTCAATATGCATAAAACTCCCTGAAGTTAGCCTAACCGGTGTGGGACCTTCTTCGGCGACTGCAGACACCTTCGCCCAGCTCACACACTTCGAATTCAACGAAGAGTGTGACCGTTTCCTATCTTCGAGCCCACATTGCATCGCCCCAGGAAACCCTGCATCAAAGCACGGCCTGACTTCTCCGCCCCCCCCCCCCCCCCCCCGGTGGAAAGGTGATACGGGAATAAAAGAAGAGGCGGAGAGCGAGCGCGAGCGGCGAGCGCGCGGCTCTAGCACGAGGGAGATAGAACGAGAAAGCTTGGCCGCCGCCGGTCGTGCTTCGCCGGCTCTCCTCCGTACTGCTGCTATATTTCTCTGGGCGGGCCCGTGGCCACCACGTGGCATCCCACACCGTAACAATATGTATCGATGCCTCACTAACGCAGTTTTCAGGCACATACCTTAAAATTTGCAAGGCTTCAGTGAATTTTATCATGAATTTACATAAATTACAAAGCACGGGAATGCCACCAGCAGTTTGAAGAAACAGATGTAGTTCATTACTTTCATCTACAGCTGTGCCCGGTCCATTTCCTTTAATACTTCTTGCAAAGATACGGTGAATTGTTGAGGAGACATTGTGTCCGCCTGCCTCATCTCTTATTTGATTCGGATTTCACCACTTTCCTTCCGGAGTTCCCTGGTTACTGCGCTGATGCTATTGGCACTTGCCAGTGCGTCTAAATATAATTCTACACTCCAGCACAACGATTCTTGCAATCGAAGACGCAAGAACGAGTTGACATCAAAATGGTCTCTACTCAATTTAGAATTCATAATGTCACTTCTAGAGTTGGACATTATTGTTTACCTGTTTGAATTGAATATGAGGACCAGAATAATTTCAGCACATAACGAATACAATAGCGCTAATCTAAAAATCTACATGCTGTTCACATCGAATGCCTTTGAAGAATAAGGACCCCATCGGCCCTGCGTAGAAGCGCTCCTACTTTTTCAGCTTGGATGGAAAAACTTTATTTTCGTCAGAGAGCATGTGTGGACGATTCTAATTGTTGTACTTGGGCCGAGATGACTCTGCACAGAACGCTATAGATAGGCAGACCAGAAAATTTAATGAAAATTCAGTGGTGCTTGTAACAACACGCTCTTTCAGGCAAATTTCAGCGAGAGTTCTGTCCACTCAATTGTATCACAGATAACCGAGCTTCTTTTCAAAAAATTGCCTTCGCACGGCCCCACACTCAGGACGTCATAAACTGAAGCTTATCTTTAAATAAACCGCAATCAACCAAGTACTTAAGTCTAAATTTTGTGAGCGAAAAAATTCAACACTACAATACCGACATTAAATGCAAAGGTACACGGAGCAGTTGAAAAGGCTGGGCACTAATGCATTAGAAGAGAAAGAATTTGGAATGTATTAATTATAAATAGCACTCCTTTCTACATCACGCTCTTGCTTTAAAGTTGAGAGCAATGGTGTCTGAACAACCCTATGTAGCATCAAAATTTTCGAGCAGTTTTGTAAATTATGTAAAAAAAAACGATAGTCCTTAGGAACAATCTAAAGCCGGAATAGGAGACACTAAACATTCCCATTTCATTACTAGGAAAGTGCGAGGATTATGCTGCTCATGAGTTGTGACAGTCCATGCCACTGCGTTATGCAAACTAATATAATTAGGGCTGATGGGAGAAAATTTCGACCAAAATTTAAAAATCATCCTGTTCCAGGTTATTTGTCACAATAATAAAACATGTATTTTCCAAGGATTTGCTCTCTTCTGGCATCACGCCGCAAAATATGAAGATACCTATAAAACGCAGTTATCTTTATTGATATATAAAATCTTGAGCATAGGATTTGCTTTACAATAGCACAAGAGACAATGCACAGGGGCAAAAACTCACTCCCATTTCGAATTATGGTATTATTCAATATTGCATGATTGCACTCGAAGTTGGCTCCGTGGATATCTAGGCATTATTCCAGACCCTAACCAAATCACACGATAGTGTAAAAAACTCGGAGGCTTTGTGATGCACATTCGTAAAGAAGAAAAATCTATATCATTTAGGTCACCTGCACCGTATCTGAAGCTCTGTCAGGTGGGCACTAGTTCCATTAACCTTACATGGTATTCATGAGTCGTCACCTTTTAGTATGCTCAAGTATATCCAACTGGATTAACATATGAGATAATAATAATTCGACCAGATCATTCACCTTAAACTTTCCAATAATCTGACTCAACCTATTTTAAATGTGGGTCTACTTCCAGATTTTTAGGGCTCCTTTGGAAATTCTGGGGGTGGCCCAGTTTCAGATTATTGGGGTTCGGATATTTTTGCAGTCTGCTGTACCTCTGTTATTGATCCACTGGAGTTGATGTGGTGATGATGACGTCATCACACTTTCAATCGTATTCAGAGATCGCCGGGAGTAAAGTCAACATCATCAGCCTGACTGCGCCCACTGCAGGGCTAAGGCCTCACCCATGTCTCTCCAATTATCCCTCTCTCCAATTAACCCTATCATTTGCCAGCTGCACCCACTCTGTGCCCATAAACAACTTAATCTTATCCGCCAACCTAGCTTTCTGCCGCCCCTTTTACTGCCAGTTTTTACTGTGAATACGTTGACACCACAGGGGTTGTCGCCAAAGCATTAACTTTGCAGATAGGTAGTAACGAGAACGACAGCGCCGTCTACGTATGGATGAATACACAGATATTAAGTTGTACATTTGCACCAGCTTCGAAGCTTTCCTTTCCATCATTCATTAGACATCTTATCAGACCACGACCCACATATGACCATGAAGGCTACTCTATCTTCTAAACGTAGAGCACTCCATAGGCAGCTCTTTTCCGCGGCCAGGAAACTACTGCATGCATGAAGCTCGTGCCTAAAGACTCGTTCAGCCTTTGTTCTTATCGTGTGTGATACGCAGTGTGAATATTCTGCCCCACGCTTGCAAACACTTCTTCGATACGGTGATACGCTCGCAAAGTCTTCTCTAAGCGGCCCCTTGTTGCCTATCCCCCCGGCTACAGCCTATATTACAGCATCTAGGTTTCGGCGACGTGCGTTTTTGAGCACGCAAGACACAACACTTGTAACACGGGCGGATTAACAGCCCCTCAGATATTCTTGGAACAGGCAAGTTGGTCGATCTCGGCAGCTTGAAGTATCTCTGAGGAGGCTGCGGTGCCGTATCCCTCCTCTAAATTTCTATTTACACAGGTCGGGTATGGCGATCTCTCCCCTTTGAGAATTTTTCCGTGAGCCTGAATCTAATGAGCATTTTTTGCTCTCTTGTCGCCGATACACATCTTGAGAAAAAGGTTGCTGGAGGAGCCCTTGCGGCCCCATGGCCTTAGTTGAAGCAGCGCGCTCTTGCTTTTATTTGGTTCCACCACATTTGGGTTCAGCCACATATCTGTTTGTACCGCTGTTCTATATTTCCTGCTAGAATCTCACCGACTGCCAGCCTAGGTGTCACAAAATTTTCTTTTCTGTCAATTATTAGATTTTGACTTACTAATTCTGTTTCAGAAAATGTTAGCGTGTTCGTTGCATGTTTGTTGAGCACTGTGTTGTTGTGGCCTATAAACAGCTGCGCACACGCCAGGATTTATCCTCGCTTATAAATTTTACAACCAGCGATCTTAAGCTTTGTAAGCCCTTAACCATGAACCCGAAGAGGTCATCTCGAGGGATGAATGCGGCTTTATCTCGCTTTCTCCGAGCTCAATTTTCCTCGACCTACTTTTATATTTAAACAAATTTACAGGGCCAGCCCAAGTAGCACGGTATACTGATTTTTCTATAGAAGCGGACAGGTCCCTGTGTAGCCTCCCAAGGGGGGGTGCTAGGTGAGAGATTCTAGATGTGTCCTCTTACTCTCTTTATAACGAAACGATTGGTAATTTAGTAATGAATTAGGAAATCAGGGCAATTTTTCTAGGAAATTTCATAAGAAGCTTATCTATCTTTTATACAAAACTTGTTCCCTACATCTGGATATAGTAAACCTCAAATAGAGCATACCATCCAATTCGTACTCAGTGTGTCAATTTGCAACGGCACCAAACCTTTCCGGATCTGTTCGAATTTTGAGACTGCTATTCCGAGTTTTCCAGCCCTCTTGCTACACACAGGTCACCACCAGCCCTGTTTGGTTTCATGGTTAGCATGTAGTTCATCTACTCGGGCAGATGTCATAGGCGAGATAAAATACATGAGATTCGCCGGCGTGAAAGAGTTATTAACGATGCAGGTATTTCAGCGTTAATAAACAATCCTGAAGTCAGTAGTAGTCCAGATCATCTCGGTTTTAATATTAATCACTTAAAAATACATCCTTATGCATTTTCACTCTCTCGTCTTTTTTGTTCTTGCAATATTAATGAAATGAATTTGTCTCTAATATTTGGCAGATAGCCAAGGTAATAGCTATTTTCTTCAGGTGAGCCTTTTCTCTACTTAACCATAGTCCAGTTACAATAACGAGCACCTTGTTGCAAACTCCCGGTGCATATAATTCACAACCATATTATTAACAACCTCGTGGATCGGAGCAGTATTTTCAAATGCCAGCACAGCTTCTGCAAGGGTTTTTCATGTCATGCTCAACTAACAATGACACCATGTCACAATAATCCCAAAATTTACACAAGCAATACCTTCCCTAAGATGTTAGTGTCCTCGAGGTAAGATTTCAGAGCTGTGATCGCCCGTTTTCGTAATACTTGCGTCGGCGTGTTTTAAAACATCCTTTCCGTGGGTAATGCAGTGGCAGATGAAGTACATCCTCATCCTCAAGAACACATGCACATCGTGAATGGTCTGGACCCCAATTCTGCGTACAAAATGATTTGTTTAAGTTCTTCCCAACCTTAAGCCGTGAATTAGAGTTTCTAGACTTCCGTTGAGTAATATTGTGATTGTAATCCGTGAGACCGGGTCAGCTTGACAAAGGTGAACACTCATTGTTCATACTAATTTTTTCTTGATTTCGACAACAATAGTTTTAACTCGAATTCGTTGTCTCACCCATTCTCGCCTCGTCATGCCACTACCGTCCTGAACCTACAGTTTGTTTCATACATCGCTTGGCTGTTTGATTTCTTCTTACTTTCCCAATCCAGTTCTCAAAATACGGCCTGTTTTCAGAGCATGCCTCCCTTCCTGACACCCTGTAGATTTGGCTTTTATCATTTTCCTTTTCGAGGACAATAATGGCGGCTGTGCAGCACCCATTTCGAATTAAGGTATTATTCAATTTGGTATGATTGCACCCGAAGTTGGCTCCGTGGATATCTAGCGAAAATTCCAGAACCTGGCCGAATCACACGATACTTTAAAAAACCTGGAGGCTTTCTTCAGCCCAATCGTAAAGATGAAAAATGCAGAGCTTTAAGTGGCCTGTACTGTATCTGAAGCTTTGTCCGGTTGGAACCGGTTCCATTTCTCTTATATGGTATTCATGAGTCATCAACTTTTAGTAAGTTCAGATATATCCAACTGGATGTCCAACTGAATATTCAGTATATCCAACTGGGGACTTTCCTCCCACCGTCCGTGAACTGTCACCTGTGCGACAAACAAGAGATGATCGATCATTGCTTCTTGTGCTGCCCTGATGCAGTGTTTTTCTGGTATGTTCTGGAGAGAACAATCAAAAAGGACATTGAGATCTCGCCTTTCAGTATAAGGGCCTTGCATTACCTGAAAGACTCCGAAATTCCGTGCGATTCTTTATTGCTGATTGGACTTGTTTGTCTGTGGACTTGCCTCATAATGTATCGACACGCAGAACCACCTTGTTCATCTAAGCATCTATTCAGTGAACAGTGCACGTTGGTGCGGAGGGTTTATGCTGCGCAGGACCGGCCGCCTGAATAATTGCCGATTCTTGACGCATGTGTATGTCTCCCGAATTTTTGATGTGCTGGTGGAGTGCAGTGTACGAAGACATGAGAATGCGTGTCTACATCGCGAAATGGTATGTGTGTACGTAAAGCGTTTTGTTGCTTAGCGGGTTTTATTTCCATGCAGTAACGAAACAAAAGGCACTTCGTGATTTATGCGTTCCGTGCCTGCCAGAGGGCTTCGGTTCGAGCCCCAATAACGGCTATCTGTTAATAATTTACTTCAATATTCTTATTTCTCTATACTCTGGTGCTTTTTCCGACCGAAGCAGGACGGCTGCCGGCGACGAGTTTTCAGCAAAACGAGCGCCTTACACCATCGCGTATTATAGAATTTGCATTCTCGATCATCTCCTCAAGTGCACATCAAGGGCTGTCTGCATCACGTCAAAGCAGTGAGAAATAGATCCCTTAACGCTCAGCGTCAACAGCTGCACAGACCGAATAAGCGCAGTGATAAACAGATGAAGAAATATAATGTTGGCCAGGATTCAAGAAATGCAGACGGGGAGTAAACAACTGAAAGAATATTACAAAAATCATTTGCTTTCGTTCGCAACAAAAGACACACCAAGAATATCTCCGCGGCGAGCTTGGAAAAAATCTCAGCGCGCTAATCATCAATCATAGCGGGCGCAAACAATCTAAATTTATTCTTAATCCTTTTTTTAAAATGATTTTGAAGGCAAAAGTTTTTTTAATGGGTAACTGCAAACCGAAAGTATGAATTTTTGTGCTTGACCGCCGTGAGTAGATAAGGCCACACAGCCTAAAAAAGAGCATTTCACTGAAGTATACAGTAAGAGAGATAGCGCCTTGATTGCGAAAAAACAGACAAGGACAACACCACTTGTTAACAATATGGTCTAAGTCTAGGCAGCAAAGGGTAGGCTCACTGCAGCGTGAAGTGACTCAAGAAAGTGCTGCCTGCACCTATCGATTCCGAGGTCAAAGCTGGGTTCTGAGCCGATTGTTCGCTTTTTGCTACACCTAATAGATAGAATTTAAAATTTACAGATAATTAAATGCAACCTTTCTCCGTAAAGTTCCGAGACTGAGTCCATTAAGAAATGCGTTTAACATTGAAATCATTTGTGCAGCGCTGTAATGGTGCGGCCTCTCTGTACGATTTCCCTGATCCGAGCCGCGTTGTTTTCATTTCGTCGGGTTGAAGGGCGCCCCGGCCTTGTGTCGTCTTCCACCGACGTTCTCCCCGAAACGAACCTCTTGTGCCCCTCGAAAACTCGTACCCGCGATAATGTCTCTTTACCGCAAGCGTCACGAAGGAGCTCATACGTCTTTGTGGCTGCCTTGCTAAGCTTCACTGAGAATTTTTTGTTTACACGCTGCTCGAGATGGACGTCCATCTCTCCACATTCACTCACAGCAGAATGCGCAGACCACTAGTGACAACGTATTTTTCGAAATGTAGTGTCATCTAGCGGCTGCCGCAACAATGAACATAAATAGCTAAGGTTTGCTCAAAAAGATGGCGCTACACATACGCACCAGCCTTTGTTTTAGGGAATCATTTGTAAAGAAGCAAATAAATGAGCCTCGGAACTTTAAGGACAGACGTTGTAGTTGGCTGGCAGCGTCCAAAAACTCAGGATACGAGATACAATTGTCGCAAAAAAGCACTACTATTGGAACAGTCCTGATACTGGGTTTTTAGGAACCTTAATTTTAATTTCTTGTAGCCCAGACAACGTGAGCCTCCAGCGTCTCCCAGTTCTACCGCAATCGGCGCTCTGGGCGGCACGTATATGATTTCGCCCTACTGCGGACGCGTGGGGAAAGCTTCTTTGCTCATCAGCTGCCCTGGATCAAGCTACATCTGACCTCCGCACATGACCTGCAGCCGCATCCCTGGGATTCCTAAACTGCTCGCCATTTTTTCCGCATTCGACAGGCTGCACCCCTTATCAAGGACAGCATCCGCTCATAACGTCGCCCAAAAATCAACGCTCACTTGAATTTCTTCCGAAGGAGTGCATCGGACAATCCCATCAAATATTTCAGGTTTTTTTCTTGCCGGCAAACAATATTTATTAGCGTTTTCACCGCGACAGCTTTCGCGTGCTACGTACCTACCTACGTACGACGTCGGCGCGCAAACGTAGCGGTTAAACGTATCTAGAATTCGGCATAATTTTGAGTAAATCTGAGACGCTCAGTGGTCGGTTAGCCATGCCACACTGCTTACATTCTCCCGGCGCCACCTGGTAGCCGAACCTATCTCCAAGCGCGTGGCCGAACGTGTTCTTTGTCTTGAATGAGCGCGGTGGTTCGGCAAGCCTCGCCCCAGTAAACGGCTGCGCTTCCTACGTCCTGCTACGTTGGTCAGTGACATTTGGTGGAGCCGTGCTGATTACCATCCCATGTACGCTGACCCCGACGATATCCTTGACGCTTCTCCCCGACGCGCGGACGCCACACCTGTCCACAAAGCGAGCCGTCGCCTGCGAGGCCTGCAGCCCGAGTTTAAGCCACTGTCAAGGCTTGTACGAGCTATGACTTCCACCACTGGCAGCGAGACAGGGCAGTACTCCGGCAGTGCCCCGCTTATCGTCCTTCTCGCACCTCGGTCGCCACCATCCTTCCACGGCGACCGGTTCGAGGATGTTCGATTGGTTGGCCAGTTTTGACCGTGTTGCTGCATTCAACCAATGGGACGACGAATGGAAGCTGATGAACGTGTTTTTCGAACTGCACGACTCGGCGAAAACGTGGCTTGAGAACCACGAGGCGTCCTTTTCCAACTGGGAAGCTTTTCGTCGTGAGTTGCTCGCCACATTCAGCTCGAACGAGCGAAAGGAAAATGCCGAAATGGCCCTTCGCTCCATGTCACAGCAGGCCAACGAGAGCGTGACCATGTTTATCGAGGACATGACCCGCCTCTTCAATCGGGCCGTCCCGGCCATGCCCGAAGCTACAAATGTGCGGCACCTTATGCGTGGGGTAAAGGAGCAGCTGTTTGCTGGCCTCATGCGCGACCCTCCGAGAACCGTCGCCGCCTTCGCCAAGGAAGCTACGAGCATGGAACGTTCACTACAGGAGCGGAGTGTCCAATACGGCCGTCAGGCAAATGTAGCGGCCGCTCACTACTGCACGTCCTTGCCAGCCCCCGGGGATGAGGCGTTGCGAGAGCTTGTGCGGAGCATTGTCCGCGAAGAACTGCGACACTTCCACTTGGATGCTCCGTCGGCAAGCATACCATCCACAGGAGATGTCCTCCGTGACGAAATCCGGCGAGCGGTGGAGGCACAACCAGCCCTACTATCGGAGCCGCACGTCATGTCTTACAGCGATGCCCTGTGCCTACCTGTCCCCGCGCCGCAAGTGTTTCGCCCCGTTGCCGGACCACGACCACCAAATCGTTACCTGCGTCCCGTCGAGCAGCAGCAAAATCTCTGCCCTCCTTTCAGCAAAGCGCACGTATGGCGAAAGTCCGACAATCGCCCATTCTGCTACCACTGTGGGGAGCCCGGCCATATTCTGCGGAATTGTGCGTACCGACGGATGGGTTTGAGAGAATTCCCACCGGCCGCACCTCGACCGCGCTATGGTGAAAGACCGCAAGACGTAGAGGAGTACCTGGCCGCTCAGGTGCTGCCCCCGACCTCGCAGCGGCGCCAATCGCGATCGCCGTGCCTGAGGCGCTTTGCTTCGCCCAGTCAGCCCTCATCCTCTGGTCAGAGGCACGTCCCCTCGCCGGGAAAACTGAACACGGCGTCCTCCGCGGGTAGGGCCGCCGCCACAGCACAGAGTCATATGCCTCCACCCGACGATTCGACGCTACGGCCCGAGCGGCGGCGACCCGATCCGACGACCTCACCGACGTGGTGCGAACGATTAGTGTCTGCTGAAATTTTAGTGACCGCCGACAGTCATGAAGTGACCGCACTCGTCGATACCGGCGTTGAGTTTTCTGTGATGAGCAGGCAGCTCGCCACGACTCTCCGTAAGGTTCTGACGCACCGCCGGTGGCCATGTAGTGATGCCGATCGGCGTCTGCACCTGTCGCATCCAGATCCGCGGTCTTACCTTCACTGGCTCCTTTGCCGTATTACGTGACTGTTCAAAAGATCTCATTCTGGGCATGGATTTCCTTCAAGAATATGGTGCGGTCATCGACCTTCGGGAGCTCATTGTTTTTGTTTTTCGCCTAGCGAGCCGTTAACACCAACACCGAGCCCAGTAGAGTAATGTAACGCGTATGTGACGACCACATAACGATCCCTCCTCGAGCCAGCGAGTTCGTCACAGTCGAGTGTAATGACAGCACCGGCACTCTTGGCATCGCTGAAGCGAACATGTGGCTGGTCATCGCTTGGCAGGTTTGTGTAGCTCGATTCCTAGTTGAACTTGCCAACGTTCGAACCGACATCTTAGTCAGCAACTTTACCCGTGAACCGCAGCATTTAACGAAGACAGAGGACGTCGCTTGTTTTGACGAGCTTGGAAAGTGTACCAGGCAGTGTTCTTTGTCCACCTCGTCCGGACTCGACGATGCAACGGCTACAGCCATTCCGACCGACGTAAACTCGCACCTCTTGGCCAGTCAGAAACGCTGCGGGGAAAATCTCATCTATTCCTTCCGCGACTGTTTTGCATCAACTTCCATGGTGCGACCGACGCCGCTTACAAAGCACCGAATTATGGTTGCTGACAACCAAAGACCACTATGCCAGCGCCCTCATCAGATGTCTTCAAACGAACGTGACTCCATCCGCCGCCGAGTTACACAAATGCTCCAGGACGACGTCATACAACCGTCCACGAGCCCCTGGGCATAGCCTGTTGTCCTCGTAACGAAGAAATATGACACCCTCAGGTTCCGCGTGGATTACAGACGCCTCAATAACGTCACGAAAACGGATCTGCACCTTCTGCCACGCATTGGTGATTCACTAGACCACCTACTTTTCGTCCCTTAACCTCCACTGTGAGTATTGGCAAACAGAGGTCGAAGAACGCGACCGAGAGAAGACCGCCTTTATTACTCATGATGCTCCCTTTTGGCTTGTGCTCAGCCCCTGCCACATTTCAACGAATGATGGACACCGTGCTGTCTGGCCTCAAGTAGCTGTCGTGCCTCGTATATCTCGATGATGTCGTGATCTTCTCTGACACGTTCGATGAGTGCCTGAAACGTTTGCGTGCTGTTTTCAAGACCATACGTTCCGCTGGTCTCGCTCTGAAGCCAGAAAAATGACACTTTTCGTTTCTTGAGTTTGAGCTTCTTGGTCACATTGCCAGCGCTCAAGGTGCTAGTCCGGACCCCGAAAAAACGGCCGCCGCAGCTGCTTTCCCCAAACCAACAGACAAACGGAGCCTGCGTCGTTTCTTGGGCTTCTGCGCGTACTATCCCCGGTTTGTCCACAATTTCTCCAAGCTAGCGGAGCCTCTGACCCGCCTGACGAAAGACGCTGAACCCTTCTTCTGGGGCCAGGAACAGGAATGAGCCTTCGCGGAACTCAAGTCCCGTCTCCAATGTTTGGCCACTTCGACGAAGAGGCCGACACGGAACTGCACACTGATGCCAGTAACGTTGGTCTCGATGCGGTCCTTGTTCAGCGGCATAATGGTCTAGAACGCGTGATTGCTTACGCCAGTCGCATTTTATCCCGTTCTGACGTCAATTATTCCACCACGAAAAAGGAATGTCTGGCTGTGCTGTATGCAGTTACAAAATTTCGACCGTACTTGTATGGCCGCCCGTTTTGGGTCGTGAGCGATCATCATTCACTGTGTTGGCTGGCGAACCGGAAAGATCCCTCGGGGCGGCTTGCGCGGTGGAGCCTTCGCTTGCAAGTATTTTTTGTTACCGTCGTGCACATGTAAGACCATAAACAGATGCTGACTCTCTCTTCCTCGCTCCTCTTCCCTCCCCACGGATGCGTCCAACGACGATTCCACTTTTTTCGGTGCTGTCACCACATCCACCCTTGTCCGCAAACAGAGGGACGACTCCGAAGTGCTGCCCCTCATTTAGTATCTCGAAGAAACCGCTCCATCTCCACCTCGACTCTTGAAGCGCGGACTGTCATCGTTTTGCTTGCGCGATGGTGTCCTCTACAAAAAGAACTACGGCCCGACGGACACTGTCTATCTGCTTGTAGTGCCTACAACGCTTCGTGACGAAGTTCTGTGTGCGTGCCACGACGACCTTCCTTCGGGCCGCCTCAGGTTTTCCCGCACGTTGGTGCGCATACGCCACAAGTGCTACTAGCGCAGGCTTGCTGCGGTTGTCCACCGCTTTGTGAGAACCAACCTGTTGTGAGTGTCAGCGCCTGAAGACGCCGCCGACTAAACCAGCCGGGCTCCTGCAGCCTATAGATACCCCGCGCCTCCCATTTTAAACAGGTCTGCATGGACTTAAGGGGCCCATTTCCTGCCTGATCCATGGTTAACCGGTATATTGCTCTTGCCACGGATTATCAGCCGCTACTGTGAGACGAAGGCCCTTCCCCGTGGTACTACCGCTGAAGTTGCACATTTTTTCATTCACGACATTGTGCGTGACCACTGAGTCCCAACCGTCGTATGAAATGAAAGGGGAACCGCCTTTACGTCGGCACTTACAAGCGAGATACTTCGATTCAGTGGCACCAGCCATCGCAAGACTACAGCTTACCATCCGCAAACAAACGGACTGACTGAGCGGCTTAACTATACAATTACCGATATAATTTCTGTGTATGTCGACGATGACCAAGCGAACTGGGACCAGATACTGCCTTACATCACGTTTTCGTACAACACTGCGCTCCACGAAACGACGCGCTGCACTGCGTTCCATTTTGTGCACGGTCGTGAAGCCTTGACAATGCTCGACGCCATGCTACTTCCGGATCCTACACATCCTGTGACCAACTCTGGGTATGGAGTCCGATTCGTTTGCGAGGGCGCTCTCAGAAGCTTCTTCGCCGTTACTTTGGTCCATACCTGGTGTTACGGCGCCTCAGCGCGGTGACCTACGAGGTGCTTCCTCATGGAACTGTCCGGTCGTCTCGACAACGGACGTCCGAAGTAGTCCGCGTGGCGTGAACGAAGCCGTTAATATTACTCCCGTTAGCCTATTTCCACGAAGGCACTCGCGCCATTAACTTTCTGCCATACGTAAGTTTTTCCCCCTCGCGTGCAGCATCGAGTCGATGCCTTTTGGAAGGAAGAGGCGGGGGGGGGGGGGGTCAATGTCACACTGCTGAAATTCTGCCTGCGCCACCTGGTAGCCGAACCTGTCTCCCAGCGCGTGGCCGAACGTCTTCTTTGTCTTGAATGAGCGCGGTGGTTCGGCAAGCCTCGCCCCAGTAAACGGCTGTGCTTCCTACGTCCTGCTACGTTTGTCGGTGACATATGCCGTCCGGCTTGAGGAAGACTGCCTTTTCTCTGACCTCTTAGATCGTAATCTCTCCGATCTACTTCGATCTGCATGTAGCCGCCCTTCAGATGTATCGAAGAATATTGCTTGGCCTTGGAGAGTATGTAAAGCGGTTCTAGAAGTCATAGAAATTACACGTTTCTTCGGTCTCTGCACGTAGCCTTAATGAAAACAAATTTGAGACGTGCTCTTTTTTTCCAAAAAATGGCTTGGTCTTATGACGTTTAACGTCCCAAAGAGACTCATGCTATGACGGCCGCCATAGCAGAGGGCTCCGGATAATTTCGACAATCCGCAGTCGTCAAAAATACGAAGAGAAGACCCCAAAAGGCTCTAAGGCGGCTGGATGACGTTGTCCCGTAACGGTTCTTCTATCTCATTCCTGGCGCCCCCGTATTCTCGCTCAGGCACTTCGTAGGAACATCGGTGGAGAGCTGTGGCTTTTATTTACGGGTTTATTTAGCGGTGGCATTCTTTTGTAGGTGTTGTAATCAGTATCAAAACTTATGATTTTCGTAAACGGGCGACGCCTTGAAATGGCAACTTCGGCTGAGAAGCAGCATTGCTTTCTCCTTGATGATGCCTTCGATGTTCTAATATCAATGGCACCCACAGAAACGATTACCATTTCGGTGGTGCGGGACGCTAAGCTCCTGAAATAAACTCAGAAGAAGAAGGTTTCTCTTGTGGTTTAAGGGAGAACTGAGTGTCCACAGGAGAGAACATGATTGATTGCTAAAGGAAAGTAATCACTACTTGATGCTGACAGATAAAGTCAATTTCGAAACGACATCACTCGAACACTATTGAACTTAGAATATTCCAGCGTACAATGGTCGTACGCACTGTCCTTTCATTGTGTCTTCATGCCGTCGCCGTTACCAGGTGGCCCCTACAGCTGGCGTTCCGTGGGTGTTCCGCTGCGGTTGTCCCTTTCGTCACCTTTGCGGCAAAGGTTGCAGTTATCAACAAATATACCGCTCCTCTGTCGACCAGTGCCGCAAGTTTACGGCTGCTCGATAGATATGCCGTGGTAGCAGGATCGTGTCCTGCAGTTGGACTTCAGTTACGATGTCGAGTCGGCTCCTCGATTCGTGAATTGTGCATGTCGTACTTGGCAGTTTTGAGAACTGCCGCTCTGGCTTTGCTGGATCTTCCGCCTGGCCACGATTGTGAGTGCGTTGCGTCGTGGGCGGTCGAGTATATTCGACATTTCACCTCAAGGCATCGCCCGCTCCGCAGGTAGGTATTTTCGTTGCATATACTAGGCTTTGGGATCTTCGTCGTAAAGCCGGGGCATATATTTGGCTTGGTGACGGCAAGCGCAATGCGCAAATTGAATGCATTCGAAACGGCTCCACATGCACTCTTCTCAGTGCAGGCAGTTGCCGATATATGGCGGTTGTCTTGTGGAGCGAGGTCGCGGGGCATCAAAAGAGTGGCCACGTAGAAGCATCCTCCGGTCAATGTAGAATGCGTAACCACATTAAAGAGTGTGAACGACGGATGGAAGTCGTCTAGGCATCGGACCTCATGTAGGTTAATCGACGTTCTCAGCTTAGCTAATCTCGAGCACGACTTTGCACTCACGGGTCACGGCGCGTAAGGCACCCGCCAACTACTTCTGTGGGACAGCTAACTTACACCCACGCCAACGTAGTTCATCGATTGAGTGCTTGCTTCGGAGAGCTGGCCAGAGGGGCGCTCAATGGCTGACCAAGTCATCACGTCCGTGAGAAGCTCTGCATGATGGCGCGCTAGTGATGGAAACAGCGGACAGAGGGTTGGATGGAAAACTTTGTGTATAATGTTGTGCAAGTTGTCATCACTCGTTGGCGTTATTTCTAAGTGGATGAAGGTGACTTCAGCCGGGTGGCTGTATTGCCAGGTCCTCTTGCTGCTAGGACTGAAGCATCTTTTGTTTTTGAATTTCATGCTGGTGTTGAGTGGGCATCAAAAAAAAAGGCAACGAGCAGTTGCGAGTTAGGTGCAGTTGTCAGATGCAGAGTGCAGGCGTATCTCGGCACTTTTGTTTTCTATACATGGACCTAAACGTCCTCAGTAGCTCAAATTTCATTGTTTTTGAGGTCCTTAGGTGAGAGGCCTGGGGCCGTATTCTATAAGCTGTTCATTTTAAAATGACCATTTCGCGTCCGTCTAGTCCTATGGTATTGGTCGCTCAGATATATTCGGGCTTGCAAGTGTCTCTGGAAAACTACACGGTCATTGAGTGGCTAGCGACCGTACTTCTCTATTGCCTTGCATTAACAGCAACATGTAGCCACTGGTGACGGTGTGGTGAGATGCTTTGTCAACAGCAGGTGACCGGAACTGTGTACTTGCTGTCATTGGCTGCATTATGCTGCCAACGATGAGGTCCGCCCGCCTTTTACCCAATAGCCTGGTGGCTTTCGAAAGATTTTTGAATGCCGCGGGTATATGTAGGTGACCAATTACAGCGTAGCAGACGGACGCGAATTGGATATTTCAAAATCGGCAGCTTATGGGATACGGACCCTGGATTTCATATCATTGGGCGGTTTGTCGACACAAAACAATTTGCATGAAAGCTTCACGTCGTCGTCTATGTTTATTGAACGCGGCCACACAGTTGAAGTACCAAGCCATTTTTCTCGCTGTTTTCCAGGTGAGCGTGTAAAGTAGGTTGTGCACGAGGCTGTGGGGAAATAACCGGGACAGACGTGTCGGATCCGTTCACCGAAGGCCAATCAAGGCGGTTCATATAAGGATGATGGCACGTGTAGTGCGTCAGGAGTGACTACTGTGCAAAAGTAGAGAGAAAGAAAATGGCAAGCATAAAACAGGTCGACAATGACGTGGGAGGGTTGATTTTACCAAAAGTGGGAGAAAGTGGGAATGGCCAGGTGTTTTCATCTGAGGAACGCCTTCTCACTTGTCGCCAGTGCTCATCAGCGGCGGCTCCGCTGTCGCACCAAACTGGCTGACCCTTCGAAGTTTTTGTGGCCTGGCACCGCCGTTTCCTCCAACAACAAGCACCCAACGGGCAGGCCTCACTCCAGCTCGTCTTCTATAGGGTCCAACTTGAACGCCACGATAAAGAGCTCCACGCGACACTGACCGGGATGTTTCCACATGTCTTATAGCGTGGTGTTACATTAGTTGTGTTGAGAGCACGTGTTGACTTTGATATTGGCGAAAATGCTGTAGTGTAGACTAATGTGAACTCTGTGCTATATTATATAATCTCGTGCTTGCGTAACCGTTGTCAATCTCCTCACAATATGTCAGGAGTTCGCTGTTTGATGAAGCGTCACTTTGGAATGCAGTGCATTCCAATAGGAGTAGGTAATCAGAGTGAACTTCTGGAAAACTGTGGTAGCGTCCTGTGTTTGGTGTGACCAACACCGCAAGATTTCACCTCGCATGGTTGACAGCACGGAAAAAACTGCCTCTAAACTGAAAACATTCCTTTTGTCGTTGTCGTTTGGCGGCCCCTATTCGATACATGTCACTGGCGACGATAGCAGAAAGTGACGAAGATTTGTGATGATAAGGGTGGAAAGTTGGGAAGTTGGTGTCGATCCATGAGAAAAGGAGCGTGAAAACAAGCGCCCGTGCTGTGTGTTCTGTCTTCGTGCGTCGTTTTGTTTTCGCCCTCCTTTTCTCATGGACTTGTGATGAGACACCCAATAAATAAACGAATGTCGAGAACTGATGATACAATTGCTGGCGGCTACAGATATTCCGGAGAAGTCTGGTCGGCTCTCGGGTGGGGGCTAAAACTAGAGAGCGTTCCATTGGCTTCGTGCATTAGTTCCGATTACGAATTGCTAAAAAGCTTTGCGGCATAATGTTGGCGTCCGCCAGTCAAATCAACTCAGAAATTCTCATATTATGGAAGCTCTTCGGCCTTCACACTTTGATATGGAATCTTACAGACTGTACTGCTGACCTACACCATGGCCAGCTTTGAGAAAAAGGGCCTAGGAAAGGCGACCGCTTTTTTTACTCTTTTTTGCTCTTGTAGCGTTTTTCCTCACGTTCCCTCCGACAACTTATCCTTCAGATTCCTAATAAATAAATAGGTCATGAAAACCCTAAGAACTGAGTGTCGCTGTCACCACCACTGGAGACTGTTGGTCGCCGTCAACAATGCAATGTCAGCGAGGTTGAGTGCTCAGCACAGCTAACGTTTCTGCGCAAAAGGACACACAGGAATGCACCCAGCTCACTGTCGATTGTCTGGTAGTAATCATAGCAAAGACACTCGCCCTGACTGCATGATAACGGGAATCACGTTTTGAAATGCAACGCGCTGTCTCAGTCGATTGCGAAAATATGCTATACGCAGTGCGAGGCGCCACGGAGAACGTAGCTCTAGGTCACAGTTCAGAAAAAATACGTGTAGACTTGTAAACTTAATTAAATATGAAGAGCAGGGGTTTTTAACGTCTAGGCACACGACAGGACAATGAAATCAGCTTGTTTAGAAAACGTCAATGAAGTATTTTCTATGTCATAGCGGGGGCCAATAACGTACCTTATATGAGCAAATTATCTTAATATCATTAAAAACAGTTCTCCTACTTCAGAAATTTTTCCGCGTTACTCGTGTACGAATTGCAGCAATATATCATGGTACTGGACTTCTTGTCTCTTAGAACAGGCAAAAGATGCTTTAACCTGTTCCGAAAAAAAGAAACTACTGACGTAAGCTGCAAACAAGGTCAACATAAAATAAAAAACAAGTTGCCTTAAAATGAAATGACAATGGCAGGAAAAGGTGGTGATAGCCGCGGAATTTGCCATCGAAACCTGGAGCAGCAGAGTTGTGACTAGCGGGAATAAAAGGACAGGGAGAGGGAAAGAAAGGAGGGAGCGATAGTGAGAATGAATTGGGAGTACATCTATCATGCGCCGCACAGCATTCCGCATTTTTTTCGATTTTTCTGCCTTGCATCTCTGTTTGTTAATTTTTGTTTGGCTGAAGGCGGTTGGCGGCCACAGTTGCAACCTTCAGCTATCTTAGAGTTTCAAAGAAATTCGTTCCCACACAATTCTGGCAGACCGTGTGTAGGATATAGTTGCACGCTTAGGGAATTTCGGTGAATTCAACACTCCCAATAATTAGGCCGCGTACTGCATTCGCCAAACTCATTGAAACCCATCGCACATATCTTCCATCGGAGTTCACCCCTGCGTCAAGACCGTGCTCACCCTTATGGAGACTTCATGAACCTCGGGTTCACCTCTATATTCCTGGCATTACGAAGAAAGCTGGTGTATCACTGCCCGCTCTCAAACAACTGACATTGAATCACCTGCATTCTTACTACAGTCACCGCATACATGTTTACGCAGATGGATCAGTTCACTTGACCAGTTCTGTGAGGTCGGTGGTGATACCGGTCAGATCTATCTTCATGAAAGTGAAGACGACCTATCCAACATCTTCAACTGATGCGGAACTCGCAGCCTTACGGGCTGCGGTTGAGTTCATCAGTCAAGAACCTCCACATGACTGGACGGTTTTCAACGACTCTAAAGCAGCCCTTCAAGCCCTGCAAGTGGCGCTACGCCGCGGGTCGCAGGAACAACTTGTTGCTGACATCCGTCTACTTTACCACGACACCGTATCCAAAGGTCATGATATCATTTTTCAATGGCTGCCAGGACAATGTGGCATTAGCGGTATCCACCAGGCCGATGCGGCTTCGCGTTCTGCTCACAACGACGGACCTCCAGTGAGGATCCCAATATGAAGACCTGACGCTGCGTGAGGGCTTCGCCCTTTGGCGCTGGAGCTCACACTTTCAGCGTGGAACACGGGAGAGTTTTTCAACCTCCGTCTCAAGGCACTGGACCCTGGACTTCGTCTTCCACGTAACTTAGCACGTCGCGAAGCAACATTGTTATGCATTTTATGGATCGGTGCTGCTTTTACTAACCACTATGCTTTCCGGATGGGGATGGCCGACAGCCCTGCCCGTGAAAGCTGCGGTTGTGAGGAGACCATCGCTCATCTTCTCTGTGAGTGCCTTGCATTTGCGAGTGCAAGACATACACTGTGTTGTGCCCAGGACCGTCTCGATCTTCGCCCATTAACAGAGCAAAAGATCCTCGGTCCGTGGCCACAGCAGTCGACTGCCCTCAAGGCATACAAGGCACTCTGCCTACTTGAGAGCGACTGGATTGAATGACAAATTGTGACAGCGTTGTGCGTGTGTGTGTGTGTTATGCCTTTTTCCCGTTCTCTCTTCCTCCTTTTAGTCCCCTAATTCCTCTTTCCCAGTGAAGGGTTGCCTACCGGAACCCCTTTCTAGTTAACATCTCTGCCTTTCCCTCCTCCTCTTTATCTATCTATCAGGGTCACGATATATGCTCAATGTCACGTGCCACAGTTTCCGCTATAGTAATGATTGATATAACAATTTATCGTTTGCTCAGGTGAATGGAGACTTCTAGCGTTGCACGCATGGAAAGTGGAGCATGGCCAACCCTGTATATGGAAAGTGGAGCATGGCCAAGCCCTAACGCTGTCGTATACCCTTAAGTTGGAAATGTGACAGAATGAGCAGCAACAGAAAATGTTAACGCATTCAAATGATCAGCCGAGCATCGCCTAAGAGGTTTAGTGGGAATGCATTACTTCACTAGCAATCTGAAAAGATGACATTTATCTGAACCCTCTCAGATGCCTGCAGAAAAAAAAACAAATATTCCCACGACTGCCTTTAGAGCACGCTGCGGCGCGAACAGATCAACTTCTCTGGCCTCTGCCCGAGAGCACTATGCTATCGCCGCAAACGTTCAAGCCTCGCATTAAGTGCCGCATTGTTTCGCAGTACATTGCACGTCATCGACTCCAACTCCATTTCATATCGCTAAAAGCACTATTAGCCTCATGCCTCGCAAAACCCGTAGAATCGAAGTCTCTGAGACAATCACGAAAGAAAAGGAAACGTGCATAACTGGCTTCCTATAGGTAAGTGGACGCCTCTTTCGCGGTTTGAGCTATGTGGCGGTAGTATCAATTTATATGGGCCGCAATTTTCTGTGCCTCAAAGCTGTTCGACAAGTTCTTAGCAAGAAACATCGTCTCCCCACTCAGCCACACTGAGGTATACTTTAGGTAAAGCCGGGATCACGGCACTGTCTTCATGGCGCACCACTAAACAATCGTACTTCCAGGTTTTGATTATAGCTATCCTTGGTACCCTGTCGCCTGCTGACTCTTTTTGGTTCGCCGCGCCGCCTCCCGAAGAAACGGCTGCCTCGCTGGGTCAGCTATCAGCGAACTTCGGCATCCCATCAAACCCGCAGCAACCGCTCCCGCCAAGTCTGGTCACACCGCTCGCTTTCGGCTGGCAACTGGGAACTGCATCGGCTCGCCCTTTCCTCCTCCATATAGCCCGAGGACTTCGACGCCCCTTCGGGTCACGGCACCCTCTTCGTGGCACAACGCTCAACCATCATGTACTTCCAGGTTAGTTACAAAGTTTCTCAGTGTTATCGAGACGATGACATTTGTGTCGTAGCGGTTTCGTGGCCCCCGCATTCTTTAACGCGCTTCTGGCGTACCTTCGACGTCTCTTGCTACTTGGCGGCGACATTGAAGCTAATCTCGGACCCATGACCAAGACTCAGGATGACAAGCTTGACTATCTGTCTGAGGTAGTTCTGCGTCTAAGCGCTGGGCATACTAATGTCCTCGAATCTGTTAATAAAGTTCTAAATTTTCATATTATGCTTAAAACTAACTTCCAAGTCTTAAGCAAGAATGTCCAGCAGCTTGAGTCAAAGGTCGAATCGTTGTCAGATGTCCCAGCCGCCAGGAATGTTAATCAAAGAATTTGTAAAATGCAGGAAAAAACTGACGACCATGAAAACCGCTGTCGAAGATCAAATGCGCTCTTCTTTGGTATCGAGGATACTGACGGGTCTGAAAATTGGGAGGCCCCTGACAGTCTCCTTGGCTACTTTGGTGATGAGAAGTTTGGTGTCACTGCTTCTTCCATTGCCAAAGCCCATCGGATGTGTCCCTTTTCGTCTGACAAATGTCGTCTTATAATTATTAAATTTTATAACGACAAGGATGTAGAAGCAGTAATGAGATGAACATGGGTTTCAAGCTAAATAACAAAAAAAAAATCAGCGTTTACCGGGGCTATTTCGAGGCCCTCCGTGTCACCCCTCTCAAGCTTATGCAGTTTTATAAGACGATTAAAAAAAGAAGGCGACCGTGTGTGTCTCGTTTTCAACAAGATTTTTACCAGCGATGATATGTATGAGTGGGACATTGATGCTAATCATGCCGTATGCGTCTCACGGCGCAGTGCGGATTGACATCGCTCACACGGTCATTCGCTAGGCAGTTGTCTGTTCTTCGTCATGCCAACGTCCATCTGCACGTGTGAGTAATGTTTGCTTTCTCTACACTAACATCCTATAAGTGTCCTGCGAAGGGCGTCGCGCTTTCGTCAGTGATTGATTCATGTCAAGCATCGCTGGTAGCTCTTACCGAAACGTGGCTTAATGATATCGTTCATGATGATTGTATTTTAGTACAGGGGTAATTTTATAATTTTTTAGGTGTGATAGGAACTATCGTAGAGGAGGCGGCATCCTTCTTGCTGTGAATTTATGGCTGGTGCCAGTTACTGTTAATTCGTTTCTCAAGTGCATTTTTGTCTCATCGCGGTGTGGGACAGCTAACGTAACAATTGGTGTTATTTATTTTCCCCCTTACCTAGTAGCTGGCTTCTCGGAAGAATTTTCTCGAATTCTGAAGGAGGTGTGTACGCGTCTTTCTAACAGTAAGTTGAACATCTTCGGCAGTTTTAACTTCTCTAGCATTAACTGGATCTCATTAGCCGCCCCTTCGGGTTACACTCAAGGCCATGCTTTTCTCCACACATGTCTTTATTTTTCATTAACGCAGCTCGTCCATCGGCCTACAATATTCACAACTAGTACTGCTAACATTTTGGACCTTGTGTTGACAACCAATCGAGACATATGCTCCGACTGAAGTCATATGGACGGAATTTCTGATCGTGCCACAATAACAGGGAATCTTTCTTACACTTTTAATAAAAAGAGATAAGAACCAAACAAATCCGATGCTACAAATAAGGCGACTATATTAAGTCCATATAAATTCAACAGTAAAGTTCCAATGAGAAATGGTGTCATGAAGACACGATCTCGCCAATGCTATTCACCGCCTTTTTCCAGGAGGTATTGAGAGGTCTGGATTGGAAACAGTTGGGGATAAGCGTTAATAGAGAATACCGTAGTAGTCTGTGATTTGCTGACGACATTGCCTGGCTGAATTATTCCGGAGAGGAACTGCAAAACTGGGCCATTGACCTAGATAGGTAGGGCCGAACGATGGGTCTAAAAATTAAAATGCAGAAATCCAACTTAATGTTGAACATTCCATAAAGGAAATAGCAGTTCACAAATGGTAGCGAGGTGCCGCAAGTGGTAAGAAAACACGCGTACTTAGGGCAGGTACTCACCACGCATTCCCGTGACGAGAGTGAATATATAAGAATACTTATAGAATAAAGCGCAGATGGCAGGTTTTCTCAGATCATGAATGGCGGTTTAGCAATATGCCAAAACAGAAAAGTATACAACAGCTTTATCTTGCCGGTACTGACCTACGTGACTTAAACGTGGAGGATAACGAATAGGGTTCAGCTTAGGTTAAAGGCAACGCAGTGATATACGGAAAGAAAAATGATAGGTGTAGCGTTAAGAGACCGGAAGCGGTCAGAGTGGGTGAGGGAAGAAACGCGGGTTAATGACATCCTAGTCGAAATCAAGACGAAGAAGTGGGCTTGGGCAGGGCATGTAATGCGAAGGCAAGATAACCGCTGGTCCTTAAGGGTAACAGACCGGATCCAGGGAACGGGAAGCGTAGCATGGGGCGGCGGAAAGGTTAGGTGGGCGAATGAGATTAAGAAGTTTGCAGGCATAGGGTGGATGCAGCTGGCACAGAAGAGGGTAATTAGACTGATATGGGAAAGGCCATTGCCCTGCAGTGGGCGTAGTCAGGCTGATGATGATGACGTAGTTTAGTAGCATGGCCTTCAAGAATCTATTTGTGAGTATCACCGTTCTTTTATCTCGATAGAGTTTGAAAATGAATAAGGCTTTGGAAGTAATTGCTGCTTACAGTAGGTGCGGTTTTATGTTTATTATGATAGAAAAGAAACATATAAAAATCATTTAGACTCCTTAAAAAAAACTTTCAATGCGATATGTTCAGTGTCACGTCGGGTCCAAAGCAACGCTGGCCGAACAGTGAGAAGCTAATATTTTTCTTTGGCCAGAAGGATTCACTATACGTTGACCAGTCTGTGAACCAGTGGGGTGCAGTGTCATATTTTCTGACACCTATATACGTTTGTGAAGTCATTCGTAGTCTGTCGTTTGAATATGACTCGAATAAGAATCGTTTCTTCTTCCACTGTGAAGTTTAGTCAGGCTGTGTGCAGTACGTACGTGTTGTCTCTGTTTTTCTTGCATACTTACACGCCTACCTAAAATGCTCCACAAAATGCGCGATTTTTTAGCAACTTTTTCCTAAGTTGTCGCTTGATAAAAAAGCCATTACTCTGGACTGTCACGCGGATCTGGGGCTGTTTTGAACTAAGTGTTTTTTTCTGCCATGCTGCATGCATGCGAATCGACAAAGATGTAATATTTAGTAAGATGTGGGTCCGTGTGTTTTTTCTTTCACACTTTTCGTCTTACAATGAAATATTTACTTTAATTTTTTCAGTACGAACGTGCCCTCAGTCAAATGCGTTCAACAATTTTGAAAAACTGTACCTGCCGTTTTTGCGAGCAATATTTTGATTAATACAAAAAAAAACATTTTCACAGATTGTATTGTTTCTTTAAAGTGGAGATTTCGCCACATGGCCCATAACTGTACTCTAATAAAAAATGATAAAAATGATCTCAGGCATTAGAAACACCTATTCTGATATTCAAAGATAGAGATTCATTCAATTTCTTTATCAGATTGAATTCTCTTTTGTCACTTTGGATATGCTTGTTTGGGTCAGTGACACGGCGTATTTAAAGGGTCACGACACTCAATTTTTTTATATCCACTGTTTATCGCATGTTATTTTTTATTGCCAAGCTAAAAACCTTAAATCACTAGCTGCATCGGTGCAGCATACATTTTCAAACTGATTTTTTTATGGTTCGTCGAAAACAGCTTGCTGGTTTGGCAACTGTCGTAATCGCTGACGACATATACCAACTTCCCCGCATGTCACGTCGTCTGCTGCATGATTTGCACAGTCTCCAGCATGCACAGCAATTCTGTTCAAACGCGTTTTTCAAGAGGAAATTCTTTATGAACGCCGTTTTCTAATATAATGGAAGATTTTAGAATTACAAAAATATTTCAGCAGATCTCCCATCGGCAGTCTTGCATTTTTTGTTACTACGTTTTTGCTGTCGTCAGAAATGTATTTATAGTTTTCAATTTCGATGAAAAAAATTAAAAAGAAAGCTTTCGCCATGCATCGGAAGAATACAGCATCAACTGCACTGTTTCGATAAGAAATTAGTTCATTATTCAAAATTTCGGTCCATAAATGCTGGACTTTGGCTGACACGCTCTTGACAGCGGGCGCTTCAAAATTTCTTTGTTTCGCGAAGTTTCACTAATTTCTCTTTTTTTCTTGTTGCCTCTAGCACAGTATGCGTGATTACGATTGAGAAGTGGCACTACTCGCACAGTTGGCCTTGATTGTAGAGGCAGAAATCGCTCTGGCATGTCGAAAAAACGGCGGCGAACATCATGAGTGCAATATAAGCGGTCGCAGTGAAGCGGCAGTATAAGCTTCAAGGAGGGAAAGAGAAAAAAGATATTTTTTAATTACAAGTATCTACAACGCATGCGAGACATTATATTAGGGGGATTAACGACATATAATAACACACGCGAAGAAGATATGGAGAACACGTCAGCAAGGAAACGCAACAGAAGAAAACAAGAAGGTATAAATTCACAAGTATAGTTGGTATCAAGGATAACATATTATCAGTTAGGTCAGGTTATCATTTCAATAATTGTTGAAAATTTAAGTGCGCAAACCACATCATTTGGAACAGTATTTGAGTCGAGAATTGTGCTGGGGGAAAATGAATACTTGAATACATTATTACGGCATTGATAATTCTTAATCTTTTTTGGGTTGTCTACTTTCTCCGACATTTAATATAGCTTCTTTAAATAAGTGATTTTATTAATACCGGTGCAATCATTATAAATAATATCGAAGAGCTTCAGCCTACACATTTTACTCCGGATACACAAAGTCTTCCAGTGAATACTGCCGCGAATTTCTGCGCTTTTTATACGGAAGTCGCAATTCCCTGTCACAAACCTTTCGGCACGTTTCTGTATCCTCTCCAACTTGTTCATGAGAGTATCGGTTAAAGGGTCCCATGCAACGAAAGCGTATTTCAACACTGACCTGATATTCGTCAAATACGGCGTTCCCTTCAATACCCGGGGAGCACATTTAAAATTTCTTTGAAAAAAAATACAAACATGGAGAGCCTTTGGCAGTTATCATGTCAATGGGGGCTGTCCAGTCTAGGTTTGCTGCGATTGCAGCGCCAAGATATTTAACATTTTCTGCAGTTTCAATGGTGCCAAGGTTTAACAGATCTGATCCTATAATGTTTGTTTTTGTTGCTAAATTGCACATGGAAACACTTGGATACAATAAGTCATGCCCCACTTCAAGCTCCAGTCAGAAACTTGGTCAAGGACAGTTTGTAACACACTCAAATTATCAAGACACGTGCCAGGAGTATACAAAACGCAGTCGCCAGTTTATAATCTGACAATAGATTGGAGGCCTATAGGTAAATCATTGACGATGATGATGATGATGATGATGGATTTTTATGGCGCAAGGGCATCTATGGCCAAAGAGCGCCATGGCACAAGGTATTTTCGATTTCTCAAGGTGGGGTCAAACACCCTTTTCCCAAGCATTTCAACCTAAATAAGCCGAGCACCAGACCAGGGGAAAGCTTGTACCCACTGTATCACCGGTGGGTACCCGGCGGCACTGGGCATCAAACCCCGCATCTCCTGCATGCGAGGCGGATGCTCAACCACTCGCCACCGCTGATGAAAATGCGAAACAACAGTGGCTGGACCAAAGGTCCCTGTGGCACTCCAGATAAAACGCACACAGGCGAAGATGCCGTCCCGCTGAAACTGTGCTGAGGGTCAGAATACTTTTTTGTTTTTAATTGCTGTACGTTCTAACCTAAAAAATGGCGAAAGATTGACTTTTTGTCCTTTTGGCCGTCGTTTTGTATAACTTCTGATGAACATACCTTTGATGTACGTGTTTACGTAGATATCAGAATGAATGATTGAATGAATGAATGAATGAATGAATGAATGAATGAACACTTCATTGTCCACCGAGGCGGAGTCCCCAAAACCCCGCTCACGGCGCACAGGCCTGGGACGCGGGTAGGGGATGCTCCGCAGACTAACGACAAGATGCATTGTTTCTTCACGGCCTCAGCCGCCAGGCGGGTGGCTTGCTGCTGGATGGCGGGGTCTTCGCTCCGCAGCGACACTTTCCAGGCTTCTCTATTGTTGATGCTGAAGCCGGTGCCCGGGGAATTGGAGCATTCCCAAATTATATGATAAAGAGTGCCCCTTTCACCACAATTTTTACATATTGAATCTTTTTCCTCCCCGGTCTCTTTCAGGTAGACCCAAACTGGGCAGATGTAATTTCCAGCTTGCAACCCCCTCCAAATCCGCGCCTCATTATTAGAGAGAGACCGATCGGGGGGGGGGGGGGGGGGGGAGAGAGGGGGGGATATCCTTCTATGTAATTTAAAGTGTTCGGTAAGTTTGTGGTACGTAATGATGCAATCTTTCATTTTCTTGCATCCGGGCTGTTCTACGGCCGCTCGGTAGAAGAGATCTCGAGTGAGCGCATGTGCAACCTTGTTGCCAAGAACAAATTCGTGCGTACGTATCCATATGATGGTTGTTTTACGACCAATTGGGTTTGTTGAGATGATGCGTCTGGCGTCTTCCGAACTTCTACCTTTAGCATAATTACATATGGCTGTGTTGTTTGCTGTCGCTAATTATTAGGTATGGTCGGGTGCCGGCGCTAGCGAGCGCTATTGCAACTTCTTCGGCCGTAACTATGTCTCCGGTGCGTGACGAGGCCGCAATTTTGGGTATACCGTCTCCGTCTACCACTGCCGATGTACTGCCGCTCCATGTTTTCCGCCTGACGCGTCGACATAGGCTACTTCATTTGGTGTCTTGTTTTCCATATCTTTGGCGATGCTTTTTGTTCTGTGTTAACTGCTTTCTTTGTTGTGTATCGAGTGCACGTTTCTCGGTACAGCTGGGATCAATAAGTACTTTTTCGTCTCTAGGGGAATGACTGTTTTTTCGTAGATATCAGAAACTTTAGGGTTTGTTATTGCCCCAGACCAAAACTAGCAGATGTACGTCATGAAGATCAGAGCTGCTATAACCAATCGTGTCCACGTGTTGTCAAGGCGGCGAAGTCAACTTCCTTGCACTTGCCAGCTGCCTGCATTATGAGCACACCGTCAGGAAAATAACTGAACGCTATGGGCGTTCACGTTTCATTGGATAACAGGACTCATTCTGTGTAACAGCATGCAGGCGTCACTTTATCAATTTTCTCTGCTTCTTCATTCAAATAATGAACCTCGGTTCTATCCCCGACACCCGGGGCTCTGCATGTCACCTGATGTGAAATAAACTTTCGTTGTTTTGGTTTCCTTCATTTTATACACGTCCGACATTTGCTCGCCATCATCATCAGCCTACGTCCACTGCAGAACAAGAACATCTTTGATATCTCTTAAATTATCTGGCTCCTGTGCCAGTTGCTTATAGGTAAATTAAAACTTCAGCCGCAGCAGCACAACTGGAACAAAGTAGGCATTGTCAATAAGCCTAAATACATTAACTTGTGAATTTAAACATGACTTATCTTGCAATAGGAAAGCCCCTGGATTTCTTATGTGGCAAGCGCAGGCCGCTACTAGTGGATTAGGTCGGTTACGCCGTAGATTAGGTTAAAAACGAGACTGTGTTAGTATTAGGTAGACTATGGCATTGTTTCAGCTACGAAAGGCAGTGAATTGCGTTGGAAGCGCATATTCGCTTTTAGCTGGGAGAGCCATGGTAATGAATGTGAGGCTTGTGTCGTCGGTTAGATTGACTTAACAAAGGGCCAGTCTTGGCGTGAACGACATTCTAGGTTTGGAAAAAGTAGTATTTTCCCAAATGCCTAAGTAGGAACGATGTTATGTTCACTTCTGGCCACCATTATGCCAGCGGTGGTCGGTTACTGGTGTGCTGCTTGCGGCCGCTTTTAACTTCCCGAAGCCATATGGACCTTTCAAATTCTCGCCATGGCTGCACGACGATTCATAACGAGGCTAGAAGTATCGATGCCTCCGATATTCCGCTGCGTGCATCCCACACACCAGAAGCACCTAACCCGGCATTGTGCGTTTGGCGATTACTGCGACTCTGTAGCTCGATTCAGACAGTTTTGGATACCAATTTGAGCTTCTTGCGCGAAAGTACACTAAGCACTTGCGGCACTCAGAAATTATTAGGTATAAAAATGCAACGGTGAGAATGATTGTGGTACACAGCACGAAAAGTAAAGAGTTTATCACGAACCACATAGAGCTGACCAAAAAACAGGCACGGACGTCATAGATTGGAAGGAGCATTATTATAATGTATTTCAGTTCTCTATTGCGATGTGCAGTAACCATAACACCATCCATGAGAGCCTACGCAGCCTGAGCATCCACTGTACCCGCAAAGGCCGCCCTTCTGACAGTCCTGAAAAAAAAAAGAAGGCGCGTTACTTCTTGACAACTATAGGTGAGATTTCTTGATATCCAAATTGTGTAGAAAAATATTTTTCAGCCACTAAAGCATTGTTCGCTACAGGTCGTGCGCCTGTATTTGGGGCGGATGTTTTGGGTATGGTTTGGGCGTATGGGTTTGAGGCATATATGTGAAGGAGTTATAATTAAACATCGTGTTGTTCGCACGGTTATATGCGCGGTTATAAGCAGGGCTTTATGTTTAAAACATCTCTGTGGGTAGAAGGATCTGTAGATATTCGTATACCTAGCAAAGGTGCAATAGCAGTATGCCTTGTAGTGGGTGATAACCAGGTCCATACTCGAGTAGAGAGGGAGAAAGGAAAGGAATGCAGTGGCAGAAGAGTAAAAATAGACAAATACGCTTGCTCTGGCTGAGTTCTGGGGCTTACTAGGGGTGGCGTAGGCGCAATAAATTAGTTCTTTTTAAGTTTGTTGACGAGCATGCGCTTTATATAGCCAAGGTGCATTTCTGCATGAATATGCTTCATCAGACCAGCGAAGTACGCTTCGAAATTTCTTCTCTCTATACCGGTTTTGAACTTTGACTCTCTTGCCAGCAAGTAAAAATTAAGTTTTCTCTTACAAATTTTGATGCCCACCATAGCATTCCAATTGGTACCTCGAGCAGCTATGAGTAGCTCTTCCGTAAAATTTTTAAGAAGTGCGGTATCACCAGGAATTACGCCGCTGCTTTTCGAATTATTATTATTGGCCGTTAGAATGAGCAAGGGCTACCGTCGAGCGCTGTTTCCAAATATTCACTCTGTTCCTTTAACTGTCTGAACTAAACGGCTATCCTAAATTCATTAATCAGTATTTCAATAAATATCGCAACAAAAAAGAAGAGCAAATGCGTTTTGTTTCATGACTTTCTTTCACTGATTCTTGTGTATTGTGAGAATAGTATTCTTCTATGCATCTCATTCACATAAGGTGAGGAAACATTTCGCTTGCTGGGATGCTAGCTTTCCAAGGACGCATCCGGTGGCATTCAGCACATCGTCATGTTCTTAATTGTTTCCCGGCTGGCTCTTTTCCTTTCGGCTGAATTTGTGAAGAATTTTATGAATCACAAGAGGGCAGTGCAACAAAATGGCACGAAGGACAGTTCACAGCGTGGGCGCTGTTCTGTGTGTTTTTGTCGTTCTTTTGCGCTGCCCTGTTATGATTCAAGTATGAACCAACTAACCCAAACCGGTAGTTAACTCGAAATAATTTTATGCTTCCTCTTTAGCTGCAAGCATACTATTCGGCCGCAAT
Organism: Amblyomma americanum; assembly: GCA_030143305.2. NCBI lineage: Eukaryota > Metazoa > Arthropoda > Arachnida > Ixodida > Ixodidae > Amblyomma > Amblyomma americanum. The sequence goes on from JARKHS020005550.1 coordinate 368,331, forward strand.
TATTTGAATATTAACCCCTATCTTCATCTATCTTCAGTGTAGTCTGCAAATTACTCACGAGAAAGAACTTTTTGTCGCAATTTTTAATCATATTTTCTAGTTCACCTCTCTAGTATGTACACATGTATACTAATACATTGCTGAGCCCGGAAGCTCTCCAACACTTCGACCCTGGCTATATAGCCAGCCTGGCTATTTCAACTAAGAAACGCCTCTTTCCACTTATGCGATTTGCTTCATTTATAGGTATCGTTATCTGTTTTGTATGGCTCGATAATCTTCTTGAAACCTACACTTTATGTACAACTATAACAGCCATCTGAAATTCACCTCCGCAATTCTGACTACCTACGATCGATAGGCAGGTGAAAGAACCTAACAAGATTCGGCCAAACTGATCCTATGATGTGCATTTATTGTTTTGTCTTGGAAGTGGAACGACGCAGGAGCCGAGTAATAACTAGAACTGGAGTTTATTGTTAGCCGGCTGGCAGACCGCGCTTCCCGCTGGTGAACGACTGCCCGTGCAAAGGGACCGCAATTCGCTTATGTGAAGATAGAGAGGAGGAAGAGGGTGGCCTCCTAACGTTCAAACATTACGCCATGAGCAGCTGTTTACTTATTCAAATACAAACAGGACATTAGTAACGTTTATCACTAAAAAGCACCCACGAAAAAAAGTGAGAGCTAATAACGGCTGAGGAAGCTGGTCGCCCAACAAGCCAGAAAAAGCAATTGGTAACGGGCACGGCTCACCAATGCGTGATTATATCGTCTGAATGAGAGAACTGTACCCCGTGGACGATAAGACTGCAGAAAAAACGACTTCAATCATGAATGGCAACCATCTGCCAATGACTCCTGCCTCCTCTTTACGTAAAGGGAACCCCGCAAAGAAAGAGTAAGAGGCACTTGCGGGGAATGAAAGAAATTGCTTGAACAATGGTCAAAATTCAAAGGAATAGCAAGAGTACCAACTGCACTGCGTTCAATCTAGCGACTCAAGAGCACCCTATTCAGATGAAGCGGTTGTGACGTGACAGAATGCACATTTGGTAGCAGTCGTGTACGGGATGCAACTGCTTGAGAAATATTCTTAAGGCACCTAAGTCTCCTTACGTGCAGTAATGCGAATGGATGCGTTTTGAAAAAAGGAAGGTTTTTTAGGAAAAGAAAGGCCGCAGTAGCTGTCGCATCGCGACATTTCGGTGGACACCTCAACCGCGCCTAAAGCATGCGACTGGAGGTGCATATGTCATTGGTCCGAACCCCTGTCGCAAGCTAGTCTCCGGCTTGAATAAAAGATGTAAGCTATATGCAAAGAGAAATGCTATGACGCCATCCAGCACGTTGTACGACGAACGGTTGCTCAAAATTTTGATGCGAATATAGTCGGCACTGCTGCCACCGCATTGAGGTAAGCCATTGATTCCATCACTCGGATTTGATCCGCATCATCATGAATAAGGGGGTGGGAAGGGTGGTCGGTAGGGACTTGGTATGACGTCACATTACATCGTTATCACGTGACTTGGTGTGACTTCACATTACACCTTTGTCACATCACCTGGTGCTACGTCCCATTACATCGTTGTCACCGGACGGTGTGGCGTCATAATTAAATGTCTCCACTAATTTAACTAATTAGTCGGGCTTTGCCTAATTTAATAAATTAGCATATTTAGGTATGTTCATTACCATTATTAATGGTGTGACGTCATCATCATCATGTGACTTGTAGGCTCGTGACGTCACATGGTACCGCTTATTGCGGACATGACCATGAGATTGAGCCATCTAATGCTTTCAACAATAATAATAATATTAAAGAGCTAAAATGTAACAAGGTTCCTGGCTCAGTAAAACTTATTGATTCATGTTGCTACACGTTGATTCATATTACCACATGGGAACGCAATAAGCGAGAAAAACCAATAAAATACAGCAAATGTATATTACAAGCACTGCTTTCAACGGGTTTTACTGATCGCTCACATACAAATATATTGTAGTTTTTTCAAGCATAAAAAATTGCAGGTACTAAAGGAAATGGCAAGGAAAATGTCCTCTCATTCACTCTACATACACTCTCGAAAGCGTATTCTTTGTTTTTGATGTTAGCCAAAGAAAAATGCACGTTCCCTCATACTTCTAGGCCAATAAAGGGATTGGCCCACCGTCATTACCGAATCAAGATTATTCTGCTACCCGCGTCTTCTAAAGCTGTACCCCTGACTCTGAGAGATGTTGAAGATGTTGAAATATTGCTATCACTTTTTTGCTCTAGGTAAACTTCAATTGATGTTCATTATGACATGGTCGGCATTTGTTTGCCCAACAAAAGTTCACTGATATATTAGATAATTGCAGCTGTAGTTGAAAAATATATCCCTATGTCCAGTTGAAACTTACAAAGTTGGTGATAACGAGTGTTATTTCTGTATTGGCGTTTAGATACTGATTTTGTCTCTTTGCAATTAAATGTCACTACCTTCATTGAGGCAAAGCGTGTTTCATTGTTGTGACTGGTAAAACACCATTTTATCCTCTCTTGAGTAAAAAGCCGCAGTTGATATCAGCTCAGTTTATTTTATACAACAGTAGATGCAGAAAACAGCATGTCATTTTACGTATTTTTAGTTTATAAGAAACACGTATTCTATGAAAGAGAGAGAGAGAGAAACAACTTTATTGATTCGAGCTCGACGTCTGCTTAGACGCCGTCGATGGGAGTGGTTCCCTCTTCACGGGACCCATATGCTTCCCTAGCCGCCTGGCCCCTGGAGATCAGGACGAGCTGGTCTTCCACGGCGGGGCTGGTTATCATGGTCTCCCATCGCTCGGTAAGGGAGGGTGAGGGATGGGGTGGGGTAGTGGGGCAGGTAAGAGGTGAGGGGATTTCCTTGTTGAAGTTGCATACTCCAATGACATGTTGGAGCGTGCCTAACTGCGCCTTGCAGAAATCACATTCCTTCTCGTACCTTTCCGGGTACATCTTCTTTTGAAGGTAAGGGTGCGGGAAGGATCCTGCCTGTATCTGCCTGTAGATCGCTTGCTGTTCTCTGGTAAGCGATTTTTGAGGATCGGGGGTAACGTCGCCTCTCCGTCTTGTAATAGTTCGTAATGTCCTTATAACTAATAATGGACTGTGGCTCACCTTCCTCTGCCCAGTATTCCATCTCGCGGGCGAACTGGTGGGCAAGTTCGTTGCCCTCCAGCCCAGAGTAAGCCGGTGTGCATATCAACTCAACTTTCCTTTCAGGAACGTCGCGTTTACTTTTGAGAAAGCCTAGTGCCGCAAGGGACACCCACCCCTTTCTGTAACTGTTATACGCCTTTTGCGTGTCAGTGACAATTCTTCCCACTTTGGACTGCGCGAGTGCTAGCGCTATCGCGGCCACTTCTGCCACCTCTGGAAAAGACGTCTCAATAGGTGCGCAGGTTACGAGCATATCCCGCGTCGTAACTGCCAGCGTGGCTTTCGACGAAAACTTGGGTAATGAAGCGTCTGTGAAGAGAGTGATACCCTGTTCTTCTTCTTCTATTTTATCTAATGCCTGCGTCAAAGCCGCTATACGAGCCGCTCTGCGGCCGTCGTTACGACCCGGCCTTCGAGGCAGCGGTTTACTGTAGATTTTATGCGCACACAACCTGGGTAACGGTCCCCGTTTCCTTCCGGTCTGCCTCTTGCCAGCCCAACTTGGCAAGAACGCGACGTCCCGCCGAAGTTTGACTGAGCCGGACTCTTTGATTAGACAAATGAGCTTCTATTAACTCTTCAACGTTGTTGTGCTTGGCCATGCCGAGAAACTTGTCGGTCGAGGAATGCGTCGGTATGCCCAGCGCCATCTTGGTTGCCTTGCGTATAATAACGTTCAACTGGTCCTGGTCTTTCTTGAGTAACTTCAGGTACGGCGCCGCGTAAACGATGCGCGACGTCACGAAGGCCTGGACGAGCGTGAGTGCATCGTCCTCCTTGAATCCTCTTTTTCTGTTCGTTACTCTTCTGATCACGTGCGAAATTTGTTCCGTTGAAACCTTGATCTTGCTTATCGACGCCCCCGCCTTGCCGTTGTTCTGGAAGATGACACCCAGAATACGTGCTTGCGTGGTTGGCGTTATGTTCGCACCATCGATGGTGATGCGGATGTTCTCTTGGTCTCCTTGCTAAAGACCGTTTTTGTAATCAGCCAAGACTATAGTAATATCACGGCATTCTACGCCAACTTGGTACTTAATGTCCCATTACTTGACGGCGCTAGTTCACGGATCCATCCTTACCAAGGTAAGAACTGCTGCTTTCGAACTTTGTAACAATCGGGCGCAGTGAAATTCAGCAATCAGCTGCTCAGTGGCGTCATTTGATTAACTTAATCAATACCTACTGAGCGCTTAAGTATCTGATATTTGTAGGAGCGAGACACTTACTCTTCCAACGCAATTTTTGTTGTGATTAGAACCCCTTAGCTTCGTATTGCAGCCACAGGCTCTGAAAAAAAAATCGAGTACATTATCTTCCCGTTTCTTACCATTGCAGCAGACGCATATGCCGCACACAAGCACAAATCTTCAAAGCGGTCTCGTTCACATAGGAATCCGCAAAACAGCTATCGCAGGCAATGGCTTAGTGCAGTTTTTCACAGCTATAGAATAAACGAAACACATTACCGTTGCATTATCAGCAAAGACTGAGTCAACTATTTTTCAGCCGTGGGTACCCTGAATTTGTTTTCGTGATGCTTAGGCCTGAAATATCTTTGTCTAGTTGAAGTTGTACCCTTTGTCCAAGAGTTCAAGATTTATTGCAAACTTACTTGACATTGTTTCCTTGGCAAATACTCTCAAGCGCATCGCTTTCGTGAGTGGGGTACGCTGGCTGTGTACCTATATTATTGGCTGCTTAATGAGATATTTTTCACAAAGCTCAGAAAGGAATAAACCACATGTTTTGGCCGAGGAACATATACTGAAATGAAGAAAAAACCTTATTTCCGTTCATCTGGAAGGGCTGCGGTCAGACAACGGCCAAAACTTTCACTGAATCGAACATCAGCTCGACACGGAGTTCTTGGAAAGAGGCCACTGCCTATAGGACAGGTTTGATTATTTCACGTTCTAAGAAGCGCCATTCGAATGGTAATGCGTTGCGCATATCATGGCATAGCTCAGTCTAGAACGCATTTCACCCCCATCACCATCACTATCATTGCATAGGCTACCGCCCCCCCCCCCCCCCGCTTTCTGGGCAAAGGCCTCTCCCATATGTCTCGAAATGCCCTTTTCTGTGTAAGCTGTGGTCAGCTAATCTCCGCAAACTTCCTAATCTGATCCGCTCATTGGCCAGAGCGCTCTACCTGGCTTTCTGCCACCACATGCTATGCTCGCCTTCTTTTGAAATGCATTCCGTTAACTTAAGGACCATAGGTTTGCTGCTTTTCATTACATACTTTACTCCCGCATATTTTTTCCCCTTAATTTTAACTAGGATATCATGAACACTCCTTTCTTACGTCAACCACTCTGTTTTCTTCCTCTCTACATTGCATGCATCATTTTAATTTGCACACCTCATTGCGTTGTCCTGAAATTAAGTTGAACCCTTTTCTTTAGCAACTACGTTTCTGGTCCATAACACTTTGTTGCATGTTCATGACGGCAGTCCTCCACTCAGGAAAGCAGCGAAAAGGCTTCCTGAAGCACAAACTATTTATTGGGCTAACTCGTCCTCATAACTTAACGGAATAATGGAGCAGGTCAAGTGACATGACAGCAGGAGAGCACAAACACGCACCCTCCTGCTGTCCTGTCACTTGATCTGCGCCATTATTTCGGCCTTCACGCGTCCTCACAACGAAATGAGTAAGCCGTCTGCGGCGTTTAGCAACAAGCGTGATCGGCGGTCTTCGAACAGAATCTGTGGCGCTCTCGAATACGCTCAGTTTAAAAGCTGGGAAGAAACCATTAAGAAAATACCGTTCATCCGCCGAGAAGAAACCGTCGACATATATTTATTAAATAATTATTAAATATTTTAAAATAAATATGGTCATCATATCCAGACGCGCCAACATTTAGGTATGATGAAGACATCGTAGAAAGCTTCTAGAGGGCTTGTAGTTGTCACAGAGCAATGTAGAAACACAGTACACTGTACTGATGGGCCACTTCAATGCCATGATAGGAAAGAAGCAGGCTGGAAATCAGGCAGTAGGCGAATGCGGCGTAGGCTCTAAGAACAGCAGTGGCGAGCTATTATTAGAGTTCGCAAACAGACACAATTTACGGATCATGAATACCTTCTTCCGCAAACGAGAGACCAGCAAGTGGCGTGGAAGAGCCCAAGGGGTGAAACTAAAATAGAATGGACTTCATACTTTAATATTATGTGCTCACCCTAGCATCGTGCAGGATATAGAGATACACGGAAAGGTGCGAATTAGTGATCACAGGGTGGTAAGGCGTCGAATTAGCTAGACTTGACGATGGAGCTGATGAAACTAGTTAAGCTGAAGCCTATTAGCCAGTTAGAGGTTTGACGGAAACTAGATGAATTCGGGATATACTTGCAGAACAGTTATCCCACTTTAACTGAAGAGTGCGGCCCTAATTTGCGAGCCATGAGAGTTAATCCGGCACCTATCAGTACGGAATGCGCAGCATAGTAGGAGGTAGTTGGGTTCGACAGGATTGCAGCAAGCGATCTGAGCAGACAACAGACCTAAGACACTCCAAAACATTATGGCATCTAACCCGACAGACAGAACAGAACTGGCAGAAATATAAAGTTAACCAATAACCGCAAGGTAGCCGACATTACGGAGTTTCATATGGAGAGAATCGAGTATGCTCTTGAGAACGGAAGTAGCAGAAAAGCGGTGAAGAGGAAACTATAGCATACCAAAAAACCAGATGTATGCGTTAAGATACAAGGATGACAATGTCAATAGCAATATGGATAAGATAGATAAAGTAGCGAAAGAGTTCTACACAAATCAATACAGTAGCCAAATGAAATTAGAGAGGAAGTAGCGCACAACTCTGGGCATCCTGTCAGCAACGCAGGACGAGGTAACGAAAGCTTTAGGAGCAACAAAAGGAGGAAAGCAGCCAGTGAATTTTAGGTAATAGCAGATCTGTTGAAGTACGGAGCGAAGATTGAACTAGAAAAACTAGCCACCCTATCTCTATGCAATGCCTTATGGCATCGAGGGTGCCAGAAGCTTGGAAAAAATTAGTGCTGCTTTCAGCTGCGTAATTAGTGAGCAGCAGTGGTACCTGTATTTTTATTTGTTACTATTTTTAGGTTACACAGGATGTTTTCAGTGGGATTGATCTTTTTGGAATTAGCATGCATTAATTTATTCAAGCAAGCTAACAGTAGTTCTCTCTAAGTAAAGTAATGCCATTACAGGAAACTGGAATTAGATTATTTCACAGAGTTAGTAGAGAAGATACATATAATATAGATGATATGCGACTCTAGGCTAATATTCTTGTTCGAAATAAAAGGTATGATACACTGGTTATTACATAAAAGTACTTGTTTGCGAGCAGGAAATTTTATTTACTGATTTCTGCTCATTGTTTATCAGCATTTGCTGAAATTAATTGTCATGTTCACAAAGATCTGCCAATAATTGGGAAACTACAAACAGCTGGTCAAATGTGTTTCAGTTGGTTTACTTAACGAAAAAGTTTAGTGCACATTTGAATAGAATAATGCTTTCAAGTTTTCGAGGTAGAATTATTTGTGGTAATTGTAATAGAGCATGCTGTAGTTTTTTTTTTTTCTTTTGCTTTCTCACAAAACAGTCCATTTTGTGAGTCGCTAGCAATACTGTGCTCTTCAATTTGGTTTGTACAACTTGCACGCCATTACAGATTTGCACTAATTTCGTGCCCATTTTTATGGTTATTGCAAATACACTTAATGTGTTTTTGCTGCAGCCTTCTGTATGTTATTACAAGGTTTGACCACACAGCTGAGAATTCATGTTTTGCACATACATAATTACAAGCTGCCTGTTGCAGCTGCTGTGGAGCGGAGGGTGCCTGATGCGGATGTGGCCCACATCAACTCCCGTATTTCAAGCTTTTTGTGTGCCGCCAGGAACTAGGACGGTGACCGGAAGGCCAAAAAGAACTTTACGTGGGCACTCCATCCTGACCACTGATGGAACTTTTGTGAAATAATGCAATAAAGCGTGCAATTAAACTACTTTTTAATTTGATATATCATATTTCAGCTTTGCACTGCCATTCCAGAGTCCGGCTCTGGCCATGCTAAGGCAGAGAAGCTTAAGATATTGGTGCGTCTGCATAAGATGTCGCTGTGAATACATCAGATTTTCTATAATTCGACATGTTTATGCAAGATCAATGTGTGTGCAGCCAGTGCTTTGTAGAGCTTCTGAAATGGGTTGCCCACTTGGCCCAATCTGGGCTTCATCAGGGCAGCCCAGTTTGGTTGCCCTTATAAAGGCCGGTCTTGGCCATATTTGGGCAGCCCTTGTGCGCAGAGTGGGATTCATCTGGGCAACCAAGGAGGGCTGCCCACTTTCGGCCGAACTGGGCTGCCTAAGGGAGTGAAATTAGGCTGCCCACTGGGGTCCAACAAGGGCCTCACCAGGGCATTGACAAAAGGCTGCCCACTCGGGCCCAACAAGGGCTCACCAGGGAATTGAAAATGGGCTGCCCAATTGGGCCCAACAAGGGCCCAGCCAGGGTATTGAAATGGGCTACCCACGTTGGGCCAGGTCAGGTTTTTTGGGGGCAAGCGAAATGGGCTGCCCATGTGGGTAGAGATTGAAAAGGCCCAAAAAACTGCCCTTACCCTCAAATGGGCTGCCCAAGCTGGTTCTCTTCTGGCGTTTAGGGTAGCCCAAGTGGGCTTCCCATTTGGGGTCCTCTGGGGCACGAGTTGCAAATCCCTCATGGGGCCATATGGGCTGCCAACTCGGGGCTGACAAGGGGCCCCAGTTCGCAGACCACTTTGTGATGCTTGGGAGCGCTAAGCGTAATCCATGAGGAAAGTGGTGTCAAGGACTCGAAAATTAGAGACCGATCATCTTACTGCCCGTTGCCTGCAGCGTATTTAGTAAGGTAATGGGTTATACAGTCATGCTCTAATTCAACTTTACCCATTAATTAACCAACTGAGCAGGCAGGCTTTCGTAAAGGGTAATTGGCAATAGACGTTATTCACATTACCAATCAGGTGATTGAGAAATGCGCAGTGTATAACGAAACCCTATATATAGCCTTTATTACGAGAAAGCATGAGTGAGTCGAACCTTCAGCAGTCATGCAGGCATTGCGGAATCTTGTTGATGAGGAGCATTACGTAAATATATATATATATATATATATATATATATATATATATATATATATATATATATATATATATATATATATATATATATATATATATATATATATATATATATATATATATATAGCGGTTGCAAAGCTACCACAGTCCTACATAATGCCAGTAATGATATTTCAATAAAAAAGAGTTCAGGCAGGGAGGCACCGTCCCACAAATGCCACTCACCACTTCTGTACAGGAGATATTAGGAGGCCTAGATTGGGAACACTTGAGGATAAGAGTTAATAGGGAATACCTAAGGAATCTACGATGCTCTGATGCGATTGCCTCGCTAAGTCAGGATATGAACTTGACAACATGATCAATGAGTTAGAGAGGCAGAGCAGTAGTTTGGTTCTAAAACTTTACATCCAGAGAACCCGAGTAACGTTCTACAGTCTAGGAAGGAAACAGAAGTTTACAATTGGTGGCGAGGTGCTTGAAGTGGTAAAAGAGTACGTCTCTTAGACTAGGTAGATACCTCAGATCCGGATCATAAGAAATAACTAGAAGAATAATAATGAAGAGGGGCGTATTTGGGAGGTCCTATCAAATTATGAATGGCAGTTTACCAATATTCCTCAAGAGGAAAGTGCACAACCGCTGTATCTTACCGATGCTCCCGTATGGGCCAGAATCCTGGTACCTAACGAAAAGGGTTCAGCTTAAGTTAAGGACAACGCAGCGAGCTACGCAAAGAAAAATGATAGGTGTTACGTTTAGAGACCGGAAGTAGGCATAGTGGATGAGGATGAAATACTGGTGAATGATATCCTAGTCGAAATCAAGAAGAAGGAATGGGCTTGGGCATTGCATGTGATGCGATGGCAAGATAACCGCTAGTCCTTGAGGGTAACGGAGTGGATACCAAGGGAAGGGAAGCGTAGCAGGGGGCGGCAGATGGTTAGGTGGGCGGATTAGATGATGAAGTTTTCGGTGGTAGGGCGGCCGCAGCTCGCAGACGACACGGTTATTTGGAAAGATATGGCAGAAACCTTTCTTCTGCAGAATGCGTAGTAAGGCTGATGATGATGTTCAGCACTGTGCTTTGTAAACACTTAACTGCGGCTATCAGGTAGGCGACAATACCGTAAAAAGTACAATGGCGTGCACTCAGAGCATTTGCTGCCCATTTCAACCCTTTTCGCTGATGATGACGAAGTTTTGCCCACTGGTTCAATTCGAGAATGCGTACCAGTGCATCATCGACACGTTTCGAATCAGCATGACGCATACGCCTCACTGACTACGGGAAAAGAGAAGAATCCAACTTGAAGCGTTGTATACCAATATGAACTCAACAAATATTTAATAAGAGAACCTCATATGTGCCAACATCGGTAACAAACAATATATTTATAATGGCACAACATAGCGATATGCGGCCGGTCTATACACGTCGCAGAAAAGATGTACCCGATTATAATTCTCACTATTTTATCAGAAACGCAGCTGTTTTGAGTGCTGACTTACAATACTTGAACATTAACGGAACAACTACAGAGAAGTAATACACCGCACTTCCATTAATTTTCATACAGCTTTCATTAGCATAGCATGACTTAACACGGATGAGATCCGCTGTAGTGGTTTGTTTGAAGTAAAGTTTTATTCTTTCTTTATTTCGTCATATTGTTAACCCTCTTCTGACGGTCGGTACAAGCAGGGAACCAAATACAGTTACATATCACTACAGCTGGCAAGTACTATCAGGAAACACGAATAGAAATTTGCACAGCAATTCGAAAAAACATATTACCACCTATCCGAAATTTTTGCGGCCAAGTACTTTAAACAACACGACCTGGTAGTTTGTTCCCCATTTCAAATATACCGGAGAAAAAGAAATACTGGTACGTGTCAGTATGTTAAATAATGGATTTTATTATTCTTTATCAAATTATTGAAGCACCACAGTGTGAAGTGCATAATTTAATAGTCTAGCTTTCTGTTGCTTTTGAAATCTTCGGTCACATTTTTTTCTTAGTTCTCTTGTGAAGGCATGAGTAGCGGCACTGAATAGTATCTTCATGCACGCGGCAGAGGGAACTGCGCCGTTTTAATGTACGAATAATATGACGCCACTTTACAGTTAGGCAAAGCACCGCACATAGCTGTTTCCTGCGCTCTCAAGCGACAAACTACAAGCTCACTATACATGATATTCCTCTCTGCTGCCATGTTCAAAAGCGAAATGGTATTCGCGGAGACCGGGCTAGTCAAACGCATGACGCTCGCGATTGCATCTGTGGACATTGTTGTGGGAACGGGTTCTCCACACCGCGACCATGGTTTTTGTAGAAAAAAATAGTAATCTCTTACCATTCATCAATGCCTGCCAAAATATTTGGATTAACGTGAACAATTCATTAATCAATTCATTACACAATGTGCGTAAAATACTTTTTTCCGCAAATTCTTTCTGTCCCTTTTCTATTCGTCTACCCAGAGCCCTACTTTAGCACCTGAATAAGTTCTCAAATTGTTGTTGGAACGAGGTTAAAAATTCCTGTTTCCGGTTTCTAGTAAGTGTTAGTTAACAACATCATTTATTTTTTCAGAGCCAAATACGCTCGTTTTTAAATGATCACTTACAGTAATCCTTTGCATATGCACGGCGTCTCAAATGAGATTGCTGTAACACCACGCAGTTGGAATACGGAGGTCATCCAGAGCGAGCGCACTGCCTGCGCGGGTTACGCGGGAGTGCACTCAAATATCGCCGGGAGGGGCGCCACGGGACAGAGAAGTAGAAGCACGCCTCCCGCGCCACGACCAATCAGCGCGTGCACAATAGTGGCGCGAAAGTTTCGATTCACAGGCGCACGAAATGGAGCTACTACTTCGATTCGCCTCAGAAGATTTAAGTCGCTAACAAGTGCTGCTCTGACCGCACACAATGGCGTCGACATCGACGGAACCTTCCACAAGGCCGCTTCCGACCGCCGAGAGCGTAATCTACTTCCGAAAAGACAGGCGACGCCTTTAACAACGAGCAGAACGGTGCCAGACAGCGCGATCTCATAAGGAAGCATCGGAATAGAGCATTGACAGCAAGAGACCAGCATGAATTACGTGTCGTACACCAGCTGTCACATGCTTTTGCTCGTCGCCCTGGGTGACAGCACAAAACGCACGTCTGAATAGAAATACCTGCTCTCGAAAACTGATTTTCCTTCTTGGAAACAGAACATGGGTCAGCACGCATGCATTACAGCATTGGGATAGTCCAAGAGTTGCACAGATAACACTGCTACGTTTAATACATGTAATCAACACCTTTTAACGAGTTTACGTGCAGGTACGCCTATGCATGTCTCCCCCTAGTACCACGCCCTTGCTGAGAGGTGCGCAAAATCAAAAAGTTTGAGCAAACGTTGTAGGAGCTGAAGTACAATCGCCAAACAAGAACATTACGTGGGCGTCAAGAGGGCACTGATCGGTTACAGGCAGCGTTTAAAGGAACCTGGTGAACAAAGAAACTATGATATAAAGGCGCGCCTAAAAGCACTTCTTTTCATTACTTGAGATTACAAGAAAATGGCTAACATAGGTTCAGATCCTGGCAGTTATAATCGACAAATAAATTCATCCACTTGCGGTCTCGGGAAGCAAGGTTTATGTCAGGAAAGACAGATGAGACGCGCAAGCCGATGCAGGTTTCATTTTATTTAGACGCGAATATCATAGAGCTGCTCAAGTTACGCTTGAATAAATTCAATGCACCGTCAAAAAACAGCTTATAATATAGAGGCATTCCGGTCCTGTACTTCATCGTGACATTCGCTGCAGTTCCCTTCACTAATTATCCTCTCGTCATGAGGAATATAAATACAAACCTTTATTATACACTGAAACGGCTGACAAAATTTGTTCAGTGAGACTACCCGGTTCGGGGCATTAATCAGCGAAAGATCTCATAGCTTTGTTTTCACCGTGTAGACCTGTGTTTTGGCGTATAATCTACATCGTCAGCCGTAAGAAAAGGCCTAGCCGTGCACATTCGAGCCAGCGAAACCTGTTCCGACCCCTCGCAGAAACTGCTACCTGCAAACGTAGAAACCACCTGCTACCATTGGCAGACGCGAAAAGAATTCAATTAAAGTTATTAAATTAATTTCGATTTCATATTTGCAGCTAATCGTTGCAGGTGGCCGACAATTGAAGTGAATCTAATAAATGATTGGAATAAAATAAGCCATTTATCAACATCAATTAAATAGGTGCGCAAAATAGGGGTGAGTGGAGAAAAAGGCGACACAAATTTGCAAATATCATATATATTGGTTATTCACAGATATGAAGAACAAAATACTGCTGAATTATACCCTACCGTCCTTATGTCACAGTCATGAAATAGGTGAAGGCCAGATGAATTGGAAAGTAGCAAAATTTTACAAAATATAATACCTCTCAGCATCACACTTTGCCCGGCTTCATCGGGCAGCAAAAATAAAACAGTGAACGGGGCAAAGTCAGACGCCCTTTCAAAATCACCATAATAGTCATCCTTGCTATTAATACACACAGTCTGCTTTATCTACATCTGGACAATGTATGAGAACCAATTCGAAAGACAGACAATCTAAAAAATCGAACTCACCACTGCTTTGTTCTATAGATAACTACCGTCCACGGTGATATACCCCCGAACTATTCGTGCAGCCTGGCTACTCAATAATAAGAACAATTGGTTTTTGGGGAAAGGAAATGGCGCAGTATTGGTCTTGTATATCGTTGGACACCTGAACCGCGCCGTAAGGGAAGGGGTAAAGGGGGAGTGAAAGAAAACAGGAAGAAAGAGGTGCAGCAGTTGAAAGCTCCGGGATAATTTCGAACATCTTGGGATCTTTAACGTGCACGGACATCGCACAGCACACGGGCGCCTTAGCGTTTTCCCTCCATAAAAACGCAGCCGCCGCGGTTGGGTTCAAACCTGGGAACTCCGGATAAGTAGCCGGTCGCCCTAACCACTAAGCCACCTCGGCGGGTCCTGGCTACTCAATGATTTTAGAATTCTTGCCTTCAGTGCAACTTTTTAATGTTTTAGTACACCAGTTGTTGCTGCTTCGCTCAGCTGTTTTGAACGAACACACGGTATGGTTCGATTCGGTGTGTATGAACACGTGTGTTTAATGTGATTGAAGGATGCACCTAACAGACGTTGCTACCAAATGGCAGGCTATGGTGTAATTGCTGTTCATGCCGTAAGCCAGAGTGCGACACTGAGGTTCGTAAGGATTTTTATACAGATTCTCCATTTCATATTTGAAAAAAAAATTAAAATGGGTTTTTTGAGGAAAGGAAATGACAGAGTGATTGTCTCACTTATCTCGCTGGACACCCGAGCCGCACTGTAAGAGAACGAATAAAGGAGCGAGTGAAAGAGGAAAGGAGGAATGAGTTGCCGCAGTGGAGGTCTGTAGAATAATTTCGACCACTTGGGGTTCTTTAACGTGCACTGACATCGCACAGCACACATGCGCTTTTTGAGTTTCGCCTCCATCGAAACACGGCCGCCGCAGTAGGGTTCGATCACGGGTATTCCGGCTCAGTAGACGAGTGCCTTAAGTACTGAGAAACAGCGGCGGTTTTTTTCATGTTTAGGCATTTCTTTTTTTTGCTGTTTTGTAGTGGATGCCTCTGAGGTCATGAACACACTTGATGACACTTGCACTCATTGCGTCTTTGCAGGGCTTTTTCATCCATAGCTCGTAATACTCAGCATTATTTGTTTTTAGTTTGCTCGTTGACACTACTTTAAAGAGCGGCAAAAGATCGGTTAGTGTTTAGAGCATGCCATAAAACCATTACAAGCACTTTAGTCTCTCCAGAACATCACAGCGATGCGTTCTGGCACATAAGTAGCAAGCTGCTGAAATAATTATATCTGAATTACCCGAAAGCGATATTCTTAAACTTTTCGTAAGCTAAGACAAGTAACAAGTTGTAATAACTAAATTCTTGCTTGTATCTGGGATGCCAGACTAAATGAGCTGTACAGCTCTGAAAAATCTGGCGTGCAAAATTTTTGCACCTTTATCGAATACTTTCTCGTTCCCTATGGATCACTTGGCAATTTT
Source organism: Amblyomma americanum (assembly GCA_030143305.2). Lineage (NCBI taxonomy): Eukaryota > Metazoa > Arthropoda > Arachnida > Ixodida > Ixodidae > Amblyomma > Amblyomma americanum. The sequence goes on from JARKHS020005550.1 coordinate 383,787, forward strand.
TTTCGTGCTTACAAAATGCTATTTAGACAACCTTGAGGCAAGTTGTAGGGCGTATGTGGCGGGTCATAGCACAAATATATATAGTTCCTACAGCTGGTAACTAAAAAGTTAGCTGGTGCTAAGTTACGAGATGTCGCAATTTGTGGCATGTCGTGTTTTGCGCCCTTCTCCCCTAATTATGATCTGACGGCGTATGGGGTATATTCCGCGGCAGAATGCAGAGCTATATGGCTAAACCAAAGCTATAAAAGTCTTCGCTGCAAACATCCATCGCTTTAGGTGTCACTGAAACGGTCAATACTTTCGTCAGGTCGAGATTTTTGTTTGCTTTTTATCACTATCATATGGCGCATAAAAATCTCCGTTCGTGTAACGAAAACACTCTTGGTAGCCAGCGCTTATGGTTGCATGGTACACGTATATATATGCCCCGGATGTTATTATTAAGCAAGTTTATCTGTGCATAACGCATCTGCACTCAACTGTCAAATGAACAGTATGGCAGAAAGCAGGGAGGTTTCCGTGGAGAAGTTCACATCTCGTTATGCAGAACTTAAAAGAAAAACAGGTAAAGATTGGGTGCCAAAACAACGTCTACGTTTTGTGCATGCAGAATCATGTTCGGAGCCTCCAAAATACATACCTTGGCATCAGGCTGGTCAAACATATAATGAAGATGATTCCGCACAGAAGAAGACGCTGCATTTTCAATCTTTTCGATGGCTTCTCCGTGGTTTCTTGTGCTATAACGACCAAGAATACGCTTAAGGCACAGCAATTAGGTCAAGCTAATCGCGTGCGACGAGAGAAAATGACATATTCGAAGCCACCGTTACAAGGGATGGATTCTTAAGAAGATGATCATGCTTTACGGTTCCTAATGCTTGCTGGGTGGGCGCTGTGATTGACTCTCGGGAAGCATGGCTAATTCTCTCGGCCAAACCGGCTGTGCCACGTTGTAGACCAGCGTCCTGGTACTCATGTGGGACAACTTAAACCACGAATGGAAGTGTATGGCAAGCGCTCACACACCGCTGCTACTTGCCAACATTGCTGTTGCCGAGGTATCCTACATCTATGCGGCGGGTGCACCAGCGCCCTCTTCACGAATTTTGCACACGAGTTTGACCACTTTGTGAAATGTACTACAGTAGCCTTTCTTCACAACGATGCTGACTTCCCAGGTTTATGGGCCGTATATGCTCATATGCGTTTATGCGTATATGCTTGTATGGACCCAGGCGACATTCTTCAGTCCTATAAAAATATACACAAATATGACAGAGCTTTAAAACGATATTTTGTCGGACATCTTGCAAATGTTGCCGACTGCTCCGCCATGTGCTCGAAGGTTGACTTTGCTTCAGTTACCAAGCATTATCTTTCATGATGCTAGGTGACGAGTGATCAAGCACCCTTATCGTGCTTCCCCGAAGGAAGATTAAACCGTTACAAGCAAGGTCACTGAAACCTTTT